>NQII01001713.1:297111-372278 GCA_002778355.1 Clitarchus hookeri | reverse complement strand
TTGCCGGCGGGTTTTTCTCGGGGTACTCCCGCTTCCCCGCCCTTGCATTCCAGCGCCGCTCCATTCTAGGGTCTCATTTCTGTCATACCCGGGGATGACGGTCACCTACGGGTCCCAGCTGGAAAGACCGTCACTCGGAGGGTGTCGCCTTGCCCTGGGTGCACTCCCCACACGCCATTTATTTTTTACAAAAAAGGAAACTGGAAACGAATTGGAACACGGCGTGAGTTGATCGCAAAGAAGGTACGCGTGCTTGTCATAGTGAGTTGCGGCGTGATGGTGACCGCAGGGTGGTGTCGAGACCGGAGGCCGTGGCGGTGCTGGAGAGGCACGAGCGGCTTCTGGAGGTGCTGGAACAGCTGGAGAAGGACTTGTTCGGTGCCTGGGTGGAGGCAGTTCCACAGCAATGCCTGCAGAACCTAGCGCTGCCCCTCCTGCACCGACGAGCCGGCAGCCACGAGCTGCTACTCAACTTCCACCCACAGGTATGCCCCCTCACTACTATGGCCTCCCCCCTCACCATCAAACACTCTGTCTGCTGTCTGCTTTCCACGGCCACGCTCCACTTGGAGCTTACAGCGCTCACCAGTAGCATTCCAATAGGAACTACGTCCGTAGAAATCCGCATTCGGTAACGCTCGGTAGTGTAACCAAATGAAACACTCCTCAGGGGAGTTCCCAGCAGGAATAAAGGTGTCTACCATGTGTGGTGAAGCAATGGTAGGCCTAAACATGTTGTCAACAGGGATGGAAATTTTTTTCTATTCATCTTCGTCTGTAGATGGTGAGATCGAAGAAT
Source organism: Clitarchus hookeri (assembly GCA_002778355.1). NCBI lineage: Eukaryota > Metazoa > Arthropoda > Insecta > Phasmatodea > Phasmatidae > Clitarchus > Clitarchus hookeri. Next base: position 371,479 of record NQII01001713.1, on the reverse strand, counting down.
GGGAGAATAACATTCCACCAACAACTTGCGCATATAGCAACAACGCAAATTGCTCTTTATCAATCGCCGCCATGTTGCGTCGTCTGCTTCTACTGAGACTGCCTGACGTCCCGCACGTCAGTAGCTTCAGTCGGAAGTATAGACTCCAACCCAGACGCCATAGCGCCGTTCGTCAGTTACTGATCAGCAGGATCAGCATGTAAAGGAACGCTCGTCCTTAATTTCAGCTGCTGTCAGTACCAGGTGGAACGCAGCCTAGCCCGCTTTAAGTCCCCCCTCCCCTTTTTTTTCCAGGAGCTGTGTTCCGCGTTTGAGGCTGTGGCGCGGGAGCGATAAGAGCGAAACTGCCACGCTCATCAAGTACGTCATCGCCACTAAACTCGCGTGCAGTGTTCTCGTCTTAAAAATTCGAATATTTTCCTGAAGCGGATGACAATTTTACTGGCGGAAAGTCTGTAGGAAGGTTCAATGCAGGGCCCTTGAGTAGTTTTGTATAGATCTAACGCTTCTGTTTTGATATAAAGCGCTTTGAAAAAGCAGCTTTCAGCTGGTTTGGAGTGCTCCGAAATGGTGTTTCTAATGTGCGTGATGTCTTGAAAGCACTCAACAGTCTTCATCTGAAATGTGCTTTCTTTTCGTAGATCAGCACATTAGATGCACGTTAAATATTTTCGCAGAAAAACGTGAATTATTAACATTCTGTTGGGCAGTTGAAGCGCCAAGTGGGTGGGACCTCAACCCACTTCGTCACACGTTCGCTCTCGAGTTCAAGTGTTGTATAGTCCATTCATGGTTGCTTCCAGCTTTTCTGAAGCCCTGCTGACGTCTCTACTTTCAAGACATTCCTCCGTCTCATGAAAATAGATCTTAACCAAGTATAGAAAACTACACCAAAGGGGCAACGCACCACATTCATGCACATTAATTTCAATAATATTTTTCATAAAAACTATTTCTTACTAGGCATTACAAACACAACTCTTTTATATCTGTTCTCATTCATATTTATTGTAAATTTAATATTATTTATAGGCAAAATTCTGCATAAGTAAAGGGGGCCCGCGGTGGTGTAGTGGTTAGACTACTCGCCTCCCACTTCGGTGAACCGTGCTCGATTCCCAGCGGGGTCGCTCCCAGATTTTCGCATCTGGAAATCGTGCCGAAGGATGCCGCTGGTTGACGGGTTTTCTCGGGGATCTCCCGTTTCTTTCACCCTTGCACTCCGGCGCTGCTCCATTCTCACCTCACTTCACCCTCAGCGGCTCTCAAGACCTTGTCGTTGAGAGCCGCCGAAATCTCTCAACTCCAGGTGAAGTGGACTAATGCCCCAACTTACACCAGGTCCATTCACCTACATTTGAACTTCTTCACATGGAAGTAAATGTCTTGACAGGTGGTTGACGCCAGTGCCCACGCGGCCTTCTGGCGCTGACAACGACGTCTGACATTACCCATGTAATCCCACGCAGGACACGGCCTATACCTGTGAGTTGACGAAGGCAGTGGTGGTTGAAGCGACAGCAGTATAAGCCAGTGGCTGGATGTGTGCTCGTGTTCCACAGCTGGTGGCGATACTGCGAGAGGTGCACTACCTGCAGCTCATGGGGAAGAAGGGCATCCCGGAGGAGGCACTGCAGATATACCGCAGGAGCGAGATCTTCAGGAGGTACACCGGCAACATGGGCGAGACGATCCAGTGGTGAGTCGTCACCTTCCACAGCCACACGACCAGCGTTGCCAGCGTAAGACACCTACATGCGCCCAGAAATTCTCATACAAGTAACATTTTCCACGTATACAATGATTCAGACAATACTGTTACGAAGAACACTAACTTTCACCTCGTCTTGCATGGGACTAACCCTTGGCAAGTTTCTGACGTATTTGCGTGAGTACCTAGGCGTAGGCAATCACAATCTCCCCCACCCCTCTTCCAGGTCAGGTAAAACTTACCTTCTTAAAAGCATATTCCACTTCATAGTAATATAAATTTCCTTCAAGTTTCCCGTTACGTCATCGTTCCTGAGCGTGTGAAGGTGTTTGAGAAAACTAGCAAGGGCTCACCAGCGTCTAAATTTTTACAAAACCATTAATTTAAGAATTAAATTGTTTTTACATTAAACAACTTAGCATTGTTTCGCATTCGGAAGGACATGGGTTCGAATATATGTCCAACTATCTTTATTTCGGGTTTCCGAGGTTTCCAAAACCACTCCACACGAATGCTGGGTTGGTTCCTTACTACAGACAATGGCCTATTCCTTCCCCACTCCTGCTTCTCTGAGCAACTTGCTCCGTCTCTAATGACCTCGCTGTCGACGAGACGTTTAGCCCTTCCTTCCTATACGCTGTTCACGGTTAACAGATGCACTTTTGAAACCCCTGCTTGAGGTATACTTGTAGGCACATTGCGTATTCTTGCACCATATGTAAAAGTAACATTGCCAAGGGCCTGATCACTTTATCCATGCGATAAGTACATGTGAATTTAATATAAATGTAGCGATTTTTTCCAATTTGATAGTTTTTATAATTTAATTAAAGATAAAAGGAAATAAATAATTTCAGTATTCACGAGTGGTTACCTAACACTAGTAATTTAACGTCAAAACATGGAACTACTTTTCCCCCTATCATTGCCAACTTTACTGGGTGCATGCCAGCCTGCGTGCCCGTTAAATACATGCAGGTAGAAGCAGTTTCATTTTTCAAAGGTTGATTTTAAAAGTTCTCAATTAACCGTGGAACTCAGTGGAGGATACAAGGAGACGGAGAAGGTTGAAATTTCCCCTCACAAGAGTTTACCTTACAAAATTGTTTGTATTGTAACTGATCAAATTGAAATTCAAATTTCAGGGAAAAAATTTGTAATTTGTATGGGTATTTGCAAACTTACACCTACAAATAGGCTCAATTTAACACGTGGCTCTGTGTTAATGCGCAGTTAGCTAATATTTGTTTCTGTTTTGCTGACAAATTTAAATAAATTGAGCTGCGTGTGGGCGAACTGTTTATTTGTGATACAATTGCGCAACAGAGTCGCCCATACAAAACCACGTTCTGTATTCGCCCTAGTTATAGTGACGTTTGTGTGAAGTGCAGCAAGGCGGAGAGAGCAAGGCAGGTGATGGTGCAGGTACAACAAAGTTCGCCGCACCAGCCGTGCTGTGGAGTTCGAGCTGGTGAGAGAGGAGGTGGAGGTGATAGACCAGGAGATCAACTTCGCGCAGACCAGCCTCGACTGGAGCTCCTCAGGTAAGGCAATACAAACATTTAGCTTTAAATTATGCGTCATGACGTGTACAAAAGTACCGGTTTCCAACGGAACTTAGGTCATGTGCGGTGTTGGTATTTCCTTTAGCGTCATAAGAAATAGTCATATTTTACATCGCCAGCAAAAGGTCGCAAGACATAAAGGTGTGCCATAGATGATTGTCCCAGGACACAAGTATTTCGAACCAGGTAAATAAATTGTCAACAATAAAAATAAATAGTATGGCCTGCAGCATGAACTTTGCCTATGTTTATCAAAATTAATTTGATAACACTTGTTTTCTAGATATTTATTTAGAATAATAATGTGCATATATGTGTCATGAAACCTACTTGCTTATATTATGGAGCAATTTTATTGGATTTTCATCATTGGTGACCCTGTCAGTCATGATCGGAATAATTACCACATTTGAAATACATATTAAACTCACCTGAAATTCAAAATATATTTCGCGCGCCTATCCATGTTTATTTTGCGGAGTTTACTCGACCTCCTCGAGGTGTAGATGACGCAGCATCCAGGTGCAGGAGTTGCAGTTACACCCTCCAGTAAAATACTTGGTTGCCTGCATCTTACAAAATACACCTCAACATAAGAATGTGAAGTAAATGGTTGGATGTTGAAGTCGTAGAAGGAACATCCCACATGGAAACAGTTAGACTGTAGGCTGTGCTATTGCGCTAACTCGGAACCCTAAATAGCAGCTCTGAGACACAGCAGTCCATGTTAATCGTGAATGCTTTACCGACATTGTCACACCAACATCCGTTGGCATAGTTGTGTTGGGACTGTGCCTGACCGCGAAAAATAATCAGTTTTGCCAACCCCACCACGACAAATGGTGTTTGTCCAATGTCTAAATTCACCGAGTTCTTTTCAGCAAAATGATTCAACCAGTATCATCCAAATAGTCCAACAGCAACTAAAATGCGCGAATGTATTGTGGAGTGAAGGCATCAGCCTCCCCACACTCAAGTGCCGCAAGTGTCCTGAACGTTTCCACAAGGAGTGTATCTCTCCACGCGGATGCAGTACCGAAGGTATCGGTCTGCTTGCGCTTGCTAGCCTTGTATTAATGCAGTACCCAATAACTAGAGACATGAAAAATTCGCGAGTTCAATGACCTGCAGGCTAGACTCTATAGTCTTATGTACAAATATGCCGATATTAAATGCACATTGGTTGTCTGTTGTCACAGTGGAAGGTGACGATTGGGCCAGCGTTCGACAATAGGTGTCAAACAACGTGTGGACCAATGGCTAAAGTTATGTAAACACACGTGTTTTGAATTCTAGCTTGTCTCAAAATGAATCCGCGAATTATTCAGGTCCCTACCCATGACGTATGCAATTCCTAAAATGTGATTTAAAACAAAAACGCTGTTCTGAATGTGCTAATTGCTAGAAACCCGGAGTTGATGCGGATTAATTCAGAAACAAGCTAGTCTCCACAATCTTTCGTGTACTTGAGCGTCTGTTAGTAGTTCATTGGCAGTTGCTCCAGTTTGAGCCCAGGCCAGGTAGCATGGGATTAGGTCATGGATTTCTTGCGGGTAAGTTATCGGCTCAAGTTCGCCCAGAGCGTGGTTTACAAAGTGCGATCCAATTGAACAAGAAAGTCTAATGTACAAGTGTTTAAAATCTCGCTGATTCTCAAATGAGTTCACCAGATTTCCGGGTCTCAACTAATTACCCAAAGCAGTTGGTCACAGCGACCCATAACAACTCTCCATAGTAGCACACCATGCCTACTCCTCCTGTATTGCTTGCTATATCTACCATGCAGAGTAACAATCCTTATAAAATTAATGTATTTATATTCATTACAGTTCCACAGTTTCACTTGACAGACCCATCAACAATCACTAGGGCCTACATGTTGCAGGTGGATACCAGAGAATTAGGTTTTCGGAAAAGTGGAATTGGTACAGTCGGCATGCCAGATGCTGCTTGGTGTTGGTGATGGAGAAGTTATTTTTTTTCAGCCACTCCCCAGTTCCTATTACGTACTGGACGGGAGTTGTCATACTTTCATACACATTTTCCTATCGTATTTGTTGGTCATAACCTTAAGAGACCTACAGGCACACCGACATCTCATGCCTGGTTTGCTACGTACCTTATTAGATGCATGTTCGTGCCACACAAACTAATACACCTCGCCAACATACGTACGACGCATACACATGTAAACACGCGCATATGTAACCTGCACGTGGTGGTCGTTACAGAGCTGTGGAGCTACATCGAGAAGGTGCACGGACTGGTGCGTAGCCTCGAGGGCCGGCTGAAGAAGACGCAGACGAATGTCGAGGACATCCGCGGCGTCATGTCCGCCTGGCTGAAGCAACCCATGTTCCAGCGTCGAGACGGCAAGAAGGACGCCCTGCTCTGCCTCGAGGACCGGCACGAGCACACACAACGAAGGTGAGGCACTGCCCTGCACTCGCATGCATCTCGCGACAGCCAGGTGGGTTCCATCTATGGAGGGTTATCTCTCATTTCTCGCACTTGGGGACACACGATGGTCGTTGCCATTGGCCAACAAGTTTTTGTGAAGTATTCCCACCCCCCAACCCCTCTGCACCATTTCATCACTTCTCCATCCCTACCTCCATTCATCTTCAGCAGCTTAAGATCTCAGTCAAAATATCTCTCACTCGAGTTTCCTCCCCTCCCTTGCCCACTGGTGGGACAATTGTTCTGCAGTGGCAGAATACCTGTCCTCTTAAATGTGCCACCTACCCAGGCTACAAAATGCAAAGCAGAGCTTCAGTAAAAAAAAAATATCAAAACCTACTCAATGTGTTTTGAAGCTGCCCTGACTAAGAACAGAATTTAGGTAAGAAACATTTCGCATCTTAAGACTAGTTTAGTTTTCATTTTCTATTTCCTTTTTGCGTGTGAATTTTCAACAGAGATTAACTGGTTGGGTTTTTCCACAATCATTTTTACATACAAAAACTCCTCTTAACATACTATTGTGCACCATGCCATTATGTATCTTTAATATTCCACTGAGGAATGATACAACCTCCATTGGAATTCTCGGAGGTGAGTTTCCGACACAAAGACTGTGGATCAGTTCAGTGTCTTATGCATAATAGCTACCATGACGCATGTTATGCCACGCTTGGGTCACTTTTTTCACTCCTGTACTTGTAGTTACCACTCTAAAAGGTTTTTTTTTTTTAAATTCCTAGTATGTCAGATACTGCCTCTTTTTCCTCACCCTTTCTCTCTCTCTCTCTATCTCTCTCTCTCTCTCCCTAAGTGTGTGTGTGTACGAAGTGTCACCTATTCTGCCAAATATCCATTTAGTCTAACTCCTGCTCTGCTAAGTTCTTATTCCGCTGAGCAGGTAGTAAAAAAAATTAAAGCAAATTAAAGCTAGTAATATATTTAACTAAGTAAGTACTGACAGCTTCACGTTCATAAAATTTTTTTCTTCTTTGTTCTATAAAACAGTGTGTTGTGTAAATACATATTTTACTAGTGATATGAGAATATTGGCAACAAGTTCCTTTGTAAATGTTTTATTAAACACACAAGTTGTAAGAGTGTGCCCGTCCTACAACATGCTATGCAGTCTGTAGATGGCATTTGACGGCTGGCGTGAGCAGACATGAGGGATGTGCCGCAGGTACGGAGAGATAACCCAGGCTGCGGAGGAGATCCACCGGCTCTTGGCAGACAACCTGCAGCTGTTCGGCATGGAGAAGCAGACGGACAGCCCCCAGTGGCTCAGTTACGTCGACTACGCGGATGACATCGTGTCAGAGTCCTTGCTCAAGACCGTCGGCTGCAGGTGACCGCACTCCTTACTAGTGCATCCCAGAGAAACATTTTTTTATGCAACCAAGCTCACACAGGATTATTCTAAAATCACGGGACAAACAATGAGGGGTCTTGAGCTCACTAAAACAAACTATTATTGTATAGGAATATATGGGCGGAAGTGACGCGTTGAGACACAAACACAAAAATAACACATGGAATGCAACACAGTGTTTATTTACAACGTCGCCGCTAAATGCCTTTTTACAGCAATGTTTATAATAATTGCTCAAAATTTCTACCACCGACAGTAATGCAAGCTTGGTAGCGTCGGTGAAGTGATGCTGATGCTGATGCAGCAGGTCACTGGCGCACCGTTTGACTGCCCTCAACTATCGCCACCATTGTCAGCCAATCACGCCATATGTAGAGGTCGCCAAGCATGCGTGACTGTTGGTGGATGCATTTCCAGCAACTGTTTTTAACATTTTCTGTACGGAATCACTCGTTAAGTATGCTGCTAATGAACATTTTATGTTTCCGTTAATGTGTTTTGTTCTTGTGTTTGTGCCTCAACGCGTCACTTCCGCCCATATATTCCTATACAATAATTGTTTGTTTTAGTGATCTCTACCACCCCTCAATGTTTTTCCCATGATTTTAGAATCAGACTGTACACAGCTTATTTTTAAAACAATTATAAAAAATGTTAATTCTACAAGCTGATTTAATTGTTTTGTGTTCACAAGCAACACATACTATTATCACCGGAGGATGCAAACACATCTCAGCTTTTGAACAGTGTTGAGTAAGTTTTGTCTTTGTGAAGTGTCTCACATTTGTTTCTTTTCTTTCTTCCATTTCTTTCGTGTTGTTTCTTCTCTGACTAAATCATAACCACCCAAGCCTTGGACTCTTCATTTCTTTAGCTCTGGTTCTGTACTTTTTTGTGACAGTTTTTTATTTTCATATATATTGTGGCATTTTTCCCATTTATATTTTGCTTTTAGTGTGTACAAAACACCAGGGTATTTGGAATTGGTTTATTTTCGTTCCTCTCGTCTGGTGGCCATTTGTGTTACCCTAAGACTTTCTGGCACATATGTATTTCATCATGTTCTTATTGCGTCCAACACTCACGCAATTCAGTATCAATGCTCCACGGGGCTGGCAGTTTAACGATGACCAATCTGCCTCCCGCAGTCCGAAGATTATTTTTTTCTCGAACTCTGTAAATTATTTATACCTCTGTGGAATGCGTCACCGAGGCATACAAGCTACTTAATGTTTTTCATTCAACACGCACACAGCTTAGTACTATGAGTATTCATGTTTCCGAAGTTGTAGCAGTGTTAATGCTTCCTAGTGGCAGTTACAAGGCCATTTGCAGCCAAACTTAAATAAGATGCAGTATCACCTTTGTCGGTGCTCTGCATGAACCTTTCCCCCTTGTGAACAGTTATTTCTGGGTGCTACTTTTTCTGTTGTAGTGAGTGTATTTTATTTACACATAGAAAAGCTTGCATTTGTTGGGAAACCAACCATAACTATAAACAGACTTCTTTTCCACTGTTTGCTCAAGTGCTTTTGACATTTGTGTTGGCAACGGCTGAGTCAATGTGAATGGAGTCATTGCACGAAACAGGACAATTTCTTCTTCACAGGTACTCGTGCCAGCGTCAGCGTTTATGTGCGGTGGTAATTCGCACGCTGAGAACGTATGTTTGTTTTAGTTGTATGTTTGTTGAATGTATGTTTGTTTTAGTTGTCTGTGGAAGGCGTCGTTTTCAGTACATTTAACTCTGGATTCTATGACCCTCGGAGTAGCGATTCTACAGGCGTGTTCCCGAGGTTTGCTAACCTGCTAGTTTAGCACCATTTCTGCTAGTTGGCTTTCATATTACTGGAAGCACCTTTGTATGCTGTTTGGGTGGCAGAATTCTGCTATAAAAAGCTGTAATTTCTGTTCTTGCTCACAGAGGTACAGCAGAAATAGTAGAATGTGCAAGACCAAGTGAGGCTAGGAAGGGTGAGGCGAGTGTGTTACTTCCTGTGCAGCCTGGGTTACATAGCAGACAACATGGATCTTGCTGGGGGAGCAGCTCCCTTGTTCGAGGCGCGGCTGGAGCTGCGTGACCCGGACCTCGTCTACGTGCCGTCCCTACAGCCGGAAGACCCGGAGGGCTTCACCGGCTTTGTGCAAGGTCTCATCGCCGATATTGTGCGCATGGCCAGTCTCGTTGAACGTGTTGCTGCCTCCACTCGCAGCCACTCGTACCAGGCGAGTTGTGAGACTGGTAGTTGGCTGGTCCCGGCTGACGCCGTCCAGTCAAACACCATTTGCCAATCAACTACACTGAAGAGCCAAAAAAACTGGTATAGGCGTACGTATGCAAATAACAGAGGTATGGAACCAATCAGAGTAACGCGATGCGGTTGGCAGCAAGATCGGTTACTGCTGCTACAATGACAGCTTATAAAGATTTAAGTGAGTTTGAACGTGGTGTTATAGTCGGCGCACGAGAGAAGGGACATAGCATCTCCGAGGTAACGATAACATTTGGATGTTCGCGTACGACCATTTCACGAGTGTACCGTGAATATCGGGAATCCGGTAAAACATCAAATCTTCGACATCGCTGCGGCCGGAAAAAGATCGTGAAAAAACTGGACAACCGACGACTGACGAGAATCATTAAACGTGACAGACGTGCAACCCTTTCACAAATCGGTGCAGATTAGATTTGTGGACTGTTTTGCAGGATTCATGGTATGAGTTTCCTCCTGCATACCTTCAGACATTAGTCGAGTCCATGCCACGTCGTCTTGCGGCACTTCTGCGTGCTCGGGGGGCCCTACACGATGTTAGACAGGTGTACCAGTTTTTTTGGCTCTTCAGTGTAATTTAGCCTAACATTACTCTGTAGCATGTGATTTATAGGTGAAAGGGGTTCAAGACTAGTGAATTGTAGGCCAAGTTACAGTTAGCAGAGTAAATTTTATACCAATTTATTTTTGGCAAAATATTTATTGGAACAGTTTATATTATGACAAACTATATTTAACACAAGTGAGTTTCATGAAAAATGTTTTTTTTTTCCACCAAATTGTTTTCATGCCAAATTATGCTCCTGGCTGGAGGCATTTTCATGTGTTCAAGACCTAACTGGGATAACGGTACCTTCATCTGACGAGTCATCACATTTACATGCAAAGGTGCTAAATGGGCTTGCAAGGCACCTCTTTGGAACTTCCAGTATTAAACCTATAATTTTATGTTGCACTGCATGATGTATTGCTGCTTTAAAAATTCTGTACCAGAAAATTGCAGAAACAAGAAACAGGCATTGGTACTTATAGGTATGTCCAAGATTTCTCGAATGATATTTGTTAACTAACAACGCTCTAAAATACGAAATACGTTTTTTTAGTAATATGTATTTTAATGAATGTTTACACACTCTTTGCACTGTTTGAGAGCCTATTCAGGTAACACCACACCAACACACATTTGAGGACTGTACATTTTTTTTACTGACCAAAAATATGTACTGATGAAGTAGGTTAGCTTTTTCATTTGACGATCAGATATTCATAAACCTTTGTTATTCATGATGTACCATTAAGCAGAAAGAAATAGACGTTTACACATAAGACACTTGACATAATTGCGAATGAGGAAATTAAAGCACCCCAAGATAATATATGCTGAAGAGCAAAAAAAACTGTTACACCTGCCTAATATCGTGTAATGCCCCCCGAGCACGCAGAAATGCCGCAAGACGACGTGGCATGGACTCGACTAATGTCTGAAGGTATGCAGGAGGCAATTCACACCATGAATCCTGCAGTGCAGTCCACAAATCCAACATGCGCCAATTTGAGAAAGGGTTGCACGTCTGTCACGTTTAATGATTCTCGTCAGTCGTCGTCTCTACCGTTCTTTCACCATCTTTTTCCGGCCTCAGCGATGTCGAAGATTTGATGTTTTACCGGATTCCCGATATTCACGGTACACTCGTGAAATGGTCGTACGAGAAAATCCAAATGTTATCGCTACCTCGGAGATACTATGTCCCATCTCTCGTGCACCGACTATAACACCACGTTCAAACTNCAAATGTTATCGCTACCTCGGAGATACTATGTCCCATCTCTCGTGCACCGACTATAACACCACGTTCAAACTCACTGACATCTTGATAACCTGACATTGTAGCAGCAGTAACCGATCTAGCTGCTGACCAAATCGTGGTACTCTGATTGGTTTCATACCTCTGTTATTTGCATACGCACGCCTATACCAGTTTTTTTCGCTCTTCGGTGTACCTTAAATCTAATTGGAATGTACTTGCTCAGAAATAACGTCATTACGGTATAAACTATGTACATAAATATTATTTAATTGCCTTTCATGTGTGAATATTTTTTNTCAGAAATAACGTCATTACGGTATAAACTATGTACATAAATATTATTTAATTGCCTTTCATGTGTGAATATTTTTTTATGTTTATGTAGAGTAACATCACATACACTACACAATCTAGCTGCTGGAATTAAATATGTGTGTTACCGTAACATATAATGCATTCTTCATTAATACACTTGACAAAATAATNTCAGAAATAACGTCATTACGGTATAAACTATGTACATAAATATTATTTAATTGCCTTTCATGTGTGAATATTTTTTAATGTTTATGTAGAGTAACATCACATACACTACACAATACTAGCTGCTGGAATTAAATATGTGTGTTACCGTAACATATAATGCATTCTTCATTAATACACTTGACAAAATAATATGTAACCAAGAAAACTATAATTAATTGATTTCTATGAAGCAATAACTTTGGAATCCCACACATACACTGGGAAACTAAGAGTTAAAAATCAAGGGCCCGGGAAATCACTTATGCGTGCAAAATATGTGTGGAAAAGGAGCTAAGCTAATTGACTATTATTTCAAGAACATTTGAAAACAAATTTTATAATATTTCCTCTTTTATTTTGTCCTGAAAATATTGAAATATGAACCACATTTAAGTTTAGCTTACTCAGGAAAAAAGACGAGTGAAATTTAAAGTTGGATAAAAAAAAGTATGGTATTCGCATAAAATTAACATAGACATATTGTTATACGATTCAAAGGTGCAGAATGTTACCAGTAGAATATGTTAAATTGTTTCATAACAGTTGTACTAACTAAATCCACTGCTGATTCCAGCCTTAAGCTGGGAAATGTCTTCAACTCCTACCTCTTCACTATTCTTCCTCCTTGATCTCACTCCAGACTTCTCCCCTCTTCTATGTTCTTGCCATTATATTCCTCCCACCTCCTTATTGGTCTTCCTTGGACCTTATTCCCATGTATTCACGTTCCTTTATTTTTTGGGCAACCTCTCTCCTCTCATTCTCCGTACATACCACTTCTTTCTAGCCTCTTGCATTATCTCATTCAAATACTGTACCCATGCTCTTGCTTGTATGACTTCAATTGTAATCCTGTCCGGCTTTTTTATTGTTAGCAGGCTCCTCATAAACAGTCTACCCATAGCTTTTATTTACCTATATCTCTCCTGTCCACTGTCCATGTTTGCACTTCAGTGGTGCCTCTCTTTTACACACTAGATGTCTTACATCACTGTAAAAGACATCCTTCTATTGTGTCCTCCTAGCTATGCATTTCTTCCCCATTTACCTTTTAATCTCCCACTGTGCGTCTTAGGTAGCCTATTTAAATTCTCCCACCTCTTTCTATTCCATAACTACGATTTAATTCTATATCATTCATTTAACAATGGGCCTATATTTCTATATTTGCATTCGACATCAAGTATTGTTCTTGCAGTCTCCTTTAGACGCTGTGTAGAAAGATGCAAAATGCGTGTTTCAGGGAAAAAAAAACAGGAAATAAAATGCAGTAACAATAACAAGGATCTTTGTATTTTAATTCCCACTTGTTAGTATGTTATTGATAATACAAGTTGATATTTTAATTTTACAGGAGGATATGGAAAACAACGAAGACATAAAGGAGATGACGAAAGAAATTCTAGATGCTGTTCAGAAAGTAATGAAGGAGGTAGGTGTCAGTGTGGTTTATCTCTGTCGCATACTGCAAGTGACAAAAAAAAAAACATACTTTTGTATTAAAAACTCACAACGTCTGATGACTGTCGCAACCAGCCAGTTTCAGGAACTAATTTGGATACATTAGATAGAGATACCGTACAGTCCAGTCCTTTTAAAAACTTCTCTTTTGAAAAATTTTCCGGCTTAATACATTTACATTATTTTGCACATTTTCTATAAGCAGGGAAGTAATATGACTGCCTTAGGAAGTTTTCGTGGTTAATAAGCCTAAATATTTCACTCCCTCCAGCAACTTCTTAAAACAGTTTTACTGTATTTTAATGTTGAGAATTATGTTTTCCACCATTTTTTTAAGTATATAAAGACAAAATATTTGTTTCATCACAAAAGTTTGAAAGTCGTGACCTTGAAGTGATATCTGCAGTTTTTTGTCACTTTAATTAGTAACTTTTTTATTATACAAAGATTTTAACAAAAACGCATAGAGAAAGATTTATATTTATAAATATTTCAATTCATCAGTTTATAAATACCAGTGACAAGAATGAGCGGACCCAGACTTCTGGTTTGCTGGTACGGGGGGAGGTATTTTCCCATTGAACACGTACAGGTCTAGCTAGACATTTGATATGTTGCATGGGAGGGGACACCCTCTCATAATAATCACGCATAGGAAATAGTATTAAAATAATGAAATAAATCAGTATGAAACAATCCTGATATAATTTCCTTTCAGTTTTAAAACATTCACACGGAAGTTTCATGTCAATTTGAGTTTTTTTGGTGGGATAGGGTTATATCCTCTGTGTCTCTCATCCTCTGAACGAGGTCAATTACGTTAATTTCTGTATGAGCCAGAAGAATGTCGAAGATGGGCAGGACTCTGCCTGACTGATAGTGGTTGGAAATGGTTACTGCAGGCTAACGAGTTTGTGCGTGGTTTCGAGAGCTACTCGTACCTGTGGCTGGACGATCGCGAGCAGTACATGGACCAGTTCCTCACGTATGGCTGCCAGCTCACCGCAGAGGAGATGGAGCTGCTGGCCCTGGACGAGCCGGGAGGTCCAGAGCCCAACCTGCCCAAGATGGAGCAGTTCCGTGAGCAGGTGAGTGCCACCGCTGGCTGGTCTGTGGTCTCTTGCATCCAGGGGTTCCTTCTACCACTGAGTGTCTCCTGCTGGGGTGAATTTCGTTGCTCCGAGGGGCTTCGATGGATGTGCCTCCAGCACACCAGTTTCTCCAACTCCAAAGTATCAGAGTCAGATGTTTCACGTCTGAGAAACATGACCAGCATTGCTCGTCTGTGGGTTTTCACTTAGTATTCCTGTTACATCCCACCACTGTGTTTGACCTGCACTCCACCTATGCATGATCTCATTTCATCCTTTCCCCATATTGAGAAAACAATTTTGACATGAGGATGAAAAGGCAAATTCAAACCGGGATACCAAATATAGGTGGGTTTTTAGTGACATCTAACATATTTTTGCGACATATACAGTAATATTTCCTACATAAACTCTTGTCGGCAGCTAACGGTATAACCAGAGTAGCCAACTTCTGACTTGATGGCGCCACTGTTGTCCACAGCACAGGAAGTTTAAACTCAGTCCAAGTCCCACAATTACACTCACTGAAAAATGTACACTATTTGCATGACTCAACATCCTGCCCACCTTGAAATGCTGCATTTCCACATTCAAAAGGTAGTGGGAAAAGCATCACAGTTGTACATTTGAATGTTCCATTGGCAATGCGCACTGTGGCCAGCCTGGTCACGCTATCACTTCCAGGGTGAAGTTCTATAATGTGTCCCAGTTGCCATTGAAGAGGTGTAAGTCTGTCTTCCTTCACCAAAACTAGTTTGTTAACAGTGAGGCATGTACTTCGATCTCGCACTTATTATGCTGCTGCAATGTGTGTATAAGTAGTATCTGTGTCACCGATGCCAGAAGTCCTGTTGCAGGCGTTTAGTAAGTTCCCATCATTGCAGACAGTTTAATTGAATCTCACTTAGGTCTGCTTCGAACAAGAAAACTAACAGCTCAGAAGTCAGAAAATGGCCCAGAGTGAGTGACCGAAAGTCATTGACAATATAATACAGCTATGACTGTCCAAAAAATTTGAATTCTCAGGGGAAGTGATTGTTCTCATCTCCCCCCATTACAGGATTTCTGAAAGCTATGGTCATGTTACAACACTACGAGAGGTAAAATATGGGGGTCGAGAGGTTTAAAGCATTCTACAGTAGTACGCAAGAGTTTAAAAAAATGTATATTTTAGCTCACTAGTTGTGTACAGTGTTCACGGAGATAGAAGAGGTGCAACAGTGTTGTGTTGTGTGATGTATGCTGCAGANTATCGCTGGCCTTGTTCAATAACAGTTTCAATAGTCACCAAGCTTTAAGATATCCTGTATGCAGTATAGTACTTCAATGATATTACTGCACGTGACAGTGCTGGGAATGAAGAGGATGCAGCAGTGTTTTGTTGTGTGATGTATGTTGCAGATAGACAACTTTGAGACGCTGTTCATGGAGATAGAAGAGGTGCAACAGTGTTGTGTTGTGTGATGTATGCTGCAGATAGACAACTTTGAGACGCTGTTCATGGAGATAGAAGAGGTGCAACAGTGTTGTGTTGTGTGATGTATGCTGCAGATAGACAACTTTGAGACGCTGTTCATGGAGATAGAAGAGGTGCAACAGTGTTGTGTTGTGTGATGTATGCTGCAGATAGACAACTTTGAGACGCTGTTCATGGAGATAGAAGAGGTGCAACAGTGTTGTGTTGTGTGTTGTAACGACGTCTATCTGTTGAAACTCTGCGACAAGTGCCTCTATCTTCTGATGGAGCCGGTGCAAGTGTTCAGCGGCTGGTTCCAGGTCGACCTGAGGCCATTCCGCCAGGCACTCCTCAACACTGTGCGTGGCTGGGCCAACATGTTCATGCAGCACCTCATTGACCACGTTACCAGCGGGTAATATTTAATTTCAGATTTTTGTTCTATTCATATGTGTCTTGGGACTGTACGAAACCTTGCTGGATGGCAAATGTATCATTCTGTTAAACCTGTTCGAAGAAGTAGGTATTCTTTAAAGTAATATCCATAGTCCAAATTTAGCATTACACCAGCCGACTTCTTGGCAAGGGCACTTCTACTCTGGACATTTACTCTAAGTTTCTCAGCCAGTGTATATTCAAGTTTTGATATAAATTCTGGAAGATAAGTCCCTTACCAATTGGAACTAATGCGTTACAGATAATTGTTTAGAACATTATTCTAAGTGATTGATCATTACAAGGAATCGTTCACCACAGAACACCGATTTCATGATTGGTCCACCACGATCCATCTTTTCCTCCTTTCTGTGCGTTCAGGCAAGCAATATGATGAATATGAACACACATTCGGAAATAGTTCATGATACAGTTAAATCAATTTTAAGGTTAGTTCTCCAGCTATAGGTATCTGCCAATGATTCGCAATGCTCTTACTACCATCCCTGGAGAAATGTGGCTCCTGTGAGACGAGGCAGTATTGGAACACACATTCTGCACTACCCCTGTTTTAGAACATCCTGCCCATAAGGAAGTGACTCAGAGGCATAACCATGTGGTGATCTGATGATGCTAAGTCCAAGGAATATTTAGGGTGCAGATCTACCATAAAAACCCGAATATACCATCCATACGAAATACCCTGCTCGCATTTTTACTTTGGTGTACTGGAAAATGTAGTTTAGCAAACATTTTTAAAGAATAAAAAATAATTAAGAATGCCAATTCTTTTGTAGTTAATAATATACAGTAAACTACACCAGAGTAAGTCAAATTTTTGTTCATTGTCTGCCAAGAGCAGAGGACCTTTTTTATTGACCAACTGTGATTCTTTTTTACAGAATTGCTGATGCATTTAGTCGACTTCTGCATGTTTCGTACACATTGTACTGTGTTTGAACTGTGCGCAGAACACTGTATCATGTCCTGTGACACCTGCCTGAAGTGGGAATTGCGACCGTTTTATTTTTGAACAAATGGTATTCCTTAAAAATATAACACAAATATCAGGTTTCAGTTCAAGATATAGCTGCTATTCGGGAATTTGTTGTTTCTTATCAATGGGTTTCTAGGGCGAAGGTGGCTGTGCAGTTAGCCTGTTTGCCTCCCACCAAGGCGAACCGGGTTCAATTCCCAGCTGGGTCACTCCCGGAATTTCGCATGTGGGAATACTGCCGGACGATGCCGCTGGTTGGCAGGTTTTCTCGGGATCTCCCATTTCCCCCACTCTTTCATTTCGGTGATGCTCCATACTCACCTCAAAAACTTTCATTGACTCTAAAGACCTCGCCCCATTCTCTTCACTCACTCAAGGAGTTAAAAATAAATTCATTAAAGAGCACAGTTTTGAATTGCATGTACTTACCTTACTAATCATTGCATTTTATATGTTATCTTTTTAATTTTCCTGAAGAATCATCATAAGGTACTTTTACCGGGTGTTCCAGATAATCATATACAGAATGTTCGGAAATTTAACGCCCAAACTGTGGGTGGTGATTCCTTATGAAAAATAAAGTCGAAAATATATAGGACACCATATACACTGAAGAGCCAAAAAAACTGGTATAGGCGTGCGTATGCAAATAACAGAGGTATGGAACCAATCAGAGTAACGCGATGCGGTTGGCAGCTAGATCGGTTTACTGCTGCTACAATGGCAGTTTATAAAGATTTAAGTGAGTTTGAACGTGGTGTTATAGTCGGCGCGCGAGAGATGGGACATAGCATCTCCGAGGTAACGATAACATTTGGATGTTCGCTTACGACCATTTCACCAGTGTACCGTGAATATCGGGAATCCGGTAAAACATCAAATCTTCGACATCGCTGCGGCCGGAAAAAGATCGCGAAAAAACGGGACAACCGACGACTGACGAGAATCATTAAACGTGACAGATGTGCAACCCTTTCACAAATTGGTGCAGATTAGATTTGTGGACTGTTTTGCAGGATTCATGGTGTGAATTGCCTCCTGCATACCTTCAGACAGTAATCGAGTCCANTACACGATATTAGGCAGGTGTACCAGTTTTTTTTTTTGGCTCTTCAGTGTACTAAATTGAACATTAAAGGAGATATGAGCCTATAAAAATTGGGTTTTGAAAACCTATTTTTGCCGAATATCTTGTACAATGCCTACTAAGTACACAGCAAAAAGGTGACTGATGCTTCCGATGTTGCAGTGACACATGCATAATGCTGGCCGTTCTTGGTCCATGCGCACTGCTCGACTTGAGGATGTGATATGTCAGCACATCAATGGCATGCCCTCCACTAGTACATGCTCTATAGCATGCCAAACGGGCATGTCTCATTCAACCATGTGGGACATACTGTGGGAAAATCGCTGCTATCCCTGCTGCTCTCAGAAAGTACAATGCATCCAGTGAAATTAGTTTTGAAAACCCAATATTCACAGACTCATATCTCCCTTAATATTCTGTTTAGATATAGGATGTCCTGTATATTTTAGACTTTATTTTTCATAAGGAATCACCTGCCGCAGTTTGGGTGTTTAATTTTCGAACATTCTGTTTATCATATCTATAATGGCTTTACCTAAAATTGGGAAACACCATTCGAGAATGTTGTAAAGCTGGCAATAAAATCCATGCTATATATTACATGATAATTTTGATTGCTCCACTAAATAGACATTTACACATTAATGAGCTCGACCTTACCCACTCAGAGCTTATCTGACGTGGTCAGATTTAAGTAGTAGTTTGTTTCTGAGGAATTTAAAAAAAAAGTAAGTATTTTTTACTAAAAATGCCATTTTACTCTTATTTCGTTCCATTTATTTGCAAGTGTGGGTTTTAAAAGTGACTAAGATCTTCCAGTAGGATAACCAGCCTAGGGGTTTTGAGTGAAGTGTAAGGATGAGATTGTGAATTTGAAGAAGAAAAAGAGTTGATGAAACTTGTGAATGAGGGTAACTAAAAAATATTATAATGGATTAGATAGTAGGGAATTGTGTACCACAGCTGGATGAACTTGCTTCAGTTCCTGTACACTTTGAACAATTTTGCCAGATTAACATGTTTTTCGATGCTGTACTTTGCTTTACCCCTGTTAGGTCTTAAACCATCTCCCCGTAAAAGAGATTATCTCAATCAATAAAGTGCTTTTAAATTAACCATACATTTCATGGATAACCAAAGCCCTAGATGTGTAACCTTCAGCACTCTTGCCTCAAGACAGAATGCTTGTGGCCTCGTTTGTTGGTCTATGCCCCCTCCTACTGCATGCTGAGGATAGTGTCATATCTGTATCGTTGCTCACTACATAACTCAGTTATCCTGTTAATAAATTGCTAACTACAGTAACTGCTAAGCTTACATTTGGTACTTCAACACAGTACTTAGCCCAAAGACTTAAAGAGTCCTGAGGATGGGTGCTTGGGACAAGGGTGACGGTGCACGTAAGGGTGAGTTGGTAAGCTGAGGAGTGTGCCGTGTGCGACAGGCTGTCGGACCTAGCAGAGTTCCTGCACGAGGCAGACGAAGGCCTGCTGCAGCCAGTGGAGGAGGGCGACTACCAGCGACTGGTGGATGTCATGGGTTTCCTGCTCAACGTGAAGGAGCGCCAGGCAGCCACAGACGACATGTTCGAGCCACTGCGGCATACCATCGAGCTGCTCAAGTTCTATGACCAGGAGCTGCCCGAAGAAGTGAATGTGCTGCTGCAGGTGGGGCATTCTCACATGATCTACCTCTATGTTTTCTACTTTCGTTCAGATGCACATCAAGATCATACTATATTTGAACACTACTTGCCTCATGCTGTCATAATGAAACATCGGCGCGGTCAGTGCTTCTGTGCTCACTAGCATACACTTCAACTTGAACTTTGGTGTGGTATAACATACATGAATTGTTTTGTTTTTAAATCGGTTTTTGTTACTAATAAAATCAATGAAGAGGCAAAAGTAAAATAGTGTTGATGAGAGCAAACTGTTTGTTTTGGGCAAGTGAAAAAAATATACTGTATATTCATAACTTGCCTAGTCATTATTGTACACAGTTATTGTTTGTCTGCATATGAAATGTAGAGAAAAGTATTTTACAGCTTCTGTTTGATTACTCATTTCAACACATCTGTCCCTCAAATTATTGTATGGATAATACAAATACATAAATTAAGCAACAATAAAAAAACTAGAACAGTGTTGTGGGAAAAATTTCCTGTGTATGGCACAATTAGTTAAATAATTTTTTTAACCAGATGCCAGAGTCTTGAACAGCTTAGTTTTGATGGGAAAAGATCTAGGGTTGCCAGAAGGGCAGTAAAGTAGTATTTGATGTCTTCAGAAGCAATAATTACAGAAGGGTAATAAACCAATAAAATTACCACAGCACAAACTTTTGGTAATCATCTGAAACCAGATTATACACTGACATACATACCTCCAAAACATATCCACAACATTACCAAATGAGTGGCGATTAATACAATACTGGTGTAGAAAGTGATTCCACTAACCTTACATATAGGCTCCATAGTGTAATGATAGGCAGTAAATAAAGATATGTATATATGATAAAAAATTTAAATACACACCCAAATTAAACCACTAACACCTATCGGCCAATAGCTCCCTTAAAAATAAATATTCGTTTAAGAGATGGCTAAGATTTTCACAATTGTACTACTCACTTGTGAGTAGGCAAATACCCTCACAATTATACTACACATGTGTGAGTGGGCAAAGACCCTCATAATTATACTAATTGGCGAGTGCACAAAAATCCTCACAAAAATACTATTCTATGCTAAAGTCCACATCAGTGTCCCTAGTATGATTATTCAAGGTGAGTAACCAGAAAAATTAATAGCATAAAGAACAACTACTTCTTTAGCTTATTAACAAAAGCACACAACATAGCTTATACAAATGTTTAAAACTCTTAACAATGATAATTCTCACAACAAAAAATTGCACTGTGAGATAATACTTTATACTTCGACAACGGCTGTGTTCACCACCCCTTTTAACAAATTTGCAATACAAAGTTCTTAGCGCAACCTAATAAAAAGAAATACTGTAATATCCGATTTTGTCTCAAATGATACTTTAAATCAGCTGGCGTCATCTTGTTACGCATGTAGAATAGCTTTCTTATTTCAACAAACAAACTGCCACAGAGCTTCCAATAGTAAAAGGTTTGAAGATGTTACCTCAAAGTCTTGACCAGTAGATCAATACTAAAACCAAAGAAATGGACATGGGTAGGATGTTTCTTTAGCGAAGACAGCGACCACTCAAATCCATGAGCCAACATGTGCATTTCTTCATCACGCACCATGCACAAAAATTATTTTCGATGAGCAGACAAGGCCGCACTCGTCTACACACAGAATAATCGAAGCAGTCAAAATCAATGCCCCTACTCAGGATCAGAAACGTTTGATCGTCTCGTTGACGCATGATTCCAACACCAGTCGTTTCATAAGCACGGAAACCGAATTCGCAGATGAAAAAAGTCCTTCCAACAGTTCACGCCAAAACTAAGTTTATTCAGCACCATACTGCGTTAACGTCAATCGATCAGTGCCATTGGCAGATCAGGACCTTAATCACCGGTGCGTAAAGTCCCCACACGCCGGCGAATCGGTCCACAGTGGCCGCCAATAACATGTCTGCATAGCACGACCAGAGTCATTCCGGCCGCACTTTTGTACTCTAAGACCACTGACACTAGTATCTGCGACGGCGAGCACCCAGACCACACGTCACTCACCCCCGCGCCCACGTGGACGCCTTCCGAACTAACTGCACTGACACCAGAAATGGCACAAGCCGCAGAGCAAACCGGGCCTGCCAACCTCGCGACAATTACTACCCGCAGGCCTCAGCAGCCGACATGCAGCAACACAACAGCTGTTCCATGCTTAGCACACAATGTGACATACACAAAATCACAGTTTTTACAGACTTCAATGTGCGATGCACATGTTGGTTACTGATTTTGGATATGAACTCATATGTTGTCAGAAACATTTAAAACACATAGCACGTAAGACCTACCGGAGCTGTCTGCACAGCCCTTTACCATAAACGTATTATGTTGTCAGCTGACGGTAACACCCATTCATTTGTTAAAGGAATTCACCCTTAACAGAGTCCATGTTCAGATACTTCTTGTGTGTTCAAATAATTGAGCACCTGATGGCATTTCCTGGAATGAATATATTGTTTCTCATCAATTAAGTCAGGTCTAATATTTTTTACTGTTTATCAAAGTTGTAGCTTGTGAACATTAATATGCCTTAACTACACACTGGGCTTTACTTCACATATCTTTCAGCAGGAAATGGAAACCACCTTCTACTTGCAAGTGACCGTAGTGTCCATGGCAGACTGGAGTATATAGACCACCATGCAGAGTGTTGCACAGTGTGGGTATGTTGGTCGCAGGAGTATATAGACCACCATGCAGAGTGTTGCACAGTGTGGGTATGTTGGTCGCAGGAGTATATAGACCACCATGCAGAGTGTTGCACAGTGTGGGTATGTTGGTCGCAGGAGTATATAGACCACCATGCAGAGTGTTGCACAGTGTGGGTATGTTGGTCGCAGGAGTATATAGACCACCATGCAGAGTGTTGCACAGTGTGGGTATGTTGGTCGCAGGAGTATATAGACCACCATGCAGAGTGTTGCACAGTGTGGGTATGTTGGTCGCAGGAGCTGCCGGAACAGTGGAACAACACGAAGAAGCTGGCGATCCAGGTGAAGCAGCAGGTGGCGCCCCTGCAGGCCATCGAGGTGGCCAGCATCCGCAACAGGATCTCCGCCTTCGACTGCCGGCAGAACCAGTACCGCGACATGTTCCGCAAGTACCCGTTCTTCAGGTGCGTCTGCAGCTCTGTTCATACTTGCAAAGGCAACGCTCGTTTATAGCATCGGATGTATTATTTGCATAAAAACACACACTTTTAAATGCCATAGCGGGGTTTCAAAATTATATAACATCGGAACAAAATAAAACACACATGAAACGTATTTTAAGTCGAAGACAAATTCAGCAAGTGATTTTCCTCGAGTATTCAGTTGGAGAAGGTATAACAGTGTGGGGCATTATCGTCTATCCACAGTCACGCGTGCACCACCTACCCAATGTGAAGCACCCACGCCAGGAGATCTACTTGAAACGGTGGCTATTTAAAGATACGCCCAGTTTGTTGTCTTTGAAGCTCTTTAGTCTTCTGCACCTTTGCATGCTTCCGATGTTTATGGATAGTCTTCCTGAACCATGTTTGTCAAGGCTGTTTCTATTGTCTATCCTAACAGTGAATGATATTTTTGTGTGGTAGTTCTTTGTTGAACACAGAATTATATGATATATTCCTATCGCACTGACTCACTAATTCAAATTTTGTAAATCACTTTTTTTTTTTTTTTTTTTTTTTTTTTAACTGGAGTTTCCTTTGAACACTTAACAATTTTGTGTATGGCTATCAGTAGGTGTTTCTGCAATTGCAAATTGTGACGCAGTATGATTTTTTACTCTCTCAAACAAACTTATCAATGGATAAACTAGCTGAGTTTTCTTCCATTTAACACCTATTTCATGAGAGTTGCACTTCATTGTTAAATGCAATATTTTAAATCTTATAATGTAAGAATTATATTATAGTAATGTAGGCCATGAAAAGAGTTACAGTTCTTAATAGATAAATTTTTGTGAAATAACCTAAGAAGCAGAGTGGTATAAAATAAGTAACTTATACAAAGACACTTTAAATTGCCATAGTCAATTCGCCACTTCATTAGCTGACTGCCAGCCAATAATGAATATTGCAAACTACACGAAGCATATCCATTGTAGTTTGGGCGAATAGAGCGATAAAGAAAATAAATACAAAAATCTGATAAATTCGTTTTTGATAAAGGTATGAAAGTGGAGAACTGCTGGCTTTGTTCTTAAAGACATAATATTAAAAACAATAAAAAAAATTCCTAAAAACGTTGTTTGCATATAACTAATTTTCCTTCATTAAGCTATTGCCTGATTTTTAACATTCAGCAAGTTACGCAGGTTGATTGCCCTGTTATCTTGAAGCACCACTTGTCAGCCATCACAAATCCCCCTAAGACAAAGAAAAAAATCTACAAAACTTTACGAATATGGTTCAGCAATACCAGCAGTTTGTAATTTTGGATAGTGCAACTAAAAGATTACCTCTGTAATGCCAAGATGGGCAATTAAATTTCCTCATTCAGTTCAGCACACACGGGAGATACAATACACATAATTAAATGAATATATATTATTTTTATTGTGGTCTCCAATAATGTTGACTAATACTTTGGAAGAAAGATTGAGTGGCTACTTATTGGACCTCCAAAGCTCGGGCCTTAAGCTCAGTTCGAGGACTCGCCAGATGGAAATTTTTTCCAGACTGGAACTCTTATACGGGGAGTGTGGCAGACACTGCCGTGGTATGGAGGTTTTCTTGAAGTTCTCCCATATCCTTGTCCAACCTCATTCTGCTGCTACACCCCCGTCTTCTCTCACGTTATCCATTCTTGAGGTAAGGTAGCTACCAGTATCGTCTCATCCACAATGCTTATCTTGTCTGCAGGCTGGGATGTTCATAAGTGTGACCACGTGGTTGTACAATTATACACCAGACCATCCATCGGGAAAGTGTTACAAATACCATTAAAGAATGTCATCGCCCTTACCTACATATATTTTAACGGACAGAGTTTCTGGCTTGCTGTTAGTAAAGCTGATAACGGATGAGGGAACGGAAACCCATGCCTTAACGTTGAAATAAAACATAGAGTTAAAATTAGTGAATACTGAAATTAATTATTGGTTTTTGTTTTGTTTTTAATACATAAAAGGGTAAGCATTAGCAAATTTGTATGATATTTACTTTTCTAATAATTTCATAGTTTCACTTGACCGACACATGAAGAAAGTGATCAGAAATATTGCATTGTTCATTTTACATATGGTAGAAGGATACACAATGGACATACATTATATGTAGAGCAGGGCTTAACATCTTGAACAGTTGTAATGATGCAGTTAGTACTGATTTAATAGGAATATCTAGCTAAGTTCGTTTTGTTTTGCGAGGAAATGTAATTGCTGTGTTAGTATGTGTATTTGTCATGAGTTCGCTTTTCCTAAAGTTGTAGTTGAAGTTGCACCAGCGATTAGGGATAAGGGCAATTACGATGCTCATAGATGTTCTTTCTTTTCGAGTATGTTCTGGAAGTTCAGTTATATAATTTCTGCGTAGTTTGGTTGGGGAGGGGGGGAAGTGGTTGCTGTAGGGTTTGCACCAGTGTCTGAAGGCATTCTGTACAGCGTGACGCCTATATTTTGTTAGGTTTTTGGTGCAGTGATTTGAATGGTGAAGGCAGTGTGCGGGGACAGTATGAGAAGTGGGGGTATGGCTCCAACTCCCCGTTTGTAATTCGTCAATTGGACGTTGTACTATGCAGGTCGGCCGTCTGTCCGTTATGTGGGAGCGCTGTTACCGTGACAGGCGTGTAATTTAGTCAATGAACTGTGTGACACTGTTCTAGTAATCCGCCTGACTCGTGTCGCAAACTGTTGATATGTCTGCTTTTTGAAGAATGGAAACTGCATTAACTTGAATAAATCTCAAATGAAATTATCCAACAGTTTCTCTTTTTTTTATGCCGCCTTTATTCAAGTCTCGTGCTTCTATTGAGGGAGTAAACAGAGCTGTGATTTCTAGTCTTCGATTTTCATGACTGCGACATTACAGAATCTATAATATCGTCCCCCCTGTGACTGTAAACCTCGGAAAGCACCAAGAGAAACGCATTGAGACGCACTGTATTTTTGTTTTATTTGTTGATTTCAATGTAGGTACTAGAGGAAGATGGGATGTAATGTCCTTGAAAGAAACATTACTGTTACACCCCATGCTAACCTTGACCATACTGTATTATAAATTAAAAAGTTTGCTCCCGGGTGTTTGGAATGGGATCCTCACACTGGCGATCTCTACCTAAACCTGTGTTAATATTGCGCAGATTTTCACTTAGCTCCGGAAGACCTAAGAAGTTGAAGCAATGGCAAGTGGTACAGGCCCTACGACTTTGCCAAGGGTCAGCATCACACAGAGAAGGCTGGACCAAGGCATCATCCCAGGTGTACAAGACACAGGAGGCATCACCTGTCGTTTGTTCGTGTGTGCTCAGGTTCGACTGCGAGGACCCGTACGACGTGCTGGACCAGACGCACGCCGAGATACACGCCTACGAGAGCGAGATGTTCAAGATACAGGAGTCAGCCTCGCTGTTCGAGGTGAACGTGCCCGACTTCAAGCACATCAAGCAGTGCCTCAAGGAGCTGCGCATGCTCAAGGTAGGGTTCGCGTGGATCGAGCACTTGTGGTCTGGCACCCAGTTTGATGACGCTAGTTGGAGACGTAGCCAAACGTTGGGATACAAATCTGCTTGAGTGTCTCACCGTGTTCCATCAGACATGAGACTGCAACGTGCATGTGCTTGCAGCAACTCTGGGACTACGTGGCCACTGTGCAGACAAGTGTGGAGGACTGGAAGACCACGCCGTGGAGGAAGATTGACGTGGAGAACATGGATATTGAGTGTAAGAAGTTTGCCAAGGAGATACGAGGTGAGAATACTGAATGTGTATACTGATGTTGGTATTGCTCTACTACTACCAGAGTGAGACATTTTCTGTCCAATGGTAGGATATTTAAAAATTTGCTTTTGTATCTTCAGATCTTTCAGAGTAAAGTAAGTAAATAAGTGTAGGTCGATGAAAATACATATTTTTAATATTCATTACCATAAAATATAANTTTCAGAGTAAAGTAAGTAAATAAGTGTAGGTCGATGAAAATACATATTTTTAATATTCATTACCATAAAATATAAAATGGAAAGAGCTGTTTCCATGAAATAATTATTGTTCACAAAGATGTATACATTTTTATCAAATCTTAAGAACTAAAGTATAGGTCACTCAATTAATAAGATGTGTTAAAATATTATTTTTCATGGTGAAATGATTCCTGTTTATTAGTTCACTTTATTGCTACACAACGCATGGTTTCATGACATATGCTGTAGTTAAAATTGCTATAGGTGTAANTTTCAGAGTAAAGTAAGTAAATAAGTGTAGGTCGATGAAAATACATATTTTTAATATTCATTACCATAAAATATAATATGGAAAGAAATGTTTCCATGAAATAATTATTGTTCACAAAGATGTATACATTTTATCAAATCTTAAGAACTAAAGTATAGGTCACTCAATTAATAAGATGTGTTAAAATATTATTTTTCATGGTGAAATGATTCCTGCTTATTAGTTCACTTTATTGCTACACAACGCATGGTTTCATGACATATGCTGTAGTTAAAATTGCTATAGGTGTAATTATTTGTACTTTTGCGTCCATTAAATAAGGCGAGGTTATAATGGTTACAGATAAGCTCACCTTACACCAAATTTTTCACGGAAGTCTATAATACAAAAAATTCTTATTTTATTCATAACTAATTTCAACATTACACTTTTAATAAAGCTATAAAACATGGAACTACTTCTTATGATTGAATGTATTCTGCTATATATGTTAAAATAAGTGCAGATGAGTAGGATTTTTTTTTTAAACTTGGATACAAAAGCGGTTAATGAACTGTGAAATAATTGTAGTATTAAAATAGTAACATAGATTAGCATATCACTCAAAATTACAAAGTCCGGCATGACAATAACAAGTTATACAGGCTTATTTTACAAATAAATTCCCATAACACCGTAACTTGTAAGGTGGGAGATTCCTGGCGAAACTATTAGTACAAAATTGACTGTCTGCTGTAAGCAAGAGAAAATAAATTTTAGTACAAGCTGTCTATGGTTGAGTAAGTACTTTTGAAAACCCTGCTTAGCAACTGCTTTTCTGCCCATTTGTATTCCTCCACCACACAACAACCAACAGTACTACGGATCTCCTCATTTTATTCACAATTTGATGATGTGCACCTGTCTAGTTGGTGAGAATGTTAATATGTTACTGATGTACTAATTCTTTCTGTAAACGTTGCACAGTAGTAAAGTGTATATGTGAGGGTGAAAGAGAAGAACCCGCCAGCCTCCAGATCCAACGCCAACGTTGGTGCGGACGTGCGCACTCTCTTCACCACAAAACTGAACTGCGAGTGTGTTCATGTTGCAGCCATGGACAAGGAGATGCGGCTGTGGGACACATACGTGACGCTGGAGTCGACGGTGAAGAACATGCTGACGTCACTGCGCGCCGTGGGAGAGCTGCAGAACTCGGCCATACGAGAGCGCCACTGGCACCAGCTCATGAAGTCCACCAAGGTGCGCCGCCCACGCCGCCTTCGTGGCAGTGGAGCAGCGGTCAGACCACTGCGAGCTGGGCTCAATTCCCGGCAGGGTCAAGCACCAGGGTTCCCGTTCACCATTGCAGTCTCTCGCTGCTATACATCCCCACTCACTTTCCCCGCCTTGCTGCTAACGATCTCCATTGCTTTGCTTGGTGCTGCCCGAATCCTTCATTTATTGACTCACTTGCAGGACGTTACCGTGGTCTTGATGACAACGGCTCAAACCTGCGTTCCACACAGTCTAGTCAACACGACAATGACTCTGTATGCAGGATGCTCCTGGCGTCTGAGGGATAAGTCGTGGCAAATGCACATCTGGATTAGGGAAGCTGTATGAGTCCTTGCCGGTCATGCTCAAGGATACACGCTAATGAGGCAATGAGACCATGCTGATGGTTCGCCCTTGGCATTACTAAAGTCCTGAGCATACAGTCGGACTGAAGTAGTCTGGAACTCCCTTAACACTTAATCCATGAAGGTGTCTCGGCACAGAGAATATCATATTCTACTGTTTCTGTTGAGTGTGCAGCACGTAAGAAAAGTCATCATTGCGGACAGGTGTTTTTCGTCAAAACATTTATGGCCATGCTAGACTTCAATATCCTACGTCCACAACCACATCTTCCTTTGGTTATTGGCCGCTTGTCTACGTAAAAAGACATGTTCTTATATGACTGAGCCAATCGTAATAAAGTACTCCGATACTTGAATGTCCATGATTCGCGGGCAGACACTTGAGGCACGTGACATTAAAAATTATCCAACCACGAAAGTGCATATAAACAAATGTGTTTTGGAGTCTTGAAATCTTTTCGCGAAAAACACCTTTCCCTTTGATGAATATACAGTTGCTTAATTTGTTGTTTTACAGGAGAATATTCTTCACACAAGTAGCTTTTTGTTTGTAGTTTACGGCAGCATAAACGTTTATGTATGTGAAAATGCCACACACAAGAACCTACAGAATATCAATGACAATCTGACTAATGGAAGAAATTATATGAAATTTTTATACAGCACCTAACAATAATTAATATATCTTTTAAAAGTTTAATTTTATTACCTCCCCTTTTACACGATACAGTATATTTTTTAATTTTTTACAAACACAAGGTCTGTTACTCCTTCAGTAGGTTTTTATTAATTAATTAGCATTAATTCTAGGGTTGCCGGGAAAAAGCACAAAAGTCAAAAATCTGTATTGCTGTATTCAACAATGAGTCAAGTACACAGTAGAGCAAACGCCGGGGCAAAAGCACATAAGTCAATTTTCGTATTGTATTCCTAGAAGCACATTTTGGTTATTGTCATCAGTGAAAATATTATTTACTTGTTGCAGGAAAGCATAATAACTTGTCCCTAGTAAAATTAAGTATTTTCACCTATGTACTTTTACCCACTGACCTTAGAATTTACAGTCTCTTCTTTGTGTCAGACAATGAGAAAATATACTTTAACCTGATTAAAGCGTCGATTTTTTTTTAACTAACAACATACATATATTCAAATTTGTGTAGCACAAGATGCTTAGGAATTTTGCCAGTAAAGTTGCATGTTGAGGCAATAGTTTTATGGTAAATGTTAATAGTCTTGTTCAGGCTCATCTTTAATACTCTGCTGCAATTCTTCCCCTGATTGTCATAATGCAGTCGTCTTTATGGGAATAATTTTTTTAATTATTACTTTGATAAAGTATCTCACAACCCCCATTGTCATTTCAATTGTAGAAGAACTTACTGAAACGCAAAAGGCAATTTCTGAGATAGTACCTATTTATACTTGGCATTTCCTCAAAATTATTTATTGAATGGAATTTTTCCGTAATATTTATGAAACTACTATTTTACTCTCAAGTGCAATAAATAAGTAGCCCTAACTACTGATCTACTAATTTCAAATTTCGTTTGCGCCATATTTTCTATCAGTATATAGTGTTGTTCGAGCTGAGATCGTGAATAGCATTATGTTCGTTACCAGGTAGGCTATTGTTTGTGCAAGTATTTTATATAAAAAAACAATTGAAATCCTCAAAATTTCTACTAGTATACTTTTATGAGAAAATTATTCTAGTATGTTATAAAATAATAGAGTAAGTAGTTTTCCTGGTGAACAGTTATGTATATGTAGGTTATGCCTAATTTATATAAGAATGGTTTAATATGCTTGCATATAAGGTATGAAATTTAGAAATTTAGTATAATATAAAATGTTCCAAATTGTGGCTAGTGTCTATATGTAGGTAATATACTGCTGTGACTTTTATAGATGGAATCCAAAGTGCTGATCCTTGAATATATTTGTTATCATTTTAATATTTCTTGTATGTGTTTAACACAGAGTCTGGTTTTTTTTTCGGCTGTCTCTAATTCTGTTGTCAGCCCACGTTCTCTCCTCCTTCAAACTATAATCTTCAAAATTTAAAAAAAAATAATACGTACACAACTGCAATTTCTTTATGTTGGCACAAAATATACTAGTCTTTCATATGTGCAATGCATTTTACAAATACTAATGATTAAAGATTTGGCTGCCCATACTCATTTGATAACCTCGAATATGTTTCGTCACATGTCAAAACAAACGAACTCTTATATTGGTAGGAAAGGCTTTGTTCTGTTGTGAATGTTTACCTTTTATAGTTAAGAATTCAGAGCACACCTCAGAATTTATTATCTACCTTAGTAATAAAAAATTGTCAGAGAATGGTTAGAATAATTTGTTTTTTAAGTCAATGACTTGGAATCCCATTGTATTCGATTACAAATTTGTGTTTGAGAACCAAAAACTTCAATGAATAAATAATAATTTCACTTCCTGTGATGAGATAAATATTACAGTATCATATTATTAGCTTAACCAAAAAACTCTGTATCTGTACCGCTAAATGCTGTTCACACAATGTTGATCTTTGATTAGAATAACACAGATAGAAATATTAAAGGCACAAGAAAAATATTTAATGCAACTCTGTGTTTTATATCATGTTACATGTAGTAACTTAACTTAGCGATTGCATTACAAATTCATGTACCGGGAATTTAAGGAATTTGTCAAGGGTGAAAAATGTATTTAAACATAAGTAATGTTTATTGCTTTAATGTAAATGTTACAATTACAAATTAAATATTAATTAGCTTGCCTAAAGATAATGTTGATGTAAAATATGGATCGCAAGTATTTATGAGTTAATTATTTGAAATATACTTATGTACATATGTAAATGCTTAAATAGTAGCAGTTGTTATTAACATGCATACAGCACAGAACTACACTACATATAATTGTTAAATTATACAGTTATTATTGGCTTTCTATGAGAATATGGGAAATTAACTTTGACATATCTAAATTAACACAAATTTTACAATGAAAGATCGTATGTTTATTCATTGGACATATATTTCATTCCATCATTCCATTACATACTTTAAAAAAAGATTGAAAAAAAAAAANGTATGTTTATTCATTGGACATATATTTCATTCCATCATTCCATTACATACTTTAAAAAAAGATTGAAAAAAAAAAAAGATACTTCCAACAAATTATTTTGTAGTTGAAATAGCTGCCCTGTCATAACCATTAAACTTTAAATNAAAAAAAAAAAGATACTTCCAACAAATTATTTTGTAGTTGAAATAGCTGCCCTGTCATAACCATTAAACTTTAAATTTCAATGTAATTTTTCTGTGCTAATTGAACATATTCCAACATTACCAGTAGCAGAACTTGTATACTTACAGAGATTGAGTGAACGTCATTCAAAATACTTCAAAACTGCTGCAAGTAAGTGGAGAAATTTCTCTAATGGACTGTCTGAATGACTGCTTTTACTTTGAGTTGCTCAGTGAAACTGATTACTGTAGTAAGTAGAATTTCACTATTGCAGAGAGGATTCGGTATCTTTACGACACTGATGTGCTTGTATACAAATTGTTCTTCTGAAAATTAATATATCATACAGAACTAGTTTTACGCTGTTGATGGATTTTGTGAAAATTTAACACAACGTTATGATTTAAGATGTAATGAAATCTATCAAAGGAGTCAGGAACCGTGTCCTGTAACGTGTCAAAATATAACACGTACATTTTCCTTGCGAAATAATTTGTTGTGAAGCACTAAATCAGTATCTTTATCATACTTGTACATATATAAAATATAAGTATAATACTATGTACCTTCTCAAATTTCAAATTTGTGTGGTATTTGTAATTTAATTTCCAACTGTACATATATAACTACAATTGTGTGTTGTAACAAAATAGAGCTTTCGATGTGAGCTTCTCTGTTTGGTATTATTGACGTAAACGTATGTCTTTCATGCTGTTTCTTTTAACTATGCTGATGGTGTTTTTATAAAGTGTTGAAATTAGTGTTTATGTGCTTACCAAAATCTTGCAGCCCAGTATTATTGGTGAGATCAGTAAGTCATTGCTTTAAGTGTTAGCTATTATGATTCTACTGCTGTATCTATGGCTTTATAGAATGTGACTAGATAACTACAAGGCCTCCGAGAAATGTGCAAACTGATGCTGGTGCGACATTTTCCTTTTCTTATCTTTATGGTATTCAGATTATTGAGATACGTGTGTTTTCCTACCAATATTATCTTCAGCTGAAGAATAATTCTACTCTAAATAATATAAATGATCAAAGTATTTAATTATTTAAGGAATGCTGAGACATAAAAGATATTTTATGTTTAGTATAGAATGAACGCCAGTTTGTAGATATTATAAACATATGTTACATACTGAAATATGTTTAGAAAAACACAAATATGGCGATTTTTCCAGTCGACATACACATTCAAGCATTCTGTCTTCATACTACTAAATAGCGGTCTGCGAATTCCAGTTATTTCTCGTGCATTAGAAAGTGTTCCAAGCAAGGCATTAGTGTGTCATTATTTTTCTCTTAGTGTCAAACAGACACTGCGTATAAATTGAAAAAAACCGAAAATTTAATTGAAACTGCTTTTGAAATTAATTTTAGCAGTGGAACCAATTGACAGAACCAATGTTGAGCGCTAGCCAACTTACATATTTCACTGCTAAGGGAAATGAAAATAAATGCTATCACAAATACCATAACCTCCTTTACTACACGCTGTTCACTGTAAACTGAGCACCTTTGAAAGCCCTGCTTAAGATCTACGTGCATGAGCATTGTGTATTCTTCCACCATTTGTGAAATCAACGTCGCCATGTCCTGATCACTTTATTCTTGCGATGGTCAAGTAAAACTACGAAATTATAAGTAAATTTAATACTTAAAAAATCTGATAATTCTTGCACTTAGATGAAAAAACAAAACAAATAAAAATTCATTTCAGTTTTCATAAATATTTACCAAACACTTGTAATTCATCGTTTAGACATGGAACTACTTTCCCTGCCTCGTTGCCAACTTTACTGGGTGAATGCCACTTAGCGAGCTCATTCAACTGTATGCAGGAGGGACAGTGACATTTTTCAAAGTTTGATTTCAAAAGTGCTCACTTTATCGTGAACAGCCTTCGACAGTGTTTCCAGCAAGAAAAACGTTTCTCGTAGGTTCACACACATGCAGATTTATGGCCTAGCATCAAGACGAACCACTGATGATACCTCATAGCTTTCATCACCTTGGTTACCGTAATAAAATGTCGTATAATATACGACACAGGGTCACCTTGTTTAACACTGTTACCACATTTTTTAAACTGAATCTGCGCTTACAGAAATCACACAACATTCAGCCTAATTCTCAATAGTAACTTCTTGGCACTGTACCTTCCATCTCTGTGCACATTGTAGGTGTTTACTGAATGACGTTTAATGTTTTAACACTTTTCAACACCCCGAACTTCATTTTTTGGCAAACTCGACCAGGCAGGGAAGAATGTTCCGGCGATTGCAGAACTGCTGGCCAAAGGAAAGTGAGTAATGGCGTAGCATATGTCTTATGGACATTGTTTTGGCGAATACAAGGTCTGAAGTGGGAGATCACGCCCAACTCTTCGTCAGCCAAATGTAGGGACAACAAGCTTTTTTCACGCGTCACCAAATATTGGAAAATATTTCCATTTTCTTCATGAGAAAATATGTTGATCAAAGACAGCTCAAGGTATAGTTATATTACCAGATACGTAAAAAACAATATGGGGCCTCTGCTGGTGTGGTATTTGTGTTACAGTTGGTTGATATTGTAATAGTTCCTGCTCTGAGTTAGCAAAATTTATGTAATAGGTTTTCTTCACTGGCAATAACCATCTCAAATCTGAAACCTTGTACTTTATCAGTCACAATTTCTCGGAGGCGTAACTGTTGCTGGGAACCTGACAATTTTGTGTAAAGTCATTGCAGCAGGCTGTCATGAAAACTCGTGTACATACAAAAGTAGCTGTTATTTTCTTCTTTCGTTAGCTACTGGATGTGTGACACGACCACTAATAATATTCTTACTTAAGTATTTTATGTTTATTAGCTGAAATCATCAGAATTTGGATCCAATTAGAAATATTGAAAGAAAGCAAAGTTATTTCAAGCTGGGCCTGCTGCCATGACGTCGCCAGAAATGTCCAGGCTCCTACACAGAAAAAACGTACACCTCAATCCTGGACACACTGCGTACAGTTTCGACTTTGTTAAACTCGGGAGCATTCTTCATTAACTCTCTACCTTGTGTATATTTTTTTCAGAACTGGGAGATAATTCGAATTTCGTTCTGAATCTTGTGGCGAATTCGCCTTATTCATTAGTAATTACTCGGCTCTTGTTTTCCGGAGATCTTTGGTTGCTTTGCAACGCAAGTACATGCTCGCGGCAAATGCACTGTGAAAGCCTCGCTAGTGTGCAGTGTGTCCTGTGTTGGGATGTGAAGTATTTACAGACACGTGAGCTGTTGGTGTTCCTTGACTAACTTGTATGCCTCGCCTTGTGTTGCACGCTGCAGAGTCTAGCTGCACTTCCGCCTGAATACACAGTAAGTAACGTGGCACTTGCCGTCAAGTGTAACGCTGCGTTGTGGATAGTTCCGACATTTGACCTTCCTTGCTGCTGCCGTGAGGATACTGCTTCAGCCTGGCCATCCAAACAATGGCTGTGAAACCTTCAGTCATCTATCGTAGATATCTGGCTGATATTTTTAATGTTTCTTCGGGCACATGTATATACGCGTTATAAGTTAGTAGGATTGCTTTCTAAATTGCTCTTAAAACTAAAAGAATTACATTACTAATGACACATTTGTTGCTTGTTCCATTGGTTAGTGCTTTGGTCCTGGAGAAAATAAAAATCTCACAACCAGTTAACATCGTGTTTTCATCATAGAACTGAAACTGCATTTTTCTAAGAGATTTTGAGTTACATTTTTTAAATTTGGTTAGTTGAATTAATACCGGTGTTTACAAGAATGAAAGTATATGAGATGACTAGAGACCGGAAAAAACTAGTGTGTTTGTTGATCTGTAGATTTTCCTTCCCAGTCGTTCATAAACTCAGATATCAGCTGTTCTGGTTACACAATGATACCAAATGAGCCCAAAATTGGATCTGAATTTTGTTGCATGCTTATTATTGACTCATAATTTTGACTTTGGGAGAATCGAGGCCTATCGTGATTGTAGATTATGATGCCACGAAGTTGGTTCTCACATTGAGAGAAACGCAACCATTGAGGAGCAGATATGGGATAAATGGGTTGAGGACAGATGGGCTGAGCGATGTGGAAGCAGCCAATCAATGGCCCCGTCATATCAACAAGTGCAAGGACAGATATTTGGTGCGCATGGCGATTATGGACCGAACAGTTACATGAAATACCCTCGTTCAGGATTTCAGGCATGTGTCACGTCAGTCTGAGTCCGCACGCACGGTGGGTAACGGTTTGCTGCATCAGGGCATCATTTCCAGGTGCCCATTAATGCGGCTGCCACTCACGGCTCACCATAGATACCTGTAGCGGCGATGGTGTGTAGAATATTGGTACTTGAGGGATGAATGGTATTCTATAGTCTTTTATGAGGAATCCTGCTTCTGCTTGCAGCATCATAATGTTTGCAGTCATGTCTGGCTGCACTGTGTTGCACGCCTAGCTGAGTCCAGCACTGTGCACCATCATATAAGTCCAGCACCTGGAGTTATGCTATGGGATGTCACTGGATTCCAGTCCTGCTCA
This sequence comes from Clitarchus hookeri, assembly GCA_002778355.1. NCBI lineage: Eukaryota > Metazoa > Arthropoda > Insecta > Phasmatodea > Phasmatidae > Clitarchus > Clitarchus hookeri. Next base: position 334,708 of record NQII01001713.1, on the reverse strand, counting down.
TGCCCATTCCGCATCACATGGATGCTGAGCAGCAATCATCCGATGATTCCTGGATGCTCACCATGTCACACTGCTTCATTGGCCGGCAAATTAACTGGATCTCTCATTCATCAAAATTGTGTGCTCCAAGTCCGGAAAATGACTGGTCTGCCACAGGTCACTCATGGCCACAACGGATAAACTTTGGACACGTATCAAAGCAGAATGGGTAGAGATACCCCAGATGGACATCCAAAGTCTTTTACTCTCAATGCTGTGTTGCGTAGCAGCGGTTATCACCACCCATGGTGGCGCCACACAATTCTGATTTCCCCATGTACCGTACTTCATACCGAGCTGTAAGAATAATCGTTTAGCCTGTGTATATTGGGTGTTCTGTCCAATAAGTATGGTAGTAATAGCTTACGTCTTTCTTGGTGTTGCAATTTTAATGACCAGCAGTGTAGATGCAACATATATTGTTTCAATTTTAAAAAGGACACAGAAAGCGTAACTCACAGGGTGGTACTTGCTGATACACAGATGCACACAAAAGTTGGGCGAACACATGTTCCATGTAGATGTGTAGTGCCACCCAGTCAGTGAAATGTCGCAACTGTGCATCCACGAGTAAAATGTGTCTGTCCAATTTGTTGTATGTGTTTCTATCGGTGAGTACTGCCCTGTGGGTACTTGTGCTTTCTGCCACTTTTTCAAAATGTAATTGGCATCCTAGTGGCCTATTCCTGTCACATATATTCTGTAAAGCAAGCAAGCGTTTCAAAAGAAGTATGTTTACAACCAAAATAATGGCAAAACCAAATACTTTATGGGTACATAATTTGGTTCAATAAGTAACTGAAGGTATGCATGCGACAACTTTATCATGTCGTTTAAATTATTTGTGTAACGGGGTGGTAACTGATTAACTGTATGCAATTATTACTCAAGAACCCTTGGCAATGTTACGTCTGACAGTGTGTACCAAAACACACTGTTTGACCCAACCGAACATTATCAACATTATCAGTAGATTCTGTGGCATATTTTGGAATTAAAAGACATGTTAACTCCATGTACAATTTTTAAAGTTTGAAGTTAGCATAACTGCCTGATCAATATTTAATTTATGAGCAACAATGCTGCTAGTTTCTCAGAGCTCAAAAGTTATTGTGATGTGACATTCCATTACGTGGTTTTACTGTCTTGGTAGTTTTACTTAGACTATCGTACATTAGTGCAAGAAACTTTACGCATATTTACTAGTTAACGGGGCTACAGTTCTCCAACGTGTATACTTTAATAAGAATGCAATGATATACTACAAACGAAACTTAGTTGATGTCTTACCATTTTTTAAAGTCTGGCTAATTAATTTTTTTAATCCACCTTAGTAGATAGGTTTGGCCGAGTCTGGCATAAATGATTCAGGAATAGGAGCCAAGCGCCGGCCGCCATGTTGTGATGTCACTGAACCACCATATTGGATCCAGGTGACCCTGGCTTTGACCCGTTACCTCGACCTTGGCCCTGTACCCGTGACCTTGAATGACCTTGAACCCCAAAAATAAAAAATATTGCAGAAAAATGAAAAATCTCCAAAAAGTTATAAAAATGACAAGCAATTATTAAAAATTTATAAAAAAATTATTTTAGGAAGTACATGTAGGAGGTTCGGGGTTCGATGGTAGGTNTGAACCACCATATTGGATCCAGGTGACCCTGGCTTTGACCCGTTACCTCGACCTTGGCCCTGTACCCGTGACCTTGAATGACCTTGAACCCCAAAAATAAAAAATATTGCAGAAAAATGAAAAATCTCCAAAAAGTTATAAAAATTACAAGCAATTATTAAAAATTTATAAAAAAATTATTTTAGGAAGTACATGTAGGAGGTTCGGGGTTCGATGGTAGGTGGATCGACCAAGCTCCCGATGCGACCGCCCTCGCCAGTCGGTCAGTGTCCATCCCGACAACCATGTTATATGTTGATGACTTTGACCTTGTATAACATAGAAACCAAAAAATTCCAAAATTCCCAAAAAATGGAAAACAATTCGACAAAATATATAAAGCGAGGTAAAATTACATTGATGTAACCTGACCGCTACATTTAATCCAGGTGACCTTGACCTTGACCCAAGACCTTGGCTTTAATTGACTTTGAACCCAAAAAATTATGCATTATTGTTTTAAAAATTACCAAAAAATTAAAAAACTGTTAAAAATTATTCTAAAAATGTAACAATTTTAAATAAATAATTATTTAAAAAAAATTTGAATTTCGAATGTTTTGGTTTAGAGGGGATGGGGGCTGGAACCGACTACTGGACAGCCACCATGATATGACATCACCCAATTGCCATATTAAATCCAAGTGACCTTGAACTTGACATTTGACCTTAACCCCGATAACCTTTAACCTTTAAAACCTTAAAAAATCCAAATTATTTATAAAACATTTTTATAATAAATTGTTATTAAAACCTTTATTTTAAAAAGAACTTACATTTCTAAAGGTTTTCTCAGAACCACGTCCAGCAGGCCACCGATGTTTCTCATTGGTTAATTATTCGGTTCCGATCACATCTTTCCACCAATTATTCTCAAAGGTTGATTATTTGTGCTCACTTCACCTCCTAAAAGTGTTCAGTGGTTGATTACTCACGCTCGTTCGACACTCCACCAATGTTTTTCATTGCAGTCATCACTTTTTTTTTTTTTTTCGTTTGACATCTGTTATAATTTTCAACACCTAGCTGATGCTGGTGTATAAATAATCGATTTCGTAGCCAGTGAAGCGGTCAATTTAGCCACCATGTTGGTTGTTGACATTGACCTTACACCAATGACATTGAACTTGAAAAATCGAGAATAATCGCAGCCCATACAATTGTCAATTACTAGCTAGTTACAACAAAGGACCATACCGACTGACAATACTAATTACAACTGACTGCACACAATACCAACTAAACCCAAGACTAATTACACCCAAGACCGACTCCACCCAAGACTGACTCTGCCCAAGACTAACTTCAATCAAGACTCACTCCACTCAAGACCAACTCCACCCAAGACCGACTCCATTCAAGACTGACTCCACCCAAGACTGACTCTACCCAAGACTGGCTCTGCCCAAGACTAACTTCACTCAAGACTAACTCCACTCAAGACCAACTCCACCGAGACTAGTTCCTGACGAGACTGACTGAGCCCAAGACAAACTCCTGACGAGTCCAGTTCCAACAAAACTGGTTAGACAAACCGACAAGACTAACCTGCGATGCCACCCACCTATTCAATCAAACGATGCTAGAAAATCTCTAAAAAAAAAAGTATCTTAATAAGAGTCTGGTAGCTAACCTCTTCGCAGAAAATCTTCTCAGAATCGTCGCAAGTTATATCTTTCTAATTATTTTGTACATTCCATCTTTACATTTCTCAGATGTTTTGAGATCATGGGTACTAGTCAGCAGTCTCATCTGATATAACCCTGAACCTTCAGTTCATCGATGATTGAAGAAATCTCAACAATGGGTGAGATATCCCTGCATTTTTGAAGGTCAATAAAATATCTGAGTCTATCAACAAGTTCAGTCGGGTCTTCAGGAAATATGTAACGAGCCTTCTTGACTCCTTCTGTCTTCTTCACACCACTTGTTGAAGGGAATCCATTAGTGAAATGTGTGGAAACGTCGAGAGAATCATCGTCCTTCACATAAGATACTTCATCAACACTGTCGTCCTATTCATTATCATCAATGCTATCTTCATGATCGTCTTCACCTTCTGTTTCATCTTCAATAGCAAGTTTATTTTACTTTGCATGAGTTACATAGTGATCAGCAGTATTTAAAAATGATTTACAAGGGATTTTATCAATTTACTGCATGCTTTGGAATTTTTTGGGTTCAAGGTCACGAGTACAGGGTCAAGGTAATTAGTGCAGGGTCAATGTCATTAGTGCAGGGTCAAGGTCATTAGTACGGGGTAAAGGTCATTAGTACAGGGTCAAGGCCATTCGTACAGCATCAAGGTCATTAGTACAGGGTCAAGGTCATTAGTACGGGGTAAAGGTCATTAGTACAGGGCTAATATCATTAGTACAGGGTCAAGGTCAAGGTCATTGGTCAATTGTAAATCCACTCTTTAGTAGTGAGTTAACGATAGACAAATGCAGCCACCTTTGTGGCAGTTATAGTAGAACAATGCACTAGTAACATAAAAAATTGTAGTAGAAAACAGAGTCAGAGGAAACAGAACCATGTCTGAAGGGTGAAGACACCATGCCTTCCAGGATGGTAGGTTTATATCTGCTCTGAACTTGTGAATGGGGTTGTAATGAATACCAGTTTAGGTGTGTGAAGTTGGTGGAGGTAGATGAAGTCCTGATGTTTATGCTGAATCCGATTGATTTGCCTATAAAATTACAGTTTTTTCAGTAACTATTCTTTGTTCACAAGCTTTGGCTAATTTCGATTTGTTAGCATTCTGCTAGTTACAATGAATTTACCAAAATATAACTGTGTATGACAACCGCCATATTTATACTTTGGTTCCCAGGAAAAAATGTATTTCTCCCCAAATTATTTGAGCATGTTATTAAGCATGAATATAGTAAAGCAGAAATAAAGTAAAGGTTCCGCACTTCAAAATTTTGGTATAAGCTATTCACGGTAAAGTGAGCACTATTGTAAGCCCTACCATTTTGAATGATAATCAATAAGTTTATATTATTCTAGCCTTAAATGTTGACTTCCGAGTGCGGTGGAATGCATACACTGTCTTTATTACTTACATGTCAATACTTATTTTAAAATATGGTTAAATAAAAAAAATGGCTGAAAGGAAAAGGTATTTAGGGCTTCAAAAGCGCTCACTTTACCGTGAAAAGCCCATAGTTAATATAATGCAATGTATAATATGCCTCAAATGCATTAAACCCTATGGAAATTACACTTTCTTTGTATGTGTCTATATTTTTCTAATCGTAAAGCAGATTCTGTTAATTTTTTTTTTCAAGATTTTGCTAAGTAGCTTTAACTGTTATAAAACATGTATCCAGCCAAAAAAACATGGACTATTACTACTACTCAAGCAAACACATTGACCTCAAAATTTTTAGTACATGAAAATTAAACGACCCTCGATTTTTTAAAAGTAAAGATTTGATTAAATCATAGTCTTAAGTTTAGGTAAATACTTAATTATGGTTCTAAGCTCCCAAAGTCCTTATGTGCACTATGAAATTAGTCTTTAACATCAAACCAGTTCAGTTTGGTTTGATCATAGATGCAATCAATGTTTGCTGTGTTTTGTGAAGTGAATTAATTTGATAGTCCATTTTTTGAAGCCCTATTAAAGTTCTGCTTTGAGACTATTCCTCCACCTTATGCAAACGAAGATTAACTAAGTCTATAAAATTACACCAAAGTGATATAGCATTACGTTTGTGTGCACTCATTTTAATAATATTTTGCATGATAACTGTTTCTTACTACGCATTACCGACACTTATTTTCTGTCTGTTTTGTTCATTTTAAATGTAAGTGAAATATTGTAATGTACAGATAAAATATAAGTAAAAATTCAGTTTAACCAAAAAAAAAGGATATTTTTATGTTAATGTAGCTATAAAACGCTTAATACATGAAATATTTGGGAAACAACTAGACACATACACATGGGGTGATTTTTCAAATGTTTATTTCAAAAAGTGTGAAAATGCATTCTGTGAATAAACTAATAATAGTAATTAATTGCATTCACACTAAATTTCTCAAAGTTTGTTAAATATTTGCAAAATGTAAGTAAAAATAAATTGTTCTTACGATAAGGAGATCTGCCCTGACACCTTATTTAGAAGACATTCCTGGGGTTTGTTTAAACTAGAAATTACATTCAGCTTGCTGTATTAGCTTAAGTAGGTGTAAAGAAAAATTAAACTTAACAATTTGCAAATAACTTCAAGTGGAAAAAGTTTTCAAAAATTACAATAAACTAAAACGAAACGGGCTAGGGGAACAACCTCCCACCAAGCGAGCACTTACGTCTCACATAATCACGGCGACCCCAGTCATAAGTACACTGCAGACTGAAACCACGCGGAAGGACTACGGGTGAGTGACCTGTGTTTTGGCATGCAGGTGCGGTTCGTGATGGATGAGAGCATCACGCTGGCTGAGTTGTTGGAGCTGAATCTGCACGACTGCGAGGAGGAGGTGAAGAACATTGTCGATAAGGGTGAGTTCACAGTGCCCCGTCAGTCGTGGGGTCCACGCTGACCCAAGTGCTGACTATTATGCGTCAGAGGAGATCGCGCCCACCATTTGAAAGTCCTAAAACATTTAATTGTGTCACTTAATTGATTCTTGCTTCCATCCTAGAGAGTTCTAGGATCATACAGACACTGAGTAATTAGGCATACATATACAAAATTGCAGTACTGGCTTTCTTTGATCTCGGCATACTCAACAGACGACAGATGAAATGCCCACCACTATGTCCAAGATATGTGCGCTGATAGGAAACATATACTTTTGTATTAGAACTGTGCTGTAATGATGTTTGAACGGTATTGTGAATTACACTTTTTGATTTATCTCTCGAAACACCGTTCAACTGCATTTCACTTGGCCGTAGACCACTAGTGAAGTACTGTGTACTATGGATAATACTCGTCCCAAGATAGTGATATAGTTCACATAAACTTGGCATCTTTTGTCTTTGAGTGCAATTTTGCAGTGTAATATAACTAAGATTACTGATTTTAAGCTTGAGGTGTTTGGAAACAACCAAATTATTCCTATAAAAAGTAAAGGGCACTCAGCGATAATATCTATGCGTAACGGTTCCAGATAAAAATTCCACGTAACGTCATATATGTATATATTTGATTAGTTCGCTTGCTTAACTTCAAGTCACGGTATTGTGTCATTAAAAATTAGTAATTTAAAAAGTATTTATGTTCTTCAGCATTGAAGACAGAACACTTGATCCTTTTGGTCTCAGAAAAATATATAATTTTAGGCATTGCATTGGACAAATTTTTTTTCGGGACTATACTAGTATTAATATAACACTTTGTCTCACTGTGCTTGATGGAACTGATAGCTGTTTACGAGACTACAGAATATAGTCTGAACAAAGTATTATGTCTCCCATATGTTAGGGACGTAATTTATTGGAAGCTGTATCCTGCTGCTGTGCAGTGTGGGGTGTCCCGTACGCCTGGAAACATAGGGAAAACGAAAATCTACAATAGTTGTTCAAAATGTTCACCACTCTGTGCAATGCAATGGCGCAAGCGCTTCACCCAGTCGCGGAGAACACGTTGCGGAGAATATGTTGAACGGTGTCTGGTGAGATATGTGAACACGCTTCAGCGATGCGCTCCTGCAGATAAGCATGGGATTGAATCTTATACGCATACACCAATGACTTCAAGTAGCTCCAGAAATAANGATGCGCTCCTGCAGATAAGCATGGGATTGAATCTTATACGCATACACCAATGACTTCAAGTAGCTCCAGAAATAACGCATTAGGTCTGGGCTTTGTGCTGGCTAATCCACCACTCCCCGACATCCCATCTGATGGTCAGGAAATTTCTCATCAAGCTCAGTCCTAACTTTCAAGCTGTAANATCCACCACTCCCCGACATCCCATCTGATGGTCAGGAAATTTCTCATCAAGCTCAGTCCTAACTTTCAAGCTGTAATGGGCAGGAGCACCATCCTGTTGGAACCATGCAAGAAAATCACCTCCTTCATTCACGACACTGGGCAATGCTTCTTCACAAAGCATGTTCAGGTATGCAACGCCTGCCACTGTCGTCTGGAAGAAGAAAGGGACAATGATCCGATCCTGCCACATTCCACACCGAACTACGATGCGNCGCCTGCCACTGTCGTCTGGAAGAAGAAAGGGACAATGATCCGATCCTGCCACATTCCACACCGAACTACGATGCGTTCGGTACTCTGGTCCTTCGCTGGATCTATCCATTCAGGGTTGCTTTCAGACCAGTAATGCGTGTTTCACTGATTATTTTCACCAGATTCACTTCAACTTTGAACAGAATGGTGCTTGGGAAGACTAGATCCTCATCACATTTAATCAGGGCCCATTCACAAAATTCCACGCGACAATCTTGGATCATCGTCCATAAAATTCTGCAGATGTTGGCGTTTGTACGAGTGTCATTTCTGTGCCTTTAAAATCCTTTAGGAGCTGATTTTGGGTGCACTCGTTACAGTGGCCATTCGCTGCAGAGATTTATTTGGATTTTGTGAAAACTTATCAAGAATGGCTACCGATGTTGTTTCGTCCACGGACTAATGTTATTTCTTCTGTGGACCATCGTGGGGGACCCCTACGCGGCCCGGGGATGCAGTCTGTTGAATTCAGCAGCCACTTCTCTCAGACTTCTGCCACCTCACATCTAAAAGAACAGAATATGTTCCTCTTTGCTCAAGCCCATCATTTATGTGTCAATCTGCAACAAATAAACAAAACGTGATGTTTTCCCTATGTTTCAAGACTATTCAATTAGCAGCCCACGAGCCACATGCAGCTTGAAAGGCTTGTCAGATCAGTCCATGAATAAAATATCTTATCGGCAATTATTTTTTAAAAATAAATGTTTTTGAATACATTTACCTAACTTANTCAGTCCATGAATAAAATATCTTATCGGCAATTATTTTTTAAAAATAAATGTTTTTGAATACATTTACCTAACTTAGTGTTAACTGGGACCATCACTAAAATAAAACTTGTAATAAAGTTATATGCAATTTAATTTATTACAACTTAACATAAATAAACTAAACACAGTAGATACTTTATAAAATAACTCCTCACAGTTTCTAGAAATAAACTCGTTATGGAGGGCTCACAATTGAAAATTTGCAGTTTTTTGCACGAAGTCCGTGTTCAATTGTCTCTAGCACGAACATGAAAAAATGTTTAAATTAAATATTAATCTATTTTATTAGGCGAACGTCTTCTGAAAAAATGATTCCCGATAGGTGTATACCATATATTGCACGCCTTGAGAGAAACTTAAAAAAGGAATTCTGCCGAAGGAGTGTGGTGAAGGAAGATGTGTGTACAGCATGTGGTGGATGTCCGCAGCGGTGAAAGAGATGTCGATGGAGAAGACCTTGAGGGAGTTGCACTCCACCTGGTCCAAGATGGAGTTCGAGCAGGAGATGCACCCACGCACCGGGTGCAACCTTCTCCGTGCCAGCGAGGAGCTCATTGAGACTTTGGAGGACAACCAGGTGCGTGCACGTTATGCGTCATCTTCTCCTTTAGAGGAAATGTAAGGTAGATTGTGCATGTCACCTGCACAACTACCAGTTCCTGAGTCCCAACCCTGAATGGCAATTTTTTTTTTTAANAAGGTAGATTGTGCATGTCACCTGCACAACTACCAGTTCCTGAGTCCCAACCCTGAATGGCAATTTTTTTTTTTAATATTTGCCAATACACCTGTTGAAAAATAAAATACAGGGTTTGAAATCTTGGGTAGCACCAATATTTATACAAANTAATATTTGCCAATACACCTGTTGAAAAATAAAATACAGGGTTTGAAATCTTGGGTAGCACCAATATTTATACAAATAAATGCAATAAAATTATATTGCAATTGCTCTGACTGAGTTTTACAATAAAAATATATTTTTATATAAGCAAAATAATACATTTATAAAACTGGTTATGGGAAGTTATAAGTATGTGCCATACCATTTTACTAAAAACTGGTTATCANAAATAATACATTTATAAAACTGGTTATGGGAAGTTATAAGTATGTGCCATACCATTTTACTAAAAACTGGTTATCATAGTTAACTTCACACTCTTCTTCACCTCCAAGCAGAGGTTAGGTGTTCGTTGGATGTTGGTTGCCGCTGTCCTCGTCAGAGCTCATTTTACTGTTTGGCTTGGCCAAGTCGAATTTATCCATCAAAGTGCTGAATATTATTTACTGTAAGATCATAGTCCTGAAAGGTGTATCAGATGAACGGAAGATCCAATGATACACGTGAAACTAACATGTAAATTTGTACTGGTCATAAAAATATTCCGCAAAATGATAGCCCCTACGTAAGAGATCTTGGAGAGTACTCAGGCATATGCAAATACACTGAACATGTTCGCAAAACTTCTGGACTAATGTAAGATACACTTAGACAAACAAAATACATGCCATTATGTAACATAACCAAGCAAATGTGATAAGTTAATTCATAAAAATAAACATTTTGTTTTCAAGCAAATTTATTTGATCAATGATAAATGTTTTGTTAAATAAAAAATAATTTTTTAAAATAAATTTGTACTTAAAATTTTGTTTTGTCATTCACATTTTTTTTTAAGAGCTACGGTTTGGCAGAATAATACAAGCCATTACTTAGTTCACACGAACAAATATTGTTGCCTGGGTGCTACGTTGAAAACTCTGTGTCATGCTGTTGTGAGAGTAGACCTCATTTCTACGCCCAGGGACATAATTTTTTTCACTGTGTAAAACAACAGGAATCAAATGAGGAGCAGATCTAGACTATTGGTTTTGGGAGGAGGACAATCATTTTCCCAATGTGNTAAAACAACAGGAATCAAATGAGGAGCAGATCTAGACTATTGGTTTTGGGAGGAGGACAATCATTTTCCCAATGTGTAGGTGCAAGTTTAAACTTTGGATTCGTGGCATGGGAGGGGACATTATCTCATTATTTTAGGAAAACATATAGAACTAATCAAATAAAATCAGTATTTTAAATAATTCTGGTAATATTTCATTTCATTTTTAAAACATTCACACCTCAATTTCTTAAGAAGAGGCAATGTGATGTACTGAGGTGGATGGAAGAGTGACGTGACCTGTGTGACATGTAGGTGCAGCTACAAAACCTCATCACGTCCAAGTTCATAGCACATTTCCTGGGGGAGGTTTCAAGTTGGCAGTCGAAGTTGTCAGTCGCTGACCAGGTCATCACCATGTGGTTCGAGGTCCAGCGGACGTGGATGCACCTTGAGTCAATCTTCATGAGTTCGGAGGACATCCGAAAGCAGCTGCCCAGCGACTCGGAGCGGTTCGACAGGATTGACAGCGAGTTCAAGGTGATTGAACCATCTTCCAATCCCAATCGGCTATGCTGAAAGAGAACAAATGGAATATCATTGTATGAAGGAGTGATGTATCTAACATTTATCAGTATTACCATACCTTGCTCTGTTTTACAGTATGTTTGCTGATATCTGTTTTATTAAAATACTTTTCCAAATATTTTAATTTCTTAATTTTCTGTGGGTATATCATCACAAGAAAAGGGCTGGGAAACTGTTTTAAACTTTTATTTCATTATATNATTTCTTAATTTTCTGTGGGTATATCATCACAAGAAAAGGGCTGGGAAACTGTTTTAAACTTTTATTTCATTATATCCATAGCGTAATATGTAATACATTATGCCAGACTTATTTTCGTAAAGGCCTGGAGTCACTGAAAGTCAATGGATACAACGTATTTGCCACACCAATGTTTGTTCCTTATGCCATAAACTGGCGCAGTAGTAATGGCTCCATCACACATTTGTTAATGCAACATGTTTTCACCCCTGGCCNGCTTATGCCATAAACTGGCGCAGTAGTAATGGCTCCATCACACATTTGTTAATGCAACATGTTTTCACCCCTGGCCAAATTAATGTTACATCACCTTTGTTAATACGTTAGTGTATAGAAGAATGGTTGCTATTTTTGGTGGTTCCAGCATTAATTGACCTTTCGTCAATTTCACCTGATGTTGACGCATTAGTGCCCATGCATTGGTTGAAACACGAGTATTTGCAGCACCGGTATTTAATGAATGTTTTTGCTACTGGTTAATAAAAAAAATAATAAATACTTAAGCTTTAACTTAAGGCTGAAATATGAGTACTTTTGCGCTGGGTAATACGGAATGACACTGGTCGGTACGGATCTGTTTTCAGTTCTAGTCAACATTGTATTGGTTGATATAGATATGACTTCAGCACTATTTGGTATGGCTAAGATTTCACTTGTGTTTTAGCAACGGCTTCTGCCAATAGGTAATGCATAATATGGATATTATCGTAACATTGGTTGACATATCTAACCTTTCACTGTATTCTAGGGCTGAAGGAATTACCCAGTATTGACACTGAAAGGCATGCAATACATTCCACATCTTGTACTTCTTTGATAATAAAGTGAATATTAATAAACACAGTGTCAGTAATGTACCACTTCTGAGAGTACAGTTACGTTTAGTCTGTGACATGGCGGTCGGGGATAAAGAATGGTAGGGATATCACCGCTGTGCTGTTCTTCGGGTAGAGTTCTGGAGGGAAACACACACTAGAGACGGCTTGCAGATTTATTTCCAGCTGCTCTGAAGTTGTGGGTCGTGGCCGAGTCACCCAGGTGGCTAGGGTGTTCTCCCGATCCTCTACGTATCAACTGAAGGGGTATTACTTGTTGGTTCGATATGCTGCTAGCCGTTGGCAGTCGCGGTTGGCCCAGTACCGCAACGGGTGCCCGTTGTGAGGTGCACAGTTATGCTGGTATCAAGCTAGCTGAATGCGGAGATGTAAGGCCACTCCACGCGGATATCACACTGGAAACCCCAAGAATGGCTGGTTCGTGGGCCCAGCTCCCGAAATACCTTTAGAGACAAGGCCTGTAAATCAAAACGCTGACTTGGGGATTGAAGTCATGTATTGACGTTCCNTCCCGAAATACCTTTAGAGACAAGGCCTGTAAATCAAAACGCTGACTTGGGGATTGAAGTCATGTATTGACGTTCCGACACTACATACCAAATGACAATGCTAACATCGTCAAGCGGACCCGACGCACTAAACCCCTCGTTGACTGATACGGGGAAACGAGCTTGTACTCTGTGGATTAAAAGGTGAACTTACACCCCTGGGGCTGTATGTCTGCGGGAGGTGGAGAGGTGCTCCTACCGGGCGATGAAGTTATTATAAACAATGTTCTGGTTGAAAAAGAAGTGAAAGCTAACTGCTATTGGTGGTAGACAAAGAAGTTGAGGAAGCACCCGGGAGTCGCGTACAGCGCGGACTACTCCGATGAATGCCCTCTTCAGACTGAATGGTTGCCATCATCTTTCTGGCCACTTTCCTTGAAGATTCTGGCAGTCAGGAACGCGTGAGCGTAAAATAAATGCAAAATAGAGTTAGGCTCTTAATTGTTTACATTGTATAAGNTCTGGCAGTCAGGAACGCGTGAGCGTAAAATAAATGCAAAATAGAGTTAGGCTCTTAATTGTTTACATTGTATAAGTGGGAAAATTCCCGTACCTAATTGTAGCCTCAACTTTGACCCTAGCAAAAAATTACGTGTTTTATTAACTTAACAAGCTACTTAATTATTGACAACAATGCACTTTTGCATTGTTAAGTTTAAGGGGAACGTAGTGCTGCAAACGTGTCTATCTGTGTCCGTAAACCTGTCGACTGCTACAAAAATAAATATGTACCCTATTACTACACTCACTTTTCCTACTAAAATCATATAAACTGAGATACTCTCAGCCAGGTGATGCGTGTGGGGAATAAAGTTATGTTGGCACGGGTGAAGCGTATGTTCCGAGTAGGAAGTCGTTGGCATTTCACTTAAACGTAGTTTCAAACTACGTCTCAAGACACAGTTCACTTGTGGTTCACACTCTGGGTAAACTGGAAAGGGTTATGCTCTGCTTTTGGGGACCACTAACACTCGCAGTAACTCGGTGTTGCACAATGGCGTCGGTTGTTCCTAGGCGTCGTGATGAGGGGCGCTACGGAGCGTGGCGTCGCCTTCGCGCGTGTTAAGCCCTGGCGGCGCAGAGCTGAGTGCGAGGACACGTGCCGGTCCGTTGGGATCCGAGCCACGAGACTGTCCTGGTGTCGCCCACGTGCTCGGATCAAAGTGGGACCATCAGATGACTCGCGCGGTGTTGGGCGAAGCGGGGCTGCTTTCCCAAACACCGCGCGAGATAGTGTAGCTGACGGTCACGCCCAATGTTCGTGTCGTCAGCACGGTGCTCGGCCGTTGTTGTATTGCGGCGTTGCGAACGGTCGCGGAGGCCCGTGAGTTTGGGCTCACGCCGTCTGACGTCACAGATAAGTTGTAATTGACACAGACAGGTGGAATCTATTAACTAGTGCATTCGTGATGGTAGCGCTTGCAGAGTTGTGTACAGTATATTTTATTCCAGTGTTTTTTGGTACCATATGCTTTAAAGATGATTAAATCAGAAATTCAAAATAACACTGATTTTAAAATATAGGTATAACTAATATTTTGTTATTGTATTTGTTCAGAGATAATGTTGGTTATTGTAAGTATAATACTGAGTATTTATATTTGTTCTTTTTTATAAAACTTGTGCTTGATAATTTCATTGGTATCAGATGTCATGTGTCAAGTTGTCAAAAGTGTCTCTTATGGCCAGGCTTACCATTCGTCCTGGTTTGACGGGGATTGCCTCGGTTTGATGGTCTGATACTCTTCTCCGAGCTAAATTATAAATTGTCCAAATTTAAAATTTATTACTCATAAAACAAATTTAAATATGTCTAAATCTACTGTAATATATTTTCACCAACAAAAAAGAATGAAATTTTTGTATAATTTAAATAAAGCATGAATAATTCAGCACTTATATTATTATGTCCCGTTTGGTGGTTAGTGACAAGGATGAAGTTATTTTCATTGATAACAAAATAATTTAGCAATTTTTGCCTTTGGCTTGAGCTTAACCACTGAAGCGAACCTAATTCAATGGTCTGTTTGAGGCACATGAAGTGATAGCAGGCTGTGCTACAGTTTCTACAAAGTATAATCATAACCTTACTTATTGCAAGCGTGGTAAAGTTGGCAACCCTGGCGCGGTGGTGACGTGAGACCTGGGGCTGGGTGCAGGTGATGATGCAGGAGATAGGGAAGACGCCGAACGTGGTGGAGGCGACCAACAAACCAGGGCTTACCCAGCAGCTGGAGGCTCTCCAAGGGGAGCTCACGTTGTGCGAGAAGGCCCTCGCCGAGTACCTGGAGACCAAGAGACTCGCCTTCCCACGCTTTTACTTCGTCTCCTCCGCCGACCTTCTCGACATACTCTCCAACGGCAACCAACCGCAGGTCGTAGCCAGGTAAGCTACGCCAATCCCCGCTCCACTCGTTACATCATCAACACAACACACTCTCTGCTTTCTACTGCCTGCATCCTTGCTGTAGTTGGCTGCAACATCAGTGAGTTCTGTGTTTGAATTCCAGACATGGCATAGATGTAACTGGTAATCTCCATCGTCCTGGCTCAAGTTAGCATTTTGGTGTAAATAAGAGACTTTAGTAATCTAAAATTTAAAAAATAATACTTTCTAATGCATAATAGGTGATATTGAATCATCCAGTTAATTTTTGCTATAGTAAAGGGTTTCTTTGTGATATGGGAACGAAATATAAGTAAATAAGAGATATAATTACTTGGTTTTATAGCTTAAATCGCCAGGTCTAAACAGGATATTTTGTTTGGCACAAAGTCAGTGCACTGGCACATCCGAGTCGCTAGACATACCACGCTACCCGGGCATATTCGCCAACGCCAAGAATTGCAGCCATTCCCTGCGGGCCCATGTACAAACCTTGCACATGCGTGGCACCATTTCAAGGTCATGCTCCCATCATAGTCTCATACCCGATCAAACGAGACCGCTTTTATTTCAACTGTGTATTTAGTCACAAAGTTATATGGTCAAAAAGGATCACCCTGCAAACATTACATAGCCATAATGCAGAATTAGTTACATGAAACCTACAACCATGTTCCAAACACAACCACACCTCAAGTTTTTTTCCAAGAATGTCTTATAATCCTCAACTTGTAGACAAATTGCATTAATTGCAATAGTAATAGCTTGGCTGTCAACACCTGTTTTGCAAGCAATGAATACTGCTTTGTTTGGTTTTTAATAATTGCTGACTCTACTAGTGGTTTTAATGAGATATGTTTCTTCCCAGCAGTCTCTATGGGTGATGTATACATTTGTAAATCTGTTTTAAAGGGGGTACACAGTTCACTGAATACTTATTTATGTCCAATGTACCTGCTTCTGCTAGCTGATGCTGAAACTCTAACCCTGATGATTGCAAGAAAATAATCCAGTTACAGCAACCTTCAATTCCAAAACTACATTACTAATGTAATCCCAGGACAGAACTAATTTACATAGTTTACCTGCCAACATCAATTCCGACAAGCCATCGGTTTTTACATTAAAACATGTGCAGATACTGTAAAGTTTCGGTTAAATATTCAACTAACAGACAATTAGATACTGCTTGTTTAAGTATTTAATGAAAATTTTTGTTTTCCGACTGATGTTACAAATATTCAACACAATCTTTTGGAATGAACTACGTTAATTTTGTTATTTGGCTCATACAATGCGTGAACTGTGCATACTTGATCACTTGCAGATTTTATCTAATGGCTCCATTTTTTTATTGGATGTATGAATTGTTATATTCTTAAGTTCGAGGAGGTTAATTTTGGACGTTCATATATACTACACAAGTCACTGGGAACTGGCCCACCAATACATCACCAAATCCAGATAGCCATCTGGCTTAAACATAATGTAACTCCTCTGCCTCATTTCACAACTCCCACAACACCTTAGTTTGTCCCCTGGCCGCTAGGTTTACTGATTGCCAACCACTGCTCAACGGATTGCAGTGAGCCAACACTCAATGCCTGAAGAAAGTGACCCAGCCAGCAAAACATAGTGAGTGTGCCCCCACGTGAAAAATGTGTTCATCCCAGTTTTTGTATACATGTCTATCTCCAAATACCACCATGTATTTGTTTTTCTCCTTCCATTAGTGTAATTAGTAGCCTACTGGTATATTTATGTGATATTATTTACTAGTCTGGAATTACACATATATTCTTTGCCCAGAGTCAAACCTAGACCCTCGTCTGAAGGTGTTTTACTTATCATTGCTACAAAAATAGCATTAATTTCTTTAGAGTAATTGAAGNACCTAGACCCTCGTCTGAAGGTGTTTTACTTATCATTGCTACAAAAATAGCATTAATTTCTTTAGAGTAATTGAAGGAAAACATGTATCAGCGAGGATAAGTGTGCAGGGATAGCTGTGTTGTGTTGCAGGCACCTCACAAAACTCTTTGACTCGATGGCGCGCCTTAATTTCATCCCGGGGGAGGATGGACAGCCCAGCAAGTCAGCTCGTGGCATGTATGCCAAGGACGGCGAGTACGTCGACTTTGACCACGATTGCGACTGCAGTGGTCCCGTAAGTACTCCATTTGTCATCTGGGGGCCTTAAGGTTTCCGTGTTCCAATATTTGATTTTGTACTGACATCAAAGTTCTAAAACTTGAAGCAGCAGGAAATCAAATATTGAAANGCCGTGTTCCAATATTTGATTTTGTACTGACATCAAAGTTCTAAAACTTGAAGCAGCAGGAAATCAAATATTGAAATACAGCAATTATGCGCTTGCTTAAACATAGAATTTCAGTCTGCTCTAGCCTTGATGCCCCTAATCATGCTACGTAGAGCAAACGTGGCTAGACAAATGGAGGTTGGGGGTGTTTGTGGCAGGTGGAGGTGTGGCTGAATCGGCTGCAGGACACAATGCGCAACTCCATCCTGCACTACTTCGCGGAGAGCGTCGTGGCGTATGAGGAGAAGGCGCGTGAACAATGGCTCTTCGACTTTCCGGCNTGTGGCTGAATCGGCTGCAGGACACAATGCGCAACTCCATCCTGCACTACTTCGCGGATAGCGTGGTGGCGTATGAGGAGAAGGCGCGTGAGCAATGGCTCTTCGACTTTCCGGCGCAGGTGTCGCTCTGCGGCACGCAGATTTGGTGGACCACCGAGGTCAACATTGCCTTCTCCCGCCTTGAGGAGGGTTACGAGAACGCCCTCAAGGACTACCAGAAGAAGCAGGTGAGACTACTGCGGCAGGCAGATCTGGTGGACCACCGAGGTCACCATTTCTTTCTCCCTGCTTAAGGAGGGCTACGAGAACGCCTTCAAATCAGGCGAGTCTTTCACAATCTCTGCATCACTCGTAAACCTGGTTCCCCTTACCCAGATTTTGCCTGGTACAGCCAGCTACCTTGGAGTCAGTTCAACACTGTAGAAGTTTAAATGTTGAGTTGTTTGAAATATTCTTGCATTGGGGTTGTAAGGTTAAGTTAAATATTTTGAACATACTCCATTACTACACTATGTCGTCACAGAAAACCGAAACTGAGAAATGAAGAAAACATTAAAAATTAGCCAATAGTAGATGTAGTCATGNACTATGTCGTCACAGAAAACCGAAACTGAGAAATGAAGAAAACATTAAAAATTAGCCAATAGTAGATGTAGTCATGTTATATAAACAAACCTTACAATAAATGCCACAAGGAATTGTGTCAGATAAATAACACAATAAAAATTCAAAAATAAAATTATAGAACAAAAAAATTAAAAAATGAATGACATCTCAAAATAACACAGCAGAGACGAGCACAGACAAGCAGACATATGTTTTGCACAAGACAGAATAACACAGCGATAAAATAACAGTCGTAAGGCTAGAACACACAATGTTGATGACACAAAAGAGCCGTTGCTTTCAAGCAAATGGAACAATTGAAAAACCCGAGGACAACACAACTAAGACAGCACAGACGAACACTGAAACGAAGACAAAATTTCGCACAAGACGATGAGACAGAAGAACACATGAGATTTTCTTAGACAATCTCAATGTTGTTTCAGTGTTCAGAGAGGGTTAAAAAGAATTNACTATGTCGTCACAGAAAACCGAAACTGAGAAATGAAGAAAACATTAAAAATTAGCCAATAGTAGATGTAGTCATGATATATAAACAAACCTTACAATAAATGCCACAAGGAATTTTGTCAGATAAATAACACAATAAAAATTCAAAAATAAAATTATAGAACAAAAAAATTAAAAAATGAATGACATCTCAAAATAACACAGCAGAGACGAGCACAGACAAGCAGACATATGTTTTGCACAAGACAGAATAACACAGCGATAAAATAACAGTCGTAAGGCTAGAACACACAATGTTGATGACACAAAAGAGCCGTTGCTTTCAAGCAAATGGAACAATTGGAAAAACCGAGGACAACACAACTAAGACAGCACAGACGAACACTGAAACGAAGACAAAATTTCGCACAAGACGTGAAGACAGAAGAACACATGAGATTTTCTTAGACAATCTCAATGTTGTTTCAGTGTTCAGAGAGGGTTAAAAAGAATTNGAGACAGAAGAACACATGAGATTTTCTTAGACAATCTCAATGTTGTTTCAGTGTTCAGAGAGGGTTAAAAAGAATTATAAGAGGCTGGTGCTAACTGGAACCAGTTGCAATATTCGAGGGGAACTCTGTTTATCTGGCCAATTTGATCAATCTAATGACGAAGTCCTTGCATTTTAAATGTTAGATTCCAAGGTGTTAAATTAAGATGTTAAATGGTCATAGCCAGATATGCATGCCTGCTGCCACATTGGGCTGAATGTACACGAGTAAACTGCACTTACTATTGTATCGACGCCATATTGTGACCTACCGTCCTCCGCTGCAATGGCAATCATGCGCGAAGTTCAAATGTCAAAGGGCAAAATGACACAAGTCACAGATGTAGTTTTCAGTCTCAAACACTGAACCATTGCAATTTAAGCTAAGATTATAAGTAGAACGTTAGGCTACCAAATATATATATATATATATATATATAAGGACAGGAATTCAAGTACTAGAATGTGAGTACTTGAATCACTGTCCTTTTTCATATTTTTGGTAACCATTGTAATTTACTTGTCAAACCTAAGCTAGTGCTAAATATTGTTGCCATTTACTACTGAATTTGTGATGGTAAAATACTTGTAGGTTTGAAATCCTTTATTTGTTTCGGTATTTTACTGAGATGGTTTTATAATTGTATTTATAAATATTTTTTTGACTTGGAGATTTTGAATGTGTGATGTCACAACTTCGAAATGAAAAGTGTAAACTGTGATCTTTACTAAATGTTTCTTAATTTAGATAATTTTTTGCCTTGAAATCATATATTTCAGGACTTGGAAAGTTCCTAAAAAAAGTCCTTGAATTTACATATAAAATATCTGTAAGAACGCAAGTTGGGAAGGACGAGTTGTAGGACGATGACTGGCGACATTAGAGAACACGGGAGTGTCTGAAGGAAAACATTGACCTCGGCAGAGTCCGTCTTACTTCCCGAATAGGAATCCCCATTCAGAGAACTGCGTGCAGACTGCGTGCTGTAGGTAGCATCGAGTGTGTGTGTGTGTGAGCAGATCAGCCAGCTGAACACGCTGATCATGCTGCTGGTGGGCGAGCTGACGAAGCAGGATCGGCAGAAGATCATGACAATCTGCACGATCGACGTGCACTCGCGGGATGTGGTTGGCAAGCTGATCCAGAGCAAGGTCGAGAGCTCCTCCGCCTTCCAGTGGCAGTCCCAGCTCAGGCACAGGTCTGTCATCACTCATCACTTGGCCTTCCAGTGGCAGTCCCAGCTCAGGCACAGGTCTGTCATCACTCATCACTTGGCCTTCCAGTGGCAGTCCCAGCTCAGGTACAGGTCTGTCATCACTCATCACTTGGCCTTCTAGTGGCAGTCCCAGCTCAGGCACAGGTCTGTCATCACTCATCACTTGGCCTTCCAGTGGCAGTCCCAGCTCAGGCACAGGTCTGTCATCACTCATCACTTGGCCTTCCAGTGGCAGTCCCAGCTCAGGCACAGGTCTGTCATCACTCATCACTTGGCCTTCCAGTGGCAGTCCCAGCTCAGGCACAGGTCTGTCATCACTCATCACTTGGCCTTCCAGTGGCAGTCCCAGCTCAGGCACAGGTCTGTCATCACTCATCACTTGTGAACTACAGCTTGCAAAGAAACCTGGACGTAGCATTTCTGGCAACAGTACTAGCATTCAAATGCAATTACATGTTATTCTCGGTAAAGTGAGCACTTTTGAGGGCCTAATTACTTTTTCGTAATAGCCTTTTCTTTATCCTCTAACCACTTTTTAAATTAAATATTACCATGGAAGTAATAAACATAGTGTATACATACCATCACGCTGAGAATTTAATGTCTAAGACTAAAATAAAATACATTTATTGACTATTATTCCAAATGAGAGGACTTTCAAAAGTTGTCTCTTTACCGTGAATAGCATATAGTGCGAGTTGCTAGGCTTCTTGACTGCGGACTTATAAAAAACCACTAGCTTTGTTTCTTCAGCTTCTAGTTACGTGATATAATATTCTATTCATGCCACTTCATCAGATGTGTTTGAGTTTACGATGGTCACTTAGATCCATCCCAGACATAGGAGTACCTTAACGCATGTGTGCCTTGTTCACTTTCTGACATTTTCAAAATCCCATCCGTATTTTTTTTTATTAATTATTGGTGTTTGTCTGTATAATAAAATTTTTTGTTACAGTAATGCCACGCAAATGTTACATTTTATTAAAATATATGTTACGTTCCAGAGGTTTAATTTTGTCAAATATTGTTATTGATCCATATTAATTATTTTAATTCACAAGTTACTCAAGTTCTTTGTTTTGTTGTATTAACATAATAGGTATGTAATCCGTTTTATCTAGACTGTATGCAATGAAAAGAAAACTAAAACACACAGTACTTTAAATGATTGAACATAGCGCATATGATACACGATTGGAAGTGATTTGACAAGCAATGCGAGGGGAGCGCGTTGTTGCAGGTGGGACGAGAAGCAGCATGACGTGTTCGCCAACATCTGTGACGCTGAATTCTGTTACTGTCACGAGTACCTGGGTAACACTCCTCGCCTGGTCATCACGCCCCTCACAGATCGCTGCTACATCACCCTCACACAGGTGCCACATCACACTTCCTTTTCCATCTCGTTGTTCCTTAAGGGGTTAGTCTACCTGAAGCTGGTCCCCACGTGTTAGGCTGGAAAGCTCTGAAGCTATGAATGAGTCGTTGCAAGTGTGCCTCCGCTGCTACACACAAGACACTGAATTTGCACGCAGTGCTTTATAGGACTTTCAGCAGTGACCCTGCCATTTTATTGGTGCAAAGTCTGTAGGAAGGTTCAATGCAGGGTACTTGAGTTCTTCTGTATGTATTTGACGTGTGTATTTAGAGACACGGCGCTCTGAAGAAGCCGTTTGCTCTAAAATGCTGTTTCTATGCGTGTGACGTCTTGAAGGCACTCAAAAGGTCTCATCAGGAGAGTGTGTTATTTTCATGGATCAGCACATTGGCCGCACGTGTAATTGTTTTATGGAAAAAAAACGTGTGTTTCAAACATTCTGCAACACAGTTTAAGCGCCTGGTAGCGGGCACCTTAACATTGTCATAACCTACAAATATTTTGTCCAGTAACAAACATCAGTATGGTCGGCAAGCTCTCAGTAACAGCCATAGGAGCAAAAATGTATATAAAAGGGAATTAACTTTTTGTATATATAAAGTTTTATAACTATACAAATTGAATAATTGATTCTTGTGTTAACATTGTTTATTTTTTTGAGAAAGTAGAAAAAAACACAAAAAGCATACATTTATTTCATACTGTAAAATGTTCTTACCTGCAGGACTTGTGCCTGTGTTTTGGTAGTTGTAATAAATGGAAGACGACACGTGCGTGCACTGTTGACAGTCGCTGCACTTGATCATGGGAGGAGGTCCTGCTGGCCCTGCCGGCACGGGCAAGACCGAGACCACCAAGGACCTGGGCAGAGCTCTCGGCATCATGGTGTACGTCTTCAACTGCTCCGAGCAGATGGACTACAAGGTGAGGCTGGGTGACTGACGGCAACTACAAACAAAACAAAGTAACCTGTTGAGCTACATCCTTCTGAACTGTGTATTGTCAATAGGAGCTGTATTTGGAAACATAGTTCGCTTTGTTCAGTGATATCGTTTATTTACATGCGACGGTGGCGCCGCTGGGCTCACCGTTTATGGATTCTCTCCTCTGTAAGGCGGCCTACTCCTCGGCCGACTCGGCTCCCTTCCTGTTCTTCCCCTTACCGTCCCTTGATTACCTCTCCTTGTACGTAAGCTTTTTTAATTCAGGGGCTAGTTTATATATGTTGTTACACGCCTTGTGGAGCGTTCATTCTACGCCTCATACTAAGCCTGTGAATATCGTCGGGTTGACGCCTGCTAGAGATAATTTAAATAGTTATACAAGCTAAAATTGTTAGTTTACTCGTCCCTGGACGAGGGTACTATAAGACGCCGTTTTTATAATGTAGTTGTGTGAGCGGTTGATTATGCTGGAGCTTGTAAAATGGTGATTAATGGTCGCAGCTTTTCATTTGTGGATCAGTTTAGTGTTTTTTAAATTATTGCGTGGAGTTTTATTGTGTTTGTCTTGGGCTTCGCAGTGAGATGGATTTTTTTTCTAAATTCTGGTTTTGGACGCCTGCCTAAATTGTAGTTTCGGTCTAACTAATTTCTTGCTTCTCTAAATAGTTACAGTTGCTTTATCGTGTTGTGTATATTTCTTAGTCTGCTGTCCAATGATTTACTTAAAGTTTAATTGTCGCTACCGTGCTACCACGACTTACGCGTTGGACGTAGTCTGTTGAAGTATTCTAATTGTCGTCGTCGATTATTTTATTCGATGAAGCTATGGCTAGGGTCTACGGACTACCTCTATCAATTTACTATTTTAATGTAAGGTTTTATTTCAGATTTTAACGTCTATTTATACGTAAAGGAGACTTTACTGGGTCTGAAACTCTGCCCTTCTGTAGTCAAAGTGCTCCACTAAATACCTTGAATCTTTCTAGTCATCGATGTAACTATTTGTATTTTAGATACGTTTGAATATTACTCTGTTCGTTTTTCAATTAAATATTTATTGTATATTTAGGAGTAACGTTATACTTTTGAATAAGAAATTGCACAGCAATTTAATCTTTTGTATGAGTGTTTGAAGTATTTCTAGCCAACAGAGTTACTTCTTGATAAATTTAAAACGTTTTACACTACTTCGCTTGTTTGCCAGTTAAATATTTATTGTGCTTTTGAGCTACGTAAATACTTTGAAAGAGCAATTTAATATATTTGTAGGAGTACTTTAATCTATATTTTTTTGCATTGTGAGCCTTTGGCGTTTAGAATTTTACACTTCATATTTTTTTGTAAATGCTTAATGAAAATGTTCATTACCTGGTGCTGCTATCTCGTAAAATACTCTGAAGTTCCATAGCCTGTGACTTCGTATTTGTATTATTTGTGCTACGGCACATACTGAAATAGCAATAGATTCCCTCCCTATAACATAAATTAAAATTCATCACATTTTTATTTGCGTTAACATTTGGATGTTTTGTCGTTAAAAAGTTATGTTTCAAAATATGTTGATTAGTATTGTGAATTTGTACAAAAGGAAGTTTAAATGTTACGAGATTAATATTTTATTTTATTTACTAGAACTAATATTAATTTATTATATCTGTATTTACATTAATTTGAAGTTGGTTGGAGTTTTCATATGGTTATTATAATTGTATTATTACTTAGTCTCGTAATCACAAAATATTTCACGTTTAAAATTCTGCAAGTCTCTTAAAGAAGTGTTCACTATCCCAGACGTAGCCCATCTCTCCAGAGTTGACAATTGCACAGGGTTAAACATGCTCCTGTTGAAGTGTCCTCCCTGAATGTTGTGCATGACACTGCCGAGTTTTCCAGAAGCAGGAGAACAGGTTTATGGGCAGTCAAGCTTGATAGGAGCTCTTGTCAGTGCAGGAACTTGTATTTCAGTGCAGTCAATTTAACTTCTCCATGCTAAGCTTGTATTGTATGAGGAGCAGATAAGGTGGAGGCTGATAAAGCTTTTCAATGGAATAGTAATCTCTGTCCCAACAGAGGCAACCTCAAAAGCTAAAGAGTTCCATGACAGTCTAGCAGATGCACAGGTGAAATCGAGCACCTCAAATTTTATTACTCAAGGATCTATCTAAAATGTTTTCTACCTAGCAAGGCAAAAAATTAATCCATACTAAGTAGGAAAATTAAATTCCTTTTAAAATGTAAGTTATAAATTGATCTGGTCTCATGGAAGGGATACCACCCAATTAAATGACGCCCCATGAATTTTAAACTCCGAAGGGGTGACCACAAACTCTGGTTGAAGAGACAGAGCATTCTTAAAATTTGATGGAAGAAAACTGTTTTGGAAGTGGAAATGTTTTGGGAAATGTCACCAGTCATCAAAAATATGTCGACCACATTTCCTAGGCCCGAAAAATGTGATCACCAGGATTCAATCTAAGAATAAACAAACATTACAGAACCAATATTTTGGCACGTCATTTGACGTACAAATGCATCACAGTGTATTCTTGGGACATGGTACACTCCCACAAACAAGTGTATTTGGTGGTTCAGTTCCATATTTGACACTTTTCCAAGCAGGTGGTTACAGATTTGATATTAAGGAATTGCTGTGCTTGNGATCTATCTAAAATGTTTTCTACCTAGCCAGGCAAAAAATTAATCCATACTAAGTAGGAAAATTAAATTCCTTTTAAAATGTAAGTTATAAATTGATCTGGTCTCATGGAAGGGATACCACCCAATTAAATGACGCCCCATGAATTTTAAACTCCGAAGGGGTGACCACAAACTCTGGTTGAAGAGACAGAGCATTCTTAAAATTTGATGGAAGAAAACTGTTTTGGAAGTGGAAATGTTTTGGGAAATGTCACCAGTCATCAAAAATATGTAGACCACATTTCCTAGGCCCGAAAAATGTGATCACCAGGATTCAATCTAAGAATAAACAAAAATTACAGAACCAATATTTTGGCACGTCATTTGACGTACAAATGCATCACAGTGTATTCTTGGGACATGGTACACTCCCACAAACAAGTGTATTTGGTGGTTCAGTTCCATATTTGACACTTTTCCAAGCAGGTGGTTACAGATTTGATATTAAGGAATTGCTGTGCTTGTTTGTCTTAGAGCTGTGCCGATTTGGATCGACGAGTGCAGATATTGCCGACATTTTGCTGTACTAGAGCATTAGCCGATATCCGATACGGATGTGCAAAAAAGCAAGTTATTGATTTAGTATATTTTTATCACTTGACCTACTAAGACTTGACATTTTAATTATTGAATGGATGTATTACTTCATTGGTTAGCCCACAGTTATTTGGATGTCCATAATGACCTTGACCTGAAAAAATTAATGATATAACTGGAGCTACTGAATTGTATGCCACCCACTGTTATGGCTCAGTTGCAACTGCAAGAATCACCAGGTTAATGAACTATATACTATAGAGAGAAACTTTTAACAATGGTCTACTTAGCGTTCATATTTTTGTAAAGCATGTTTAAACCATGGAGGGAATACATATAAAGTAGAGTGAGCATGCCATCTGCACAGTAACCAGCTGTGTGTTGTTCCTACGTTGAAGAGCCGTTTCTACAATAGACCTATCAAAATCATCCTACTTGAAACCATGGTTAGCAAAGTGGAGTGGAGATATTTGGGTGGCTCTAAACAACGGGGCCTTGAGAGCCAATGGAGGTGAAGTTAGATAAGTGCCAACCGCAGTTCCATTGGCAGAAAAATTACTTTCATTTTAGTACACTTATCTGTCCCATTTCCACGTAAATGAAGGTATATTAAACCTGTGCAAAATNTCACTTGACCTACTAAGACTTGACATTTTAATTATTGAATGGATGTATTACTTCATTGGTTAGCCCACAGTTATTTTGATGTCCCTAATGACCTTGACCTGAAAAAATTAATGATATAACTGGAGCTACTGAATTGTATGCCACCCACTGTTATGGCTCAGTTGCAACTGCAAGAATCACCAGGTTAATGAACTATATACTATAGAGAGAAACTTTTAACAATGGTCTACTTAGCGTTCATATTTTTGTAAAGCATGTTTAAACCATGGAGGGAATACATATAAAGTAGAGTGAGCATGCCATCTGCACAGTAACCAGCTGTGTGTTGTTCCTACGTTGAAGAGCCGTTTCTACAATAGACCTATCAAAATCATCCTACTTGAAACCATGGTTAGCAAAGTGGAGTGGAGATATTTGGGTGGCTCTAAACAACGGGGCCTTGAGAGCCAATGGAGGTGAAGTTAGATGAGTGCCAACCGCAGTTCCATTGGCAGCAAAATTACTTTCATTTTAGTACACTTATCTGTCCCATTTCCACGTAAATGAAGGTATATTAAACCTGTGCAAAATGTTTACTTTTGAATAAAGGCACAGTTCGGGTAGATAAATGTAAACAAACGCCGTGTCGTGTTCAGTTGTACAGTACTACTTGTTTGTTATCCATGAGCCAAAGTTGGAGACGTGAGCTGAAGGCGGTTAGACTGGCAGTAGTGAAGACATTGCAGCAGTGGGACTGTGTACTGTTGCAGTCGTGCGGTAACATCTACAAAGGCCTGGCACAGACGGGTGCCTGGGGCTGCTTCGACGAGTTCAACCGCATCACGGTGGAGGTTCTGTCTGTGGTCGCCGTGCAGGTCAAGTCTGTGCAGGTGAGGTGCTCCTGTCTGTGCTCTGCGTCTCGGCACAGCGGATACATGACGTGTCTGAATATCATTTTAAATTACGTATAATCGGAAGCATATGAATGCATTTGTTTCACAGTTTATTTGCCACTTACAAGCTCTGCCCAAGGTATTTCTGCCCTTCGTGTATNGCATATGAATGCATTTGTTTCACAGTTTATTTGCCACTTACAAGCTCTGCCCAAGGTATTTCTGCCCTTCGTGTATTCTTTCATCCAATGTAAAATAAACAGTTTTATCTGTCAGCAAATTTTCTGCCATTTATCACTTTACAATTATTAGNTCTTTCATCCAATGTAAAATAAACAGTTTTATCTGTCAGCAAATTTTCTGCCATTTATCACTTTACAATTATTAGGAACATAAATGCAGTAACCTTTCCGTTTGAGCTTTTTTAATTTAGCCACTCTTTCACCTTAATAGTAATTTTTTCTGGTCTAAACATATACAGTAGACTTCTATACGGACTGAAAACGCAGGTAAAAATAAAATAGTATGCACCAAAAAATTTCGTTGGTCCTAGCAAAATTCCTAAATAAATAACGATAAAATTATTTGCTTTTATTGTTTATCGAAAATTACCTTTATCGAAAAAAATCTTTTGGTCCTTTCACTTAACATTTCACGCAACAATATCTTTTAAGCTGGTTGTTTATCAATTATATACAGTATTTGAGATGTCATATTTAAATGATTTGCGGTGAAATGTTATTAATGTGTTATTTACAGAAATATTATTTTTAATTCCCATTTTTATTGTGCTTATTAGTTAAACTTTATTCACAGATAATGTACAGCTCTCATTATACTCAACATGAAGTCCAATAAAGTCAGAAGTTGTATTTTATTGATGTACATGTCAGAACCCTCATATACTGAAAACCCACATCTATGGAAATATTTTAAAAGTCGTCTGAAAAATGGTAGAGAGGAGTCCACTGTATACGATACTTAACATATGACCAATGATATATTGTAATATGTGGTTTTGCCCAAAACATTTTGGAAAGAAAGGAAGAGCAGAGTTACAAGAAAGTTGTGNCTGATATATTGTAATATGTGGTTTTGCCCAAAACATTTTGGAAAGAAAGGAAGAGCAGAGTTACAAGAAAGTTGTGTTTCTGGCTTGCGACAGATTGACACGTGTCCATTTGGTTTGCAAGTACTGGTTTCAAGTTTTGGGGATACCAGTCTAACACACACTGTACAACATTTTGAATAGTGCTGCTACTTACACGTGGTGTTTTCCAGGATGCCATCAGGGACAAGAAGAAAACCTTCAACTTCATGGGAGAGATGATCAACTTATGCCCTACCGTGGGCATATTTATCACAATGAACCCTGGATATGCTGGCCGCACCGAGCTACCCGAGAACCTCAAGGCTTTGTTCAGGTGAGTCAGATGATCTCATGTCAGGTTTTGTGTTTAAGAGTCAACTTTAGTTATTCAATTGCATTGCTTCAATAATTATTAACATTTGATAAATTCATATTTTTAAGTATTTTCTTTTATCTTGTAGCTTATTTTTGGTTAATGCAATAATCTTAAAACCGAAATATTATATTACTCCTGAATAATTTTGCTGGGGAAGTGCTTGAAGCTCAATCTGTAAAGCGCTTACACATTAAACATCCTGGGTCAAGAGCTATGTGAAATAATAAACATGCAAACACTCTGTGTACCAACACAATCACTAGATGCACAAAATTCTTCATCAGAGCCGCATACTGTATCTGTTGAAATCAGATTCACCCTTCTTGCAAAGGAATGGTGCACGAATATATGAGAAATATGTCTGCAAAGTTTGGGAAGAGTGTTACAACAATGAAACAACTGATGTGTGTCTTTTCGGTGTTGGTAGCAGTGGTGTGTGGCGCTAAGGGCTGACAGTGGCGGTGCAACTGAACTACTTGAGCAGTAAAGCTAGATATAAAAGTATTATTATATAAGTGGCTGTTGCTATCCGCTTTTTGGGTTATTTCCATTTACATGTTAATAAATTTGATTGTCACAATGTTAGTATTAGNTGGCTGTTGCTATCCGCTTTTTGGGTTATTTCCATTTACATGTTAATAAATTTGATTGTCACAATGTTAGTATTAGATTTTCTGAACAAATAAGTTGTCAATTGGAGTATAAGATTGAAGTCATTCTGACATATACAGCATTCCATATATGAACAATGAACTGAAATTAAGTGCAGCTTTCAAATTGTGTAGCAAGTCACATGGGACATCGACAAATAATACGTACAAATTATGTGCTCTGTGTTTTTACCACAAAAAATATTGAAAGAGTTGAAATAATAACTTTATAAATAGGTAAGACCAACTATGTAGGAGGGGCATACTGAATTTTAAAAAAATGCTGGACGTGTTGTACATTGATAAAATGTAGATAGGCCATTTTATTAGAAGCCCTTCATTATGAGAACTAATGAGAAATTGCATCATGTTTCTACGTAGTCTTAGCAGTAATGTTTGAAAAGTTAACAACAATGAGGAAATGGGATCGGTTACAGGCAGTTCCTGGTAAAGTGAGCACTTTTGAGGCCCTAGTTACTTTTTCCTTTAAGTAATTTTTTATCCTTTAACAACTTTTTAAAATAAATATTGCCATTTAAGTAATAAACACAGCGTATATATTCCACCGCACTCGGAAGTTTACGTCTAAGGCTAAAATAAAATATACAGTATAACACTGTTAAGACGTTTTTTAAGAGACTGAAAAAATAATGCTTATTAAGCAGGAAAACTTCTTAAAAGGGTCAAATTGCACATGTGCGTATAAACAAGGTGCAAAATTATTAAGCAGGAAATTTTCTTAAGTGGAAACTTCTTGACAAGTATTTATTGACTATTGTTCCGAATAAGAGGGCTTTAAAAAGTGCTCACTTTACCGTGAATAACCTATATACTCGCGTACTTAGTGATGTACAACCTGGTGTGGGCAGNTTTTAAAAAGTGCTCACTTTACCGTGAATAACCTATATACTCGCGTACTTAGTGATGTACAACCTGGTGTGGGCAGGCCGTGCGCAATGGTAGTGCCAGACTTTGAGCTGATCTGCGAGATCATGCTGGTGGCGGAGGGCTTCCAGGACGCCAAGGTCCTGGCGAGGAAGTTCATCACGCTCTACACTCTCTGCAAGGAGCTGCTGTCAAAGCAGGACCACTACGACTGGGGACTACGAGCCATCAAGTCCGTCCTCGTGGTCGCCGGGTCACTCAAGGTCAGTGCCACTGCTGCTCTCCACATCATCGTTCCTTTCCACAAAACAAACAACTATCAAAGAATACAGTATTTACCTGTGCACCACCTGCCCTCATATAAGACATTTTGAAGATCCTCCCTGGAGTGAGTGAGTTAAGAAATCTGTGCGGCTCTTAACAGCGAGGTATTGAGAGCCGATATCCTCCCTAGGAAATATAGTTATTTAATATTCAGGTTTAAAAACTTGTGTTTTAATGCACAGCTGTGATGCACGAGCTATATTATTGTTATAAAAAATATTGCATGAGGTACGACATTCAAAAATTGGGATTTCAGATGTAGGGTGGGTATTATGTTTGTAACTTANTAAAAAATATTGCATGAGGTACGACATTCAAAAATTGGGATTTCAGATGTAGGGTGGGTATTATGTTTGTAACTTAGGCCCTTTTACCTCCCAGCAGCGCGTGGTACTACCTTCCAAACAATTGATAACACGAGCAAAAGCTCTCTCTCAAAATGTAGAGTTTAGTATGACACATACAGACGAGATATTTAAACACTAAGTGTCACTTATATAATGGTTNTCTCTCAAAATGTAGAGTTTAGTATGACACATACAGACGAGATATTTAAACACTAAGTGTCACTTATATAATGGTTCGTCACAGCTTCAGCGTAAATATGCATCAATATGGTAAACATGCCATAATTTTTTCTAATCTAATTACTGCATAGAAAGTTATTTGTCTATGGGAAACAGGAGCAGCTTTAACCAAATCTTCAAGTTTGGACTAGAGAGAGAGAGAGAGAGAGAGAGAGAGAGTGCTGGCCAACCGGACCAGCATCATGCTTGTGGACCACCCTGAAAGTCATTCCCCCACTTCACGTCTTATAAAAGTTACAATGTTTGATTTGTTTGTATAAATGTCACATGGCTGACACCATCCTTATCATATGACAAAACATTAATTTCCTTGCAAGACCCGCGCCCATGATTTTAAAATTCGTTTCTGAGAAAAATTGTGTGGGTTGTACATGGGTAAATATGGTACGAAGAACGTCATAAAAAGGATGAAGCCATTATAAAATTTATCTGATTTTTTAGGAGAATTTCATGGTTTGATGTACAATAACTCGTTATCACTTCAGTATGGTCAGGCACTGTTTGGAAAACAAAAACAAGACACTGCTGTATTAACAACAGCTCCCTCGTCCCCATCATGTTTGGCTCTCTTATAAAGAGATGGAGAGATGTCTTGTGATAGCTTCGAATCGCAATTGCTGAGAACTTTTAGACATTGCTTAGATGTAAACCCACAACCTCAGCCAGGAAGCACTGACATAACTTATAGAGTTACAATGGAAGATTCATGTTGAGAATACGTCCGATGATTGCACTGTGCTTCAATTTTTATTGCACAGTTATGAACACTGAGATTGAAGATGACCTGACATCATGTTATATAGGCACTGCTCAAGTTGCAGTAGTTTTTTCATAATTGGGTGATCAGTTTATGAGTCATGCTGTGGGTGTTTCTCAACACACAACCTTTTCTGCTGTATCACTGTACAAGCATAATACCCTAGCAATAAAAACTGTAATGTACTCTTCCTGTACTCTAATTTTTATATTATTAATTGATATACTATTTTTTAGTACTAAAGAGGGTGAGGAATCATGGCCTGTCTATAGGTCAGAATGCTCATGTTTCACTTCTGAAGTCCCTAATTTGGTACCACATATAGTAGTTTGTCATGCATGGATAAGGCCTGTAACAAAAATATAATGATATTTTCAGAGTTGTTACCTTACTTTCACACTTCTCCAATCCCACCTCTGCAGTATTCAAGGTGGGCAGGAAAGACAGATCTGCTCATTTAAGAAAGGGCAGCGACTTTAATCCAAAGTGTTTTATTAATTTATATACGGCCCCATTTACTGTATGAAAGCAATAAGTAGATCTTAGTAAAAGCATGGCAGGTGTGGCAGATTAGTTTGCCACTTCCAGTTGTAACACAAACCCCTGAACGCCTCTGTGCCATGCCCAGCCTTTGGGACCAGGTTGTGTCGACGAATGGGTTTTGGTGAGTAAAAGTTGGAAGACCATGTCCTGGTAATCTCTCCGAAAGAGATGGCTGGTGTGTGCAGATGACTGGCTTGCCACGCCCAGTCGTACCCTGATGTGAGAACGCCTTCTCTGTTGTACGTAACCCACCTACCCCTGCTCATGCCCTGTGGGGAAAGATGAGCGTGGCTGCATGCAGGGTGGTCACATTCCGAGTGACGAAAGACGCACTACCTCATCAAGGCACTGCCTGTGTCCATACCCAAGGGAACAAGCCCCTCGCATGCCTGTTGGCTCTGACCTGGGCCTACTTGGATCTCAGCGGTGCCAAGTCCGCACCTCCTTCACTCAGGGCGGAGGATTCGACTGAGCAGGAGAAACAACTTGATAAAGTAAGATGCGGAAATACCACTGATGCGCGCAGTGCGCCAGTACACAGTGAGTGGCGACGCCAGTGTGTGTTGGCAGTACGTGTACCTGGCATGTGTGTTGGCAGTATGTATGCCTGACATGTGTGTTGGCAGTACGTGTATCTGACATGTGTGTTGGCAGTATGTATGCCTGACATGTGTGTTGGCAGTATGTGTATCTGACATGTGTGTTGGCAGTACATGTAGCTGACATGTGTGTTGGCAGTATGTATGCCTGACATGTGTGTTGGCAGTACGTGTATCTGACATGTGTGTTGGCAGTACATGTAGCTGACATGTGTGTTGACGATGTCTGTGAGTGCTGGTGAACCCCGGCATGTGTTGATGGGCAGCGAGGTGATCCCGACCGACCAGAGGAGGAGGTGTTGATGCGGGCGTTGAGAGACTTCAACGTACCCAAGATCGTGACGGATGACGTGCCAGTGTTCATGGGGCTCATTGGCGACCTGTTCCCCGCGCTCGACGTACCACGTAAGAGGGACCTGGAGTTTGAGCGCACCGTCAAGCAGGCCGCGTCCGATCTGCAGCTGCAACCTGAGGACAACTTCATACTAAAGGTGAGACCTGCACCTCACACTTAATGCATTTTCACATTTATTTTAAAAATGTTCATTAGTACCACTAGTGCTATATATGTTGTGATACTGGGACTAATTTTGTATTAGTTCAAGTCACACTGATGATAAAACAAGAATATAAATCACAATGGATTACCCTATTACCCTAACATTATGTTGCTGGGGTTTACCACAGAACATAATGTTCCACAGGTAATATAGTAGCGAATTCAGTGGTAAAGATCACTGTTAAGCTATATACTTACTGTAACACTTATAGCAATAAAACTGGGTTTTTACTCCCTAAAATTAAGAACAGCTTACTTTAGTAGTTTAAAGTAGAATATTGTGCAAAAGTCATTATGTAAAATTGTTATGAACTTAATTCACAGTGGCAACATAAGGTTAAGAACTGGATAGACGACAAGCTGAGAAACTGCTACAGTTCTCCCCTCCAAATAGAAATGGACAATAACTTTGCACATACTTAGAGCTCTGCCATTCACAAATTTTGCCGATAATCAGGTTCACCAATCCGCCAATACTACTATGACAGATTGTCCGATCTTGTGCAGACATAATAAACTTCAAAACAGATTAAGTCATTTGCAGTAAAATTAGTTTACTAAAACAAAAAATCTAATTAAATATTTTATTTAAATACCTTAAAAAAAAACTCACATAAGAGTCGAACCTCACACAAGAGTCGAACCTTGCACAAGATTCGAACTTCACACAAGAGTCGCATCTCGCACTAAAATTGCACCCCATATTTTGACACTTAGAATTGGCATAAAATATGTGACCCATACGTGAGTAATAACCTAATTATTATTATTTATTTTTATGCAAATATATTGGATATTTGTCGCCCATATTGTACAGGAAAATGTCAGCAATATAGGTACTGGCAGTTGTGGTGATGGAGGTGGTGGGTGTAATCAGACAGTGATCGCTAATGTTGTAGGCATTGAGACTGGCAGATTTTTGTGGTGGAGGATGTGCAGGTAACGAGATAGTGATGATTGTACATGCAGTGAGACACTAGCAATGCTGGTGGTGGAGGTAGGGCAGGTAATGAGATAATGATGGCATGGTGAGCTATGAGACACTGGCAGTACAATGGTGAAGGAGGATGCAGGTGATGGGATAGTGATGGTTTCGTAGGCAGAGAGATAGTGGTGTTGCTGCAGGCACAGATACACTGAGAGTGGTTTTGGTGGAGGATGTGGAGGTGATGAGACAGCAAGGATGGGCAGCAGCGATGCAGGTGTGGTGTTCCTGTGGTTCAAGGTGGTGCAGCTGGAGGAGTTACTTGAAGTGCGGCACTCGGTGTTCCTGTGGTTCAAGGTGGTGCAGCTGGAGGAGTTACTTGAAGTGCGGCACTCGGTGTTCCTGTGGTTCAAGGTGGTGCAGCTGGAGGAGTTACTTGAAGTGCGGCACTCGGTGTTCCTGGTTGGGAACGCTGGCACCGGCAAGACTCAGGTCTGGAAGACGCTGTTCCGTACCTACCAGAACATGAAACGAAAGCCGGTCTTCAACGATCTCAACCCTAAAGCAGTTACCAATGATGAGCTCTTCGGCATCATCAACCCTGCCACCCGCGAGTGGAAGGATGGTGAGCTGCTTCACCATATCCTGCTTCGCTTGGCAGCATTGTCTTTCACACAGGATGTTTTGTCCCCACTGCAGCCAACTGCAGAACACACAGACTGTTACAGCTGCTTCCTAGTTAACTGATCACTTCTGAAATTTATTTTTGAAACCAAGTATGTTCCAGGATATGTTAAGCAATTTTTAAATTTGTAGCAACTCAAGTTAATCTGTATTATATTTTTCACTTTACAATAATAAGTGGCATAATAGTAAAATATATTTATGTTTTCAACATTTCCAAAGTTTCATTTGGTTACACTAAACATAAAACTCATGGCAAAGTTAAATTTTGGAATTCACCTTATTATGAAGGAATGGAGTGAATTGAATGGAGTCGAGATATTTAGGCCGCTCTTAACATCGAGGTCTTGATAGCCGATGAGGGTGAAGCGAGGTGAGTACGGAGCAGCACTGGAATGCAAATGTGGGGGAAGCG
This sequence comes from Clitarchus hookeri, assembly GCA_002778355.1. Lineage (NCBI taxonomy): Eukaryota > Metazoa > Arthropoda > Insecta > Phasmatodea > Phasmatidae > Clitarchus > Clitarchus hookeri. The sequence goes on along the minus strand of NQII01001713.1, from coordinate 298,652 downwards.
GGAGATCCCTGAGAAAACCTGCTGACCAGCAGTGTCGTCGTGCACGAATCCCACATGCGAGAATCTGGGAGCGTTACCACTGAGAGTCAACCCCAGTTAACCTTAGTGGGAGGCGAGCAGTCTGGCCAGTAAGTGCATCACCGTTCCCTTATGCAGGAATGAAAGAAGATATTTAACAGGTCTCTCAAAAGTGCTCATGTAGCCATGAACTAACTATAGTTTTGATTACACTACTTACAGCCGTAATTATTCCAACATTTGTTTCAGCCGAAATACTAATTTGTGGATGAAAATGATAAACCTTTATTCTATTGTTTAGTGTGTACATCAAAATTTAATATTTCCTCTATGATAGTAGAAGAAAACTTTCATACACATCTAAAGCCATTTTCTAAGAGCGTTCCTCAGATAACAGTGATTTTCTTGGTTACACTAGGCGAGGACTGTTAATTATGATATGTATTGGGGTACTACTTTCAAATGTGTGTTCAAAACGCTTCCATCTGAAGATATATACATACTGTAATATTAGCAAGTGTGTGATTGTGGACATTAGGGAGTAGTATGCATCTATAATAATCATGCAATTTATAAATTTGCTTATTCTTTAGTTTCGCATGCCATTAATGGAGTAAAATGAACTGAATTTTAAGTAATTACTCTATTACAGACAACTTTTTTGTATGCAACATTCAGTATCAAAATAAAACTGAGAATTACAAAAAAACTGTAGCTTAAAATCTTGTTAGCATTCTCAAGATTTGGGCTTTTTTGACAAAGTAAATTTCACCCTTTATTGCATTTCTTAAGTATTTGTATGTATTAATTTAATTTAGTAATTGATGCTTGCATAGTGCTAATGCATTTGTAGACTTTGCCTGTGATGAATAATGCAAAGACGCTAACTAAAAAAATACTTAAAGCATGTTAGGGGAACACACATATTAAGTCAAATGTTTATTTGCAAACGTTCTTTCCCCAGGTCTGTTTTCTGTGATCATGCGGGAACAAGCCAACCTGACCGGGGACCAGCCTAAGTGGATTGTTCTGGATGGCGATATTGACCCCATGTGGATCGAATCATTGAACACTGTCATGGACGACAACAAGGTATGACAAAGATGACAAAAACAGAAACCGATCAGCAGGGTTGTGTGAATGTAAATACTTTCTCACTAAACGAAAACCAAAAACATGCAATGAACTTTCATAAAACTGAAACAAACATGGAGATTACTAATATAATATGAGCTCAGTCTCAATGAAAGTTTAGCGAATTTCATGACATTTGAGCAAGTTTTTCAATGTAATAAATTCTTTTCAAAACCAAAGCAAGAGACGTACGATCTGGAGTATTTACCAGAGAAGTTCTTGCCTTCATTTAAATTTTCCCGTTATGTAGTTGTTTTAGTTATAAATAAATAAAAAACAAATAAGATGATTTATAGACGAAATTTTCCATTGCTGGTTTACTAAATGAACATTCGTTAGACACCCGAATATTCATCTGAATCAACGATTTTCTTTTTGTTGCAACTTTC
>NQII01001713.1:241611-295982 GCA_002778355.1 Clitarchus hookeri | reverse complement strand
GTCAGCCTGCACCAATCAGCGGCGCGAAAATCGAGAATCGCCACTAAACAGCACTTGCGCGTCGATTTCTTTACGTCAATGCGATAAGCGGTGACTGTATTTTTTATGTCACATGAAGAAACACAACGGCTCGAAGCGAGGCAGATGAGTGTTACTAAGAACGCAATCGTGACGTACCAACGTACTCAATAAACATCGCAGTGATCTGTTCCAACACGATACACGGACGTGCGTCCTTCGAAAATCGACTGCTTCACAACGCATTGCTGATATAACACCGTCCGTTCGTCACTTACTGTACTGACGACAACGTATCAACCCGCACGTGGTGTTCTGGTACGATTGATGATTTGTTAGAGAGGTAATAATGTGTGCGGGTTGCATAGATACGGAAAAATTTGCGCGGGAAAATCATCTAATATATATAGACACACACACCAAGCCTTTAACATCACAACTTATATTCAAATCATATNTGCGCGGGAAAATCATCTAATATATATAGACACACACACCAAGCCTTTAACATCACAACTTATATTCAAATCATATGATCTGAATAACAGTCACATAGGTAGTCGAGTATCTGGTTGACATAAAACATTTAATTATTTAAATTTCTACGCATTAACGTTATATCACAGTAAGTATTACCATTAGTCCAACAGTGTTTATTTTTACACCAAGCAAACGAGCTATTAAAAATTTATTGTTTACAGAAAATGATTCTCTCACGTGACTCCCTTTTTTTAGTATAATGTTCAAGTACATCAAAATGGCAGTAGCTATAGATATGTTTCGCTCTATCCCCTTTTTCTGTGGCGTGCTTAATATTCCTTCCACGTCTGAGTGACATCTCACCCGACAAGGAGTGTATCACAATTGTAACATTTGTTTTTAACTAAAAAATGTCATCAATGACTGTGAGTGATAAAACGAAACAGTTTTTTTAATATCAAGACAGTGCTTCTAAAGAAACTGATTAAAGAAATATTGAACTATAACGTGTGAAAGAAATGCAAGATTTGAACCTGATAAACTGCTATGTTCCTTGCAAGTAAATATTAATTGTGGCATAAAATTAGAAAGATCATTTTTACATAAGTCACAGTTGAGTATATTTTATATAAGACAGCTGTCACAAATATCTTCATTTACAGGGAAACGTTTTAAAGGTTAATTTCATTGGTGCTAAAGTAACTGCGCTTGAGGTACAGCCATTTGCTGTATTGAGAGCATCTAAAAGGAAATATAGGGTAGAAAGTATATGCTTGTGCTATTAGTGCAGTCACCAATTTGTGCATTTCCAAACAGAGTGACTTTTCCACCAGCAGACCTGTCAAGAACATCATGGTTTGGTCGTAATTTGTACATAAATACTGTTAACAACCACCACAAACGATACATGGTACATAACAAAGAAACTTGAAACGATATCGGAAAACCAGGTAAAAAATTCTGATGTACATGAAAGGGAATATAAATATTACCAAATCAGTGCCATCTTGCATCTCACGGTTTTGTCAATGAACGAGCAATACTAACTGCCTCAAAATGATGGTAGAAGGATACTTTGTATTCTCATGCAACAAATAAGTATTTATTATTTGTAGTTCATGTTCTGTGATAAATTTTTAACACAGCTAAAATATACTGATGTGCTCTAATAAATGTTCTTTANTATTTGTAGTTCATGTTCTGTGATAAATTTTTAACACAGCTAAAATATACTGATGTGCTCTAATAAATGTTCTTTAAAAAAGGACACGCAACTGCAGGAGAGCCAAAAGTGACCAAAAATGCAAAGCACTGGTTGTGAGTTGATGCGCTGTGCAGATCCTGACCCTAGCCAGCAACGAGCGGATCGCCCTGACGCCTTCCATGCGGCTGCTGTTCGAGATATCAAACCTGCGCACAGCAACTCCTGCCACAGTGTCCAGGGCAGGCATACTCTACATCAACCCTCAGGACCTCGGCTGGAACCCGTGAGTCCCCTCGCAGTCCTTCATTTACCACTTCAACGCACTTTACACAATATCAAACTTAATCATTACGATCTGAGTAGTATTCTTCAGAAATTTTTCATTTCCTAAATAAAAAAAANATTATCTGTGTGAGGGACGTGACTGGAGTATTATCTGTGTGAAGGACCTGACTGGAGTATTACCTGTGTGAGGGACGTGACTGGAGTATGATCTGTGTGAAGGACTGACTGGAGTATTACCTGTGTGAGGGACTGACTGGAGTATTACCTGTGTGAGGGACGTGACTGGAGTATTATCTGTGTGAAGGACTGACTGGAGTATTACCTGTGTGAGGGACCTGACTGGAGTATTACCTGTGTGAGGGACGTGACTAGAGTATTACCTATGTGAGGGACGTGACTGGAGTATTGCCTATGTGAGGGACCTGACTGGAGTATTATCTGTGTGAGGGACCTGACTGGAGTATTACCTGTGTGAGGGACGTGACTGGAGTATTATCTGTGTGAAGGACTGACTGGAGTATTACCTGTGTGAGGGACCTGACTGGAGTATTACCTGTGTGAGGGACGTGACTAGAGTATTACCTATGTGAGGGACGTGACTGGAGTATTGCCTATGTGAGGGACCTGACTGGGAAGGATTTAGGTACAATCAATCAATGCAGTAATCCCAACTAATAAGACAGTTGACCAGACACAAACCTCAATCTTGTGCAGTTGTGTACCTTCATTGTCCTCCTGCATAGTCACGGAGTGTCACGTGCTCAGATACACCCGTGGTCCAGCCTAGGTGTTACATTCACCTCTGCTGTCTGTCCAGGACACTATTACAGCATGTAAGCGAACATGTCTGATTTTTTACTGCGTAGTGGTTTAGTATCACGTTAGAAAATTTCAGTAGCTATAAATAACAGTTCCCAATCTTAAAGAAGCATGTGTCCCTGATGCTAAAATATCAACGGAAAAAAACTTTTTCTCATTTTGGTTTCAAACAACACATTTACATATGTGTGTGTCTTTACTGTACTTAAACAGAAAGATCACTGTTGTGCACACTTAATTGATGTGAGCTTTATGCTAAATTTTAAAATCAAACGCTCACTATGTAAATGTTTAATAGTATAAACGGGCACACGGCAGATAATCGTGCTCTAAGCAATGTCACAATTATGGAAAACCTGACACTTGCAACGCTATCGAGGAAGGATAACAATATCGGGGTGGGAATTGTGCCTGGGACTACCCTCTTCCCATACCACAATTTTAAGAGGCCAACATTGCAATCCACTATGTAGGTGTTTGTGATACATACATGTGCATAAAACACATGCATTGTTTTTACTACACCAGTTTGAATGAGCGAGTGAGTGAAGAGATTTGGGTGGCTCTTAACTCGAGCTCTTCAGAGCCGAACTAGTTTGAAACTCATACCGGAAAATAAACACCACAGAGCAGTGGTATAGATACTTTACACAATCTTTGTAAATATGTACATTAGTATAATGCTGTTAGTGTGTTGCATTACTTTGTGGTTATTCTTACACCATGTAATTGTAGTTTTAATTGCGGTGTAAGAAGAAATTAAGAAGCATTATCTTTTAGTAAAGAAAATTCCTGTAGAAATTTGTCAAATTGTGTTTCATATACAGTAATTGTATTCAGTAAAATGGTATTAACATTTGTTGAAATTATTTTCAAACTTAATTTGTAGTATTATATCCGCATAAATATACTCTTAACGTGCACTTAAAATAAATAAGAAAAACTTATTCCATTACAATGAAGAAACCTTTTTAAGAGAGTTTTTATGGCGTACGCACTGGTGGGAAAATGTACGGATATCCTAGAGATAGATGGAGCTCTGGTCAAGCAGGGTGGTTGTCGCAGGTATGTGACGTCGTGGGTGGAGAAGAGGACTGTTCAGTCAGAGAAGTCGAACCTGGTGGTGCTGTTCGACAAGTACATCCCGCCATGCCTGGAGAACCTGCGCACTCGCTTCAAGAAGATCACGCCCATCACTGAGATGGCGCACATCCAGATGCTGTGCCACCTTCTGCACTGCCTGTTGACCCCTGCCAATACTCCCCCAGGTGAGTCCTGGTGGTACGTTTGACGGTGTTTGTCAGCGCTCTCTGCTGGAATGTCCAGCAGGCTCAATGCGAGCATTTGTATTGTCCTTTATAATGTCGTGTGAATGTCACTTTTATGTTAAGAACTTTCATGAAACTGAAAGTAAAATGAAAAATTATTTTGTAACAGTTCATTCTTAACAAAAGTTCATAACAAATTTATGTAGTTATTTTAGTTGTGAAATAATGAAAACAAACAATATGATTTACAGGCGGAAATTTTCTTTGCTGGTGCACTAAATGAACAGTCATTAAACATGTGATAATTCATAAAAATCGAGAATTTCAGTTTCGTTTAAACATTTGGCAACTAAATTTCTTGCCGAATGGAAACTGAGAGTCGTCATTTTTCATTTTCATTTCAGAATACAGAATATTCACACAACCCTAGTAATTTGCGAAACAAGTTGACGGAGTGGGCATTACGTGTTATATTATACTACAGGGATTATTCTAAACTACACGTACAATCTTTGTGAAATGATTCGTCGTGGACATTGAGGTAGGAAACATATTAGCTATGACCCAACATGATTATTAAGAGAGACATGCTCCCTTGAAAATTAAGAATTAAAATTTCTGTAGTTATTTACAAAATGCCAGCAACTATGAGATATGAAAAAAAAAACAAATTTGTGAATAGGGTTAAGGTGATTAGATTTTTTCCATCTGTGAGCATTTGGCAGATAATAACGTTGTCCGTCAGTAGAAACTAAGTGGTGCCAAATTTTTAACAAACAAAGCTTGGTAACTCATGGGTGTTTATTGATTGCTGTGATATAATAATTACATGTACATTAATGGAACACAAAATATTGGCTTGGTGAAACACTCTCAAGTGAATTGTTCTATAGAAAACGTGCAACATTTGAAAGGGTGTCGTAATTTGCTCCCCAGGTATCCAACCTTATAACCGAATGTCCGCAGATGGCAGATATCAAATCATGCTAACACTGTGCATGAATTTGTTCCTCCAGTTCACAAAGTTTCTGCTTTTTTGTAATTAACTAATTTTATTTTTCAGTTTTCAAAGGTATGCCACTCCCTTTGTCACATTTGGTTATAGATCTCGTTATGTTTTCTACTTCATTTTCCATAATGAACTATCTCACAAATTTGTACCTGTATTTCAGAGTAACCTTCTACTTTGCCTATTAAACATCAGTATGTTCTATAGAGAGTTTGTTGTTAATTGAGAACTTGAATCAACCTTTAAAAAGAGCATTTGCTACTAATAGTATATAGTTTAACAAACACCTATACTTAGGTCACAGTTAGGTTTTCAACAAGTTAAGGAAGGTAGTTCCACATATTAACGTTTTATTAAAAAGAGACATTTTTTTATTTTGTGGACAGAGATTTTATTTCCTTTAGTTTTTTTTTTCTATCTTCACGAGTGTGAAATTGGCTGGTTACGTATGTATGTATTTACATTCCTAACAACGTCACATTTTCATTTGTTCGCTCAGGGCCGCGGTGGTGTAGTGGCCAGACTACTCGCCTCCCACCATGGCGAATGGGGTTTAATTCCCGGTGGGGTTACCACCAAATTTTTGCTTGTGGGAATTGTGCCAGACGATGCTGCTGGTCGGTGGGTTTCCTTGGGGATTTCCTGTTTCCCCCTCTCTTGCATTCCGGCAGTGCTCCATCCTTCCCATGCTGGACCCTGGTTGGCTCTCAAGACCACTTTGTTAAGAGCCACCCAAACCTCTACACTCCACTCAGTTAATCGAAGCATGAATAACGTGGTCAGGTACATATGGCAATGTTAATGTAAAGTATGTTGGAACTATGAAAAGTGAGTAGAAAAGTATATCCTACAAAGTCTTTCAGAAGTGCTCAGTTAACATATAATGACATGTCTAGACTTCGTTTTGGCATAGTTATTTCTCATTTTGTGATTTGTGAAACAGGCTAGAAGAGGAAGTGTTTACTCGTACTTAATTGAGTAAACACCTAGAAATATTAGCAGCATTGTGCCAATTTTCTCAGTAATAGTGGTGTTCTGTATCTTGTGATCTTTGGTAGAGGCCAACAAGGTTGTTACTTCTTTAACACTGTGTGATCTACCTACTAAGCCGTTGTGAATGGCATGCGTGAGGCACTGCCAGTACATCGTCAATATCATTACTATATCTACGTGTATTTTACAGTATTAATGAACTCATCATTGTTGTAATTTCACATTCCCTTAAATTATATGTGTGAACATTTGCTCATTGTGTGNTGTGTGAGGGACCTGACTGGAGTATTACCTGTGTGAGGGACGTGACTAGAGTATTACCTATGTGAGGGACGTGACTTGAGTATTGCCTATGTGAGGGACCTGACTGGAGTATTATCTGTGTGAGAGACCTGACTGGAGTATTACCTATGTGAGGGACCTGACTGGGAAGGATTTAGGTACAATCAATCAATGCAGTAATCCCAACTAATAAGACAGTTGACCAGACACAAACCTCAATCTTGTGCAGTTGTGTACCTTCATTGTCCTCCTGCATAGTCACGGAGTGTCACGTGCTCAGATACACCCGTGGTCCAGCCTAGGTGTTACATTCACCTCTGCTGTCTGTCCAGGACACTATTACAGCATGTAAGCGAACATGTCTGATTTTTTACTGCGTAGTGGTTTAGTATCACGTTAGAAAATTTCAGTAGCCATAAATAACAGTTCCCAATCTTAAAGAAGCATGTGTCCCTGATGCTAAAATATCAACGGAAAAAAACTTTTTCTCATTTTGGTTTCAAACAACACATTTACATATGTGTGTGTCTTTACTGTACTTAAGCAGAAGGATCACTTTTTTGCACACTTAATTGTTGTGAGCTTTATGCTAAATTTTAAAATCAAACGCTCGCTATGTAAATGTTTAATAGTATAAACGGGCACACGGCAGATAGTCGTGTTCTAAGCAATGTCACATTATGGAAAACCTGACACTTGCAACGCTATCGAGGAAGGATAACAATATCGTGGTGGGAATTGTGCCTGGGACTACCCTCTCCCCATACTACAATTTTAAGAGGCCAACATTGCAATCCACTATGTAGGTGTTTGTGATACATACATGTGCATAAAACACATGCATTGTTTTTACTACACCAGTTTGAATGAGCGAGTGAGTGAAGAGATTTGGGTGGCTCTTAACTCGAGCTCTTCAGAGCCGAACTAGTTTGAAATTCATACTGGAAAATAAACACCACAGAGCAGTGGTATAGATATTTTACACAATCTTTATAAATACGTACATTTGTATCATGCTGTTAGTGTGTTGCATTACTGTGTGGTTATTCTTACACTATGTAATTGCAGTTTTAATTGAGGTGTAAGAAGAAATTAAGAAGAATTATCTTTTAGTAAAGAAAATTCCTGTAGAAATTTGTCAAATTGTGTTCCATATACAGTAATTGTATTCAGTAAAATGGTATTAACATTTGTTGAAATTATTTTCAAACTTAATTTGTAGTATTATATCCGCATAAATATACTCTTAAAGTGCACTTAAAATAAATAAGAAAAACTTATTCCATTACAATGAAGAAACCTTTTTAAGAGAGTGTTTATGGCGAATGCACTGGTGGGAACATGTACGGATATCCTAGAGATAGATGGAGCTCTGGTCAAGCAGGGTGGTTGTCGCAGGTATGTGACGTCGTGGGTGGAGAAGAGGACTGTTCAGTCAGAGAAGTCGAACCTGGTGGTGCTGTTCGACAAGTACATCCCGCCATGCCTGGAGAACCTGCGCACTCGCTTCAAGAAGATCACGCCCATCACTGAGATGGCGCACATCCAGATGCTGTGCCACCTTCTGCACTGCCTGTTGACCCCTGCCAATACTCCCCCAGGTCGTGTGAATGTCACTTTTATGTTAAGAACTTTCATAAAACTGAAAGTAAAATGAAAAATTATTTTGTAACACTTCATTCTTAACAAAAGTTTATAACAAATTTATGTAGTTATTTTAGTTATGAAATAATGAAAACAAACAAGATGATTTACAGAAGAAAATTTTCTTTGCTGGTGCACTAAATGAACAGTCATTGAACATGTGAATATTCACCAAAATCGAGAATTTCAGTTTCGTTTAAACTTTTGGCAACTAAATTTCTTGCCGAATGGAAACTGAGAGTCGTCATTTTTCATTTTCATTTCAGAATACAGAATATTCACACAACCCTAGTAATATGAGAAACAAGTTGACGGAGTGGGCATTACGTGTTATCTTATACTACAGGGATTATTCTAAACTACACTTACAATATTTGTGAAATGATTCGTCGTGGACATTGAGGTAGGAAACATATTAGCTATGACCCGACATGATTATTAAGAGAGACACGCGTCCTTGAAAATTGAGAATTAAAATTACTGCATTTATTTGCAAAATGTCAGCAACTATGAGATATAAAAAAAAAAAATTTGTGAATAGGGTTAAGGTGATAAGATTTTTGCCATCTGTGAACATTTGGCAGGTAATAACGTTGCCCGTCAGTAGAAACTAAGTGGTGCCAAATTTTTTAACAAACAAAGTTTGGTAACTCATGGGTGTTTATTGATTGCTGTGATATAATAATCACATGTACACTAATGGGACACAAAATATTGGCTTGGTGAAACATTCTCAAGTGAATTGTTCTATAGAAAACGTGCAACATTTGAAAAGGTGTCGTAATTTGCTTCCCAGGTATTAAATATTATAACCGAATGTCCGCAGATGGCAGATATCAAATTATGCTAACACTGTGCATGAATTTGTTCCTCCAGCTCACAAAGTTTATGCCGTTTTGTAATTAACTAATTTTATTTTTCAGTTTTCAAGGGTATGCCACTCCCTTTGTCACATTTGGTTATAGATCTCGTTATGTTTTCTACTTCATTTTCCATAATGAACTATCTCACAAATTTGTACCTGCAGTTCAGAGTAACGTTGTACTTTGCCCATTAAACATCAGTATGTTCTATAGAGAGTTTGTTGTTAATTGAGCACTTGAATCAATCTTTAAAAAGAGCATTTTCTTCTAGTTATATATAGTTTAACAAACACCTATACTTAGTTCCCAGTTAATTTTTCAACAAGTTAAGGAAGATAGTTCCACATGTTAACGTTTTATTTAAAAAATACATTTTTTTATTTTGTGGACGGAGATTTTATTTCCTTTGGGTTTTTTTTCTATCTTCACGAGTGTGAAATTGGCTGGTTACGTATGTATGTATTTACATTCCTAACAACGTCACATTTTCATTTGTTCGCTCACGGCCGCGGTGGTGTAGTGGCCAGACTACTCGCCTCCCACCATGGCGAATGGGGTTTAATTCCCGGTGGGGTTACCACCAAATTTTTTCTTGTGGGAATTGTGCCAGACGATGCTGATGGTCGGTGGGTTTCCTTGGGGATTTCCTGTTTCCCTCTCTCTTGCATTCCGGCAGTGCTCCATCCTTCCCATGCTGGACCCTGATTGGCTCTCAAGACCACAGGGTTAAGAGCCACCCAAACCTCTACACTCCACTCAGTTAATCGAAGCATGAATAACGTGGTCAGGTACATATGGCAATGTTAATGTAAAGTAGGTTGGAACTATGAAAAGTGAGTAGAGAAGTTTACCCTACAAAGTCTTTTAGTAGTGCTCGGTTAACATATAATGACATGTCTAGACTTCGTTTTGGCATAGTTATTTCTCATTTTGTGATTTGTGAAACAGACTAGAAGAGGAAGTGTTTACTCGTACTTAATTGAGTAAACACTTAGAAATATTAACAACATTGTGCCAATTTTCTCAGTAATAGTGGTGTTCTGTATCTTGTGATCTGTGGTACAGGCCAACAAAGTTGTTACTTCTTTAACACTGTGTGATCTACCTACTAAGCCGTTGTGAATGGCATGCGTGAGGCACTGCCAGTACATCGTCAACATCATTACTATATCTACGTGTATTTTAGAGTATTAATGAACTCATCATTGTTGTAATTTCACATTCCCTTAAATTATATGTGTGAACATTTGCTCATTGTGTGNGAGTATTAATGAACTCATCATTGTTGTAATTTCACATTCCCTTAAATTATATGTGTGAACATTTGCTCATTGTGTGAGCAACAAAAGGACTGGGAAAGAAGCAATTAAAATACGCCTGAGCTAAACAGCGTCACTCTTGCTCAGCTGAAGATTATTCTGAACTGGCCTCATCTTCAGCCTTTTGTGAACATCGCCATAATTAAAGGAGCAGGTTCTGGTGCTGATGTTATACAATTTATATCATTAATTTCAGTCTGTAATGAAGTTTGACTTAGAAAAGCAAATTGAGAGATTTTAAATAAAATGATTAAGGTTACAGTTTTCCCCTCCTGAAAAGCCATTGTGAAGTAGCATTAAGTAGATAAATTTTAAACTAATTTTGATGTGGTATTTCGGAGTTATTTTCATTCATAAGGAAGGCTTGGCTTTAGGTCTAGATCACATGACTTGTTTTATTTTTCATTACAGATTGTCCAAAAGAGTTGCACGATATGTACTTCGTCTTCTCCTGTGTCTGGGCTTTTGGTGCTTGTATGTTTCAGGACCAGGTACCTATCCTTCCTTCAGCAGCTTGTTAAGCAGGTTAACTACTTTAGTTTAAAAATATTAAGTTTACTACAGTAAATTTTTAAGACTTGCCTACTGATATTTTCTGGTAATATGGTTCTGTATTAAGAATTTATAATAATTTATACATAAAATATTATTACTGAGTAAGATAGGTACTCTTCATTATTAAGGCGCCCGTCTACCTGGCGCTTGAACTGCGTTGCAGAGTGTTCCAAATACACGTTTTTCAACGAAACTATTAAGCGTGCGTCCAACGTGCTGATCTACGAAAAGAACACACACTTCAGACGAGAGCTGTTAAGTACTTTCAAAATATCACGTACGTTAGAAACATCAATTCAGAGTACTCCAAAACCGCTAAAAAACGGTCTTTCCAAGGCGCAGTAGCTCAAAATGCACGCATCAGATACACACAAAACTACTATAGGGGCCTGCACTGAACCTTCCTAAAGACTTCCCACTAATAAAATAATATGGTCACCGCTGAGAGTCCCATAGGTACACGCAGCACGGCGAGAACACTGCACGTCAGTTCAGAGCCTTGCGCTTAGCGGCGATGGCGTACTTGATGCGCGTGGCAGTGTCGCCCTTATCACTCCCGCACTTCTCGGCCTAAACATGGGAAAAAGTTCCAGGTAAACGGCGGCCTTAAGAATATGGCATACAAATATTTTTGAAAACAATTAGGGATGGGAATGTTCGATAATACCCAATTTACTGTTTTGGCAAAATATATTAACTATGAAGTTGTTTAGATAAATGTTTTTCTACGTTATTCCAACTGACTTCAATAATCAGAAAATTGGGACTGCAGTGGCTGCATTGCCAGTGATTCCATCACGACGAACCAGGTTCGATTCTCACAGTTTAGTGTCCGGATTTTGGCAGACGTCATTGCTAATGAGTTTACTTTGATAACTGCCGTTTCCTTTGCATTACATTCCACTGTGGTTCCATCTTACAGTCACATTCCAAATCACTGTTAGTGTTGACGAGTGATGGTTTCCAATTGGCGCCATCTTGAAAGCCTGTCTCTTGGAGGCCATCACTCCTGTCACAGTTTGAACCTCTCTGAACACATTACTGCTGAAGGCTGTTCATGATAAAGTAAGCACTTGTGAAACAAAAATTTGAAGAATAAAAAATTCACTGCTTCTAACTTCATACATGGTAGAATACACATTGGCATGCAAACTCCCAGTTAAGTTGGCGGAAAATTAATAAAAGTAGTTGTTAATACTTGATGTTTTTTACGACTGTAATATTTAAATATATGGCCACTTCAATTAGTGTTCCTTGTTTTGTACACAATAGAGTATGAATTTCCATTTTACTTACATACTTACTTACACTCAATAATATATATGAAAGGACAGTAGTACACGTATTTACAGTCTAGTACTTGTCAACAGGCGCACAGACAAAGAAGGACAACGCATTTCTCATGCGGTTGTATGGTTACAAGATATCTGTCTCTTCCTTCTTTGTGTGTGACTGTTGGCAAGTGCTATGTTGTGAGGACTTGTGCTTCTGTCATTTTTTATATACTATAATTGATAGCCTAGCGGCTTGCTTATCGCCTTTACGAAAATTACTACGTATTTACATTCCTAACAGTTCCATGATTTCACTTCAACGGTGCATTAAAAAAGTGTTAATGTTAATTTTACATATGGCAGAAATATACAAAATTGTAAAATATCTTTGTTCTGAGCAGGGTTTTTAATAGTGCTCGCTTTACCGTGAACAACCCGTAGAACCACTATGAAAGCATTGCATTGCAAACACGTGACTGTGAGTTGAGCGAAACTTGACGCTGGTCCTGGTGAATGGCGTGTGTGAGCAGGCAATCGATTACCGGGTGGAGTTCACCAAGTGGTGGGTGAACGAGTTCAAGTCCGTGAAGTTCCCGCCTCAGGGGACCGTCTTCGACTACTACATCGACACAGAGACGAAGCAGTTCCTGCCGTGGACGGAGAGGCTGCCTCGCTTCAACCTGGACCCCGACGTGCCCCTGCAGGTGGGTGGACCAGGTTACAGCAAGCTGTGATCTACGCGCAACAACTCCTGTTGTTACGAACTGTGATCGGGCCTCTAGCTTAATGGCCTGCCTGATCACACCTTCAAACGTTGAACCAGTACACGGGCAGTGACTGCTGAAATACGCTTCCAAAGACAACAGAAGAAACCCCCTCCACCTGTCAGTTAACTCGGACAACGTGGCCGACACATGTAGCCATATGGAACAGTGTAACGCTACGAGCTGTGTCTTTTGTCGTCGGAACAACGGACCAAGTGGACTTTTAGAGATGGGTGTGTCCAGCCATCGCTGGCCACCACCTGCATCAACCTACAGCCACATAGACAAGTGTGGTAATATATCATAGTATAATGATCTAACATCATTACATATTACATAAAAATCCCCCTGGTTAGTCATATCTGTAGCTAAATAGTTGTATAATATTAAATGTTCAGTAAACTCCCATCTTGTACAATTGAGCTCTATCTTACTCTGAGTTGTAATTCACTACTCATTTTAGTCCCGTTTGGATATGTTTTAACTTAGAGAGTAAAGTATAACAGTATGCAGTGAACGGGTATTGAGACAGGTGCAGCTATCTGAGGTAACCTGAGGGTCGTGGAGCAGGGAAGCTGAGGGTGCTTAAATTACTAGAAATTTTTTTACAGTCAACCATCTCTGTGATGTAGCGGGTTCACGTACTGGTCTGTAAAGCAAAACATTCTGTGTTCGAGTCCTTGGTAAGGCATGGGTGTAAATCTGTGTTAGTCAAATTAGATCTAGTTCAGTAATCCAGTCTGAGAAATTGTCGCATTCCTGTATAAAGAGTAGGAATATGTCTAATTATATCAGTTGTGTTTTTAGTTAAAGAAAACAAAAAAGAAGACGTGATTTGTTACTAGCCTCCAACTATTGAGGTTATCTGTTCAGTTCCCATCACTGATGGGCGAGATTGAATTTCCATGTGCAGTGTTGGCGTGCTCTCATTTCCTCCTTTTTCCATTCCACCACTAAATTATCATCTCGTCCTGTCTCGTCCATTATTTGTGTCCACCAGAATGACAGATCTGTCCTCTTATGCATGACATCTAGCTTCAGTTTGCACTAACATTCTCTCGTATGTTATTGGCCCTGCCTAAGAGTTGAGTATTTCAATATGTTAAAAAATTGTGGAAGTCGAGTGTATAGACAACGAAGAGCAACTTGCAACTTACATCAAGTGACAAACCACTGGGCAGTAGTGAACAAACGTGTTACTTATGTACTGGAGGGGTATTAGCCCCCTTGCACTCCTGTCAGTGTGCAATCTTGGACTCTACTCTTTCTTTCTAGCTGATCATTAATGTGTGCAGTGGCATCACTTGAGTCACATTTCTGCCTGGGTGCAGGCGGGGCGTAAGTACTCTACAACTGTGATTGGATGTTCTCCAGTTCTTAAATAGTTAATGTGGCATCCTGTCAGTGGTTTCAGTGAAAATTGTTTAGTTGGAAATAAAAGACATCTTGCTGATTGTTTAACATTGTGCTTGTGGTTAAACTGTTGGGAACAGAAAAATCACAAAAAAGAACATCATAGGAGGGTTCTACAGTAATAGCAATTTGGCAGTGTAACTTAATGGTTGTATGAATCTGAGTTGTTAAGTCCATGACAACCTTAATTTCTTCATGTGGCAGAAGTGTATGTNGTTGTTAAGTCCATGACAACCTTAATTTCTTCATGTGGCAGAAGTGTATGTGGTGTGCTGAAATAAGTTACTAAACAGTGCTTTCAGAAGCACTCTATTACTGTTTACGCATGAGCAGTGGTATAGTCAGAAATTTTCAAGGGGTGGATTACACTGACTGAAGGAAGGATATGCCGACGCACATGTTAATGAGAACCAATACTAGCAGATAAATTTCTTTACAATATAAGATAATGCATATTTTTCACAGCTAGAGGTGTCATAACAAAGGGGGTTTATCGTGGCTGCCTATTATCTGAGATCCCTATGCAGCCTCCTCTGATTTACCTCCCACACCACTGTATCTGTCTACTGCTGGCGCAGTTGATTTGCAAGGCAGGTTGCTTGGTTCTCTGGGGGTATTCACTGCTGTAGGGGCTGCATGGTGCTCAGACTACTCGTCTCCCACATAGGTAATCCAGGTTCTAGTACCAGCGCACTACCAACTACCCGAGTAGCTGAGCCATCTGGCTGCTGGTTCTGTGCCATGGTGGAAAACATTTTCACATGCACGTCGATACTTACATGATAAATTGTCTATTCTCATCACACAAACGATAATTAATAACTTTAATACTAGTTATGACATTTGAAGGGGCAATGGAGGGATATACCTCCATCTCCCCCCTCCCGAATATGCCGCTACACATGAGCACACTCTGGGAAACGTCGCAGAATTGGAGCTGTTGCTGCTGAGGGGTATGTGTACTGCGCAACTCTGCTGATGCAACTGTGTGGGACATGTGTTCGCAGGCGGTGATGGTGCACACGGCAGAGACTATACGCATCCGCTTCTTCCTGGACCTGCTGATGGAGCAGCACCACCCGGTCATGCTGGTGGGCAACGCAGGGGTTGGCAAGACTGTGCTCGTCAACGACAAGCTGGCCAGCTTGCCCGAGAACTATGCCGTCGCCAACGTGCCCTTCAACTTCTACACCACCTCCGGTCTGCATTTCCCCCACACACTCCTCAAAATCTCCTCACATTCATGGCAGTTTCACAGACATGTACTGTTAATATACTGAAATGATTCTTTTATTGACAACAAATGGAACCGAGCTCTACACGTTTAAAATGCAGAACCTTTCCGTTTTCCCAATACCTTCAGATTTCCAGAAGCAACAGTACCGATGGTACTTTAAGTTTTCTTTGCCACTGTTACCAGAATATGTTTTGTTCTTGCAGCAGTTAAAATATTCATGCCACTAACACCAGCACCTTCAGAAAATAATAAACAAGCACAGAGACAGCACATTAAAAATGCTCCAGAAACATTAATACATGTATGAGTCACATGCATCACTCTTATAAAAATAACATGTTTTCGTCTGACCTTGCCATGTGTAAATAATGTAAAATATGTATAATTTAGATGTACAATCAAATCCTTTTTTAAAATAATCTATTTTAGCTTTTCAAATTTTTCACTTATTCTCAGTTACACACCTGCTTAAAGAATATATAATTTGGTTTTCCATAATTCTTTGCAATAAATTAGAAATACAGGAAAACAAACTAGCATATTTACAGTGAGGCGCAGAGAATACTACATGGGAAGGTATATGAAATTATGTAATGTTTGTTAATACAAATCAGGTGTCTGTAATTTTATGGATATTTATGGATAACCTTATATCAGTAAATCTCCATAATTTTACAGAACATTTTTGAGATAGTGTAACAATCTTGGTCGTGTACCTCTATATTTAAGTGCCTGCACAACAGAAGATGACGTTTTTTAAAATGTGTGTTCAATTTTAAGTTTTGATACTCAAGGCTGGTAGGATTTTCGCATCAGCAGTTGGAACGTGTTGCAGACATTTTGTCGGTTAAACTTATTGTATAGTTGCACAGACAGAAACCATGCTTTTTTAATTTTAACATGGTGCTTTTAGCCATTTCAGCGATGCTATCGCTTCAGTTGTCCACTCATCAGAAGACAGAGATCGGGTCATGTCAATGCAAGTGCCCCATGAAAAATTAAAGTTCTATCTGTCCCATTACATTTTGTAGCATATTTTTAGTGTTACGATGATCCCAAGTTCCATGTGCTGAGGAGAGGAGATTTGCTGACAGCTCAATATGACATTTTGCAAATTATTAACAGCCACAGCAAAGTAAGTTTGAAAATTGTTTTGCTGGCCTCAATTCTCCCATTATTATTGATATGTCTTTAACTCGTCCTCGCTTCCAAGGCCTGTTCATGACTTTAAACATTGTGTAACAGTAACACAAAAAGCCTTTCAGAACAAAAGTGAAAGTTAAAAAAAATGTAAACGACAAAATCATTTTCTGGGCAAAGAGCTACTTATCACATGGACATGAAAATTGTATTTTGATATGAGACTTGGAGACTACCCTTTCTGATGACTTTATTTCTTCCGATCTCCGATGAAGACTGCCACCAGAACAATTTAAACTTTTCCGATAAGTCTTGTTACATTCTTTAGTGTATAAATTAACTGTTGACTAATGAAATTGTAACTACTGCCTGTGGTAATGTAGTTTGATTTACATGAAAAAAATTAAAAATTGAAGGATTTATCGTTCGGTGAAGGTGGCTTCAGTATTTTTATCACACTCCGTCAACAAACTTTGGAATTGAAAAAAATATTTGATTTCACTTAAATGTAATTTAGAAAATAATTGTGCCTTATTTTCAGTAACTCATAGAAAAAGTATCACTTTGACTTTATAATTTCTAGGTGGCTTTAAGTGTTAAGCTGTTATTGGTTACTTAACCAGGGAGGCTTCTAAGGGATGAACAGTGAAATAATACTTAAGAAGTAATTCAGTAAGAGTTTTAATTAATTTCTTAAGTGAAGTAAAACGGAAGCTTTGTTTTTGTTATATAATTTCCGTACCACTTCCAGAAATGCTGCAAAAAATTCTTGAGAAGCCGTTGGAGAAGAAGGCAGGAAGGAATTATGGACCACCGGGCAACAAAACGCTGGTGTATTTCATCGACGATATGAATATGCCTGAGGTAATGAAACACTGTATTACATATTTCTTACTCAAAAAGTGGCAAAAACATCTTACATTTGTAAACAGCCAGTTTGTAGATATATTTCTTAAATGCTAAAAAAAATTTCAAAAGAACTAAGTTTTGTCAGGAGATGTTTTGAAATCAGATAACTCAATGACTTCTTGGAACCCGTAGTGTGTTTTGTGCAATAATTATACTCTACGACTAATGGAGTCTCCGATGTGCAATGGATTTCCTTTGTTGCAGTTTAGATCCATATCCCACATTCTGTGCAACATCCTCTATTGGACACTGAGACGGAAATTGTTCACTTCTTAGCCTACTTTCCGAAGGAAAGAAAGGCTTATGAGATCACTTTCCTGTCTGTGAGCCTGTGTGTATGTATGCATGTGCCCGTGTGTGTATATACGTGTATGTGTCCCCTCCCCCAGCCCCCTTAAATCCCCTAAATTTTTGAACGAGAGAACCGAATTTCACCAAACTCACTACTCATAAAGTACTAAATAATGACACCTGACTTTTGTAGTTTTAGATTACACCGGGGTCTTTCTTCAAAATGGCGGCCATTTTAAAATTTAGGGCAATTTGACGTATTTGAGATACCATTCAGCCGATTTAACCAGATTTCGTATGATGACAGCGCAAGTTGTAAGCATTAAATTCAGAGGAGAATATTGTCGTTGGTCTGCCATTTTGGGAGATAGCGCAAAATGAAAAAATTAACCTTTACATTAAATCTCGAAAACTACTACAAATATTTTTGCCAAATTTGGCACGTAAGAAATACTATGATTGGACAGGTAAATGCCAGTAATTGAAATTAATTAGACACTTATATCCAAAATAGTGGCTACATGAATATTAAAGGTTTATTTGGTATAACTACTGTACTATTTGACCAATTTTAACCAAATTTTGTATGCTGGCAGTATCTATTACAAGAATCAAATAAACCAAAAAACAAAACTTTTGTTTTCCATTTTGTAAGATAGCGCAACATGAATTAATCAAGTTACTGTGTAATTTCTAGGGAAACAATTGACAGATTTCTACAAAATTTTGCAAACAGTAAGTACTGCGGTAGGTAATGTTAAATGATATGTTTTAGGTATGTCAGACTTTTATATTCAAATTGGGGCCATATAACCTATTTTACTTTTGTATGTTATATCGTCAATACCATGTAATTAATTCCCACGAAACTTTGTATGATGGCGGTTTACATTACAACAATCAAATTTGTAGACAAAATCTCTTTTGTCCGCCAAAATAGTATCACTTGACAAATTGATGTTATGTGATCTCCGATAAAACAACCGATTTCTACCAAATCTGACAAATAATTAGCACTGTGGCAGGCTTTGTAAACTGATCAATTTTGAGTTGGTCAGACATACATATTTTCAAAATTGCGGCCATATAAACATTTTAGCTATGAATTTTTTATCTACGAAACTGAAAACCAAATTTTAACTTAACTTTGTATGCTGACAGTATTAATTGTATCCATAAAAATTGTATATGCAAAGCCTCATTTCTCCGCCATTTTGCAAGATAGCCCCACGTGAAATAATACAGTTTTAATACCATATATCGGGACACAATATAGCGATTTATTTTAAATTTGGCGAAGAAGTTGTACTGGGGTAGGCTATGTTATGTTATATGTTTAAAGTATTTAAGTGTCTTATTTTTAGAATGGCGCGTATACAAACATTTTATCTTAGTGTGCTATATCTACGAAATCTGTAACAGATTTAAATTTAACTTTGTATATTTTATCTACGATAATAAGCGAATGTCCTAATATATAAAGCTTTTTTCCTCCATTTATAAAAATGGTCACGTGATCAATGGAGGTTTTTATGCCATATCTCGATAACCAATCAACCGATATGCATGCAGAGATCCTCATTTGCCGAATTTTTGCAAAGTAGTGTCAGGTGAGTAAACTGAACTTTGTGTCATATTTGCGGAATAATTCGACTAATTTCCACAAAATTTTGCACACCTACAGAAGGCCAAGTATAGTTATATGATTTAAATAGGGTCAGAAAATAATTTTAAAAATGGCTACCTAATAAATATTTTTATGTTTGGCTTATCTATTTAACCATTTAAATTTCAATAAAACTTTTTATGCAGACGTTATCTATTACAAACATCGTGTACAGAGCCTCTTTTGAGCAATTTTGTAAGATGGCCTCATTCAAGAAAATAAGGTTGTTATGCCATATCTCGGAGACCAATCAACCGATTTCCATCAAATTTTTCACACAAGTAGCGCTATGGTAGGCGATGTAAACGTGTGTATTTTAATGGCTCAGACACTTATTTTCAAAATGATGGATGTGTGAATATTTCAGGTTAGTGAATCCTATAATTCAAAACATTATACTGACTACATCTGAAGTTGATGCTCCGAATCCTTCCGTGGTGCAGTTGATTGCAAGATAGCTTAATTTTACGAGTTTTCTGAATTCGAATCCGTGGTAAGTCACTCGTGTATTTTAATTGTCTTTTTACTGTTTCACGTCTTTCTCGTTTCATCTCTAATGATATTGCTGCCAATGAGACGCCAATGCCTACCTGCCATTTAAGCTTTCATGAATTTTACCATAATTTATTTGCACCCGTGTAGAGGAGAGTAAGCTCATTAGTTATCAGTAACTTCTTGTTTTATCTAGTACAGAATGGTGTAGCACAGTGGTACTACACTGAAATGACGTTTGAAAGTAACTGGAGCTCCATTTCCGGTCCGGACATCCTGACTTCGGTTTTTCATGTTTTCCTGAAACTTTTCTGTGTGAAAATTAAAATGGCCGTTCATACTAAATGCAATGGTCACTTCCTTTTTTAATAGTGATTTTCTGAAACACTTGTTATGTTTCTAATGGCCTTGCTTCGAAGGAGATAATATATAATTACTTGCCGCTTGGACACGTATAGATGTATCCAGTTGCTGGGACAATCAGTAACAAATATTTCGGCCATGACTTCTATAACAGAACAACCCCGATATTCGTCTACAGTAGTTTTCAATATTTGCCTACATCAGTTTTGGATGCCATGGAAAAGCAGTCAGAATGGCCGGTTAGAGAAATGAAACTGGGTTCCTCTTGAACGTAATTGCACTGCTTCGGCGTGTGTTACTGTCCACAGTCTGATAACGTTGAGTAAACAATTTCTCGTATAAGCTGTTCGCACTTTTGAAAACCCTGCTTAGGATCAACTTTTACTCCACATTTATTATGTTTCTGCTGTACATGGAATTAATATTTCCATGGGGCCGATTAATTTATTCACATGTCGATAGAGTAAAATTATGAAATATTTAGCAACGTAAACATTTATTATATATAAACTTAAATCAAGTGATCACAAATTTAAATGTCGCTTTTAATTCAGTTTTAAGACATGAAATGAGCGTATGTCCAGTACTGGCCCAACGTTAAGGTGAAAATGACCTTGGCCTGGAACATCACTCTTGCAAGGGCCTCGCAAATTTGTTGATATTTCTATTTAAATAAATTAACCAAATAATTACGTTAATTCTTTGAATTTTGAAGTTAAATATTACATACGACACTTAAATTTCATGATAATGATTTATTGTACACTATCGCAAATGCATGAGTAGACTAGGTGCAATTTGAAACATCTGGTATTCACTAAGCAGAATTAGCAGTATACTCGCTGTGTAGGCTGCTGTAGAGTTGATAGTTAACAAGTTTGCCATGTGTGAAGATGATTGGCGAACACAGCTCTTCACAAAGATGACAATTCACATCACAGCTGACACTGAGTTGTTCAGTCACCACTGCATATAGCGACACTGTGAACAATGTGTATAGTTGATCTGATCAGCTGTGAAAGCCTGTATGAATCTGAATATATGATGACTTAGAAAATTAGGCAACCCCACGTTTTTATTTCTGTCAGCAGGAAGAATTTATTTCTCCACCCTTTATTTTGTCATGGAATTAAGCATTGATTTTTAATCTTGGCAATTAAATAAAGGTTTAACATAGCCACATTCTTGTAGTTAAAAATACACATTATTAAGTAAATCTCAAATGCATTAAAACCTAAGGAAGTCACTTTCTTTGTCCAGCGCTAGATTTCTTCTAATTAAGAAGCACAGTCTGTTATTTTTTTAAATTGCTTGTTAAATAGCTAGTATTGTAAAGAAGCATGTCTAGTCGAAAAACATTGACCAAAATTTGTTACTGCTTAGGCAAAAACATTTACTTCAACATTTTTAGTACGCGATAGTAAGATTACCCTTAGTTTTTTAGAAGGAAATACTGCAATTAAACATAGTCTTATATTTAAGTGATTGAGGCAGGCCTTCTTACTTAAAATACTAGCTCTGTGGGCAATAGTGTAGGGACAGCTGAAAAGTGAGTATGCACACATTTGTAAAATTAATAATAGTTAATTTTGTAATCAGACTAGTTAGTTATCCAGACTTAAATATTATCACTGTATGGTGTTTTGTCTTGTTAAAAATTATATTAGAAGCAGAGCTTTTGTATGAATACTCTCATATTAAGAGTTACAACTGTATCTGTAAGTACGGCTATTTGTTTACTATTTTACTAATAAATAAGTTGGAACCAGTTAGTGTTGATGTTGGCTTGACTTGACTGGAAGACATGCAATGCTTTGTGACTTAAGGTGGACGCCTACGGCACAGTACAACCGCAC
Organism: Clitarchus hookeri; assembly: GCA_002778355.1. Classification (NCBI taxonomy): domain Eukaryota; kingdom Metazoa; phylum Arthropoda; class Insecta; order Phasmatodea; family Phasmatidae; genus Clitarchus; species Clitarchus hookeri. The sequence continues at coordinate 273,838 of NQII01001713.1, read as the reverse complement.
ACACTGATCCGGCAGCACCTGGATTACAGCCACTGGTACGATCGCACCAAGCTCTCGCTCAAGGACATTCACAAGTGTCAGTACATCGCTTGCATGAACCCCACCTCCGGCAGCTTCACCATCAACCCACGGCTCCAGCGGCACTTCTGTGTCTTCGCCGTCAGGTACGTCAGCCCTTCGCCTGAGCCGCGGGCCATCTGGGGACAACCCCCGTCGAGTCATACACCCACTCGCTGTTCCGCTTTCGCCTTTATGACAACGTGAGAGATGCCACAGGTATGTTTGGAAGGCATCGTGCAGTTTCTCCAAGTTTCATGATGCAAGCAGAGTTGGCTTCACACAATTGTAAAGACAGTCCCTCAAAACTTTCATGTCGCAATCTTCAAACAACTGTTGGCTCTGTTCGGAAATGAAAATCTACCCACTGAATTGAAATTTTGTTGCTATTATAACATGCCCCTTTAATATGAAATCATTCAGTAATTTCAGAAGCAATTTTGTAAATCAGTATCAGACATCTTGAGAATAATGGCAATTTACAAATAAGTAATATACTTTAGGCAATTTTTTATGGGTACGCAGTACAACTGGATTTTTTTTTTTCCTTTTTACCCTCAAGTTGGTTGCTGTGTTCATACAAAGACATCAAAAAATTTCAGAATAAAGACACTGGTTCTGCTTAGTGGAGGCTTTGAAGTGTCTACTGATGTTATGAATTTTTAGAAGTAAATTACTTCCACGAGATTGTTCAAGTAAGGCTTCGATAAATAGATTAGGTAACCTGAAAAGCTTATAATTGGACAGCTCGCATAAACATTACGTGTATATTTATTAGTATGTAGAAAGACAGCTGATACATTGAGTGCAACAGGCATTTGTCAAGTCCTGTAACTTGATGTGCTCCATATCCAAACGTTAATACGAGCAGTATCTGCATTCCCACAGTCTTATAAAGCTATATTTTTGTAAGTCATTCCTGCTGATATAGATGTAGGTCTTGTGGATGGACAGTTTACATTGTAATGTATCAGCTGGTAATACATAACACATAACCGCCGGGGTGTTGAAACAATTCATCAGAAAAAATAACAGTGACAGTAACTGTATTAGCAGGGAGAATTCCTTGTTAAACTTTCCATCTTTGTAACGATTGTAAATAGTCTTCTTTCGCCTGGTCAAAATGCTTCCAAGGAAACTAGATTTGCAAAAGTCACTCAAAGACTATTCTCATGCCCTAAGATATAACAGACTTCACAGTTATGTAAATAAATATGCTATTTTTATCATTATCATTAATGAATATTAATGTGGAATGCTTAATGTCTTAGTAACAAAAAAGTGTAAGTGATCTTAGCTCCTAGAAAAATATTATCTACTGTGACTCTTGAAGAGACAACTTCTTGATCATAAAATGGCACTCTGATCTTTACAGCTCTCAGTTTGGCAATAAATGAACAAGAATTTATACCATACAAATAAAACATAAGGAAATATGATGTGGCGGGAATATGCTGAGAAAATACAAGTGCATATACGCGAGTACCAATCCGTGAGTACTTGTGTCTTCTGCCCCTTTTTAAAATATAAAAAACCATGTTATTGCATCAAAGAGTTGAAGTTGAGAGGACACGTGCTCCGGGCCGAGGTTGAGCACGTGGGACTGCCTGCAGCTTCCCGGGAGTGGAGAGCCTCAACACCATCTACCACTCGATCCTAAGCCAACACCTCACGAACCCGGACTTCCGGCTGAGCCAGAGCATCCTGCGGCTGTCCGGCAACATTGTGGCCGCTTCACTTTCGCTGCACCACAAGGTGTCGCAGGTGTTCATGCCGACGGCCATCAAGTCGCACTACATCTTCAACCTGCGTGACTTTTCCAGCGTCTTTCAGGTATACCTCACTCGCTCATGTCTCAGCACTGTTCAAAAAAACACTTCCGAAGAGAACATTTCTTATTTAATAGCACGCGTGGAGAAAAGAAAACTACTGCATTTATAAATTTTTTGGAAACTGTTTGGAAAAAAAAATTAATGCAGAACACTAAAAGCTAATTTTATTTCACAAAATTTACATGTGTGTGTGGTGTCATAACATTTGTTGTGTCTGCCAACCAATAAAATTACAGCAGGTAATGTTTTCTAGTCAAAAAATTATACCGTAGAACACTGTTATAACATTTCTCAAGTGCCCAAAAATGTCAGCCTTATATTAGGCAAAACTTTATAAAAGGATAATTTCGTATTGAAAAACATGGTGAGCCAAGAGAATGTAGCTGTTAAGCAGGAAAATGTTAAGTGAATAACAGGGATCCACTGTACTTGCAATTTTCAACTCATATAACTAACTCTCTCCTTACAAACAGTGTCAAGATGAACTTTGCCTCGTCATCACTACCCGCAAGAGAGCATTATAATAGGTAGAATTCATTGTATTGAGATTCTCCTCCTAGTGCTAAATATCTATGATGCTATCTTCAGTTGACCAACTTACAATTAATGCGTTTTCCTGTAGCGATACAGTTACTTGTTTTTGGAGTACACAGAATTAAAAAAAAAATACTACATTTGTTTGTGAGGTCACGGATCTCTGGTTTATAACAAAATTTTTCTGTGTAATATCACTTAACACATAAAATAACAGTTGATGTCTAAAGGTTTTTTACAGCCAGTAAATTAAACTCAATTAAGGTCAATACTAGATAATGGTTTTTGCCAACTAGTTGAGTGAATATTTTGCCAGAGTGAGGCATTACTGCCAAGCAGTTTCTTATGCCGTAAATTTGTACATTTTATTGCTGAGCAAAAGGTTATGTTGTAGGAATTTGTAGAAAGAAGGACCTTTTAAGATGAAAGAAGGTGTAATAGTATCCTTGAAAATTTCGTGTTGCTAAAACGTTTTTGTGCTTGTCGAGCTTGTGGTTTGACCACTCACTTGACAACACAGCGAAGCAAGCTCAATTTCAGACAGGGTCAAAGCTGGAAGTTAGCATGTGGGAAGCATGATGAGCGTTGCCTTTGACCAGTGGGTTGTCTCTAGGTACACATGCTTCCCCCGCCATTGCACATCGTCACTTCTCCATATTCAGCTCACTTTAAATCCATCTGTGCCAAAAACCCTTCTTGTTAACTACTGTCGAAGTATCTCTCGCGCGAACGTAAATAATGTATTGTACGAGTTTTGCCACTTTTCCACATTGAATTCATTCAATTTAGCTTCTGCTTGGTTTAGGCACAGCATATTAGGAACACATTTACATTTGTAATAGCTTCTCAGTTTCACTTGATCGGGTCATGAATAACGCGAGAATGTCTATGGTGACGTTAATTTTACACCTGGCGGAGGAATACGAAATGAGGGGATCGGTAGATCCCATGCAGGTCTTCCAAAAGCACTCAATTGTAGTCCTGTATGTACAAGTGCTACACTCACGAGGGAAGGTGAAGGAGGTCAGTTATGGACTGTGCATTCAGACCCTCGACGTGCAGAACTGGGTTGCAGGGACTACTCTTCAGCACCAACGAGTGCCTGACGGCGCCGACAGACCTGGTGCGGCTGTGGATGCACGAGACGCAACGAGTCTACAGCGACAAGCTGGTCGACGAGAAAGACATCGAGGCCTTCAACAAGATTCAGGCAGACATCGTCAAGAAGAGCTTTGAGGTAGCCTTCCAGCTGTGCCCACTCTCCAGTATTGTGTGTATCCCAGTTTTCACATGATGCATGGTCAAAGTGGTCAATTAAATATAGTCATTAGGTGGAATCATATACCCTCAGTAACCAAAATATGAAATTTTTACATTTCAACCACCTGTTTCTGCTTTCATATACTGCATACACTCCCTTTGGTTGAACTATATGGTTGCCACATTTCACCTTATCAAAAGAAGTTATGCTTAATATTTATGGTAGAGGTTTATTAATACTAACGATTATTTAAATATCCTCCTACTTTAAACTTCAACGAAATGAAGGTGTTGTTTGAGAGATAATTTATGTGCCTCGTTTGATTATTTTCTGGCATCTATTATTCATAACACACTCATACTGTGCTAAGTGGTTAGGTTAAATGTCCAGCGTTTTAACACCCAAGTTCTATACCAACCACTACAAAATTTGCAATGTACACAATATGATATGCCCTTGTGAAAAGAATAAGCAAGGGGTACTATTACAAAGTTTGTTCAAATTAAACTCTTTCGAAGCATCTCACCTAATAAATCGACATTTGAATTTTGGAACGCAGGTGTAAACGTGTATATATATATATGTGTGTTGGTAGGGTTGCCAGACATCCTCTTTTACCCGGACATGTCCTCTTTTTGAGGCTTTGTAAACTGCCTGGCCGGGCTTTACAAAAGATTGAATTGCNAAACTCTTTCGAAGCATCTCACCTAATAAATCGACATTTGAATTTTGGAACGCAGGTGTAAACGTGTATATATATATGTGTGTTGGTAGGGTTGCCAGACATCCTCTTTTACCCGGACATGTCCTCTTTTTGAGGCTTTGTAAACTGCCTGGCCGGGCTTTACAAAAGATTGAATTGTCCTCTTTTCCAGTAAAGGTGAAAGACAGTGAAGTTTTTGTGTGTGTTGGTTTTCATATGTCATTAAACATTTAGCAAGGGTGCCAACGAACTTCCTGCCAAATTGCAAACATTGTGGGGAATATTACGTGATTATTTTGTCTTCTTCAATACTCATATATTTTTCCTGACTGTTTTTTGCACGTCTGAGTTGAGAAGTGCCTAATATATTCAAAGTTTTATGATTATTTGCTAGGAAAGAGAAACTTGTAAGAACATAATCGTCTCAGAAATACGATCAAAATGTATCTGAAACTGAGCTCTGCGAGAGTGATTTACTCTCAGTTAAAAAAAACGTGTCTTAGTGCTTATGTACAACTGTGTTTTATTATTTATTTATATATTATTTGCTTGCAAAACATTCTGTAGCACCTACAAACCAAACGGAATAGGCTTTCACATTCACAGTGAACATGATTATCACTTTATATGGTTACAAAAAAAACGTTTTGTAGTACTGAACAGACAGATAGAACCGATGTTTTGATACAATTTTGCGTGAGGTTTATTGTTTTCTAGCCTACGAAATAAACTAATTTCGTATAATTTTGTGTCCTATTTTACTATTTCTTTGCATTAATTTGTTACAAGTGTCCTCTTTTTATAATGCCAGTTACCCGAATGTGTCCTTTTTTGCAGTACCACATACCTGGTAACCCTATGTGTTAGTGCATACACAGAGTTGTTAAAATTTCCAGGGGCTTCATTATTATGTATATGTACAGCAGTACATTTTAGATGGCTGATCATCATCGTCATCACAATCCTTTTTCTGTTTCCAGGCTGTGGCCAGGTCAGCTTGGTAAGGCACCTCCATCTGTCTCTTGTCTCTCAACAACTCTCCCTCTCTCACTGTTTCCCAGTTTTCACCTCTGCTCCTCATTCCCATAGCTTTAGCTCCGCGCATCTGTTATTTGGTCTTCCTTGTGGCCGTTTTCCATTGTTCTTCAGTTCCAACATCCTTATTGTAAACCCCTCACTTCCCATCCGGTTGATGTCCCCATAACACCTCATTATTGTCTCCTATATGTTCTCTGCCAGTTCCTGTAACTGTACTTTATTTCATACCACGTAATTTAACATTCTTTCCTTCATTACCACCACCATGGTCGCTGCAAATTTCATGTCAGTTGCCTGCATCTGTCTTTCCATCCTTTTGTCCATTATCCATGTTTCCACTTCATATGTCAGTATGGGTACAAAATGATGGCTGGTGTGACATCAGACATGGTTATTCAGTTTTTAATTGTTGGATGCAAACCAGTAGAGATTCATCAGAGAATTACCATTGTGTATGGAGTTTAGTGTATTTATAAGACAGCCATAAAATATTGATCTTGAATGTTCCTCAAGGACTGAGAGGAAATACCTGACTTGCAGTGTCCCGAATATGGATTCAAAGTCGTGTCAATGTGACTTTCATTTTTTTTGGACAGCTCAAGAAATGTCTAAAGGAATGAAGATTCAACATAATCAAGAAATAAAATAATGTAGTTGAGAACTGGTTCAAGAAGGTAATGGAAATCTTTCTTCATTGATGAAATTCTCTGTCTGTTGTGATAGTGGGTTTTCTGTCTGAATGCAGTGGGTGACTTCTTTCAAGAAACATGGCATGCAGTCTGTTTAATTAATTTTTTTTTCTCTTTCCTTTGCTCCTTGTCCAATGCATCCATGTCTCAAACAAGTTTCATTTTAACAGTCATCATATTTACCCAGTCTTCATTCAATCAATTTCCTTCCGATATTAAATTATCTGGTATTAATTTTGTACTCAAATGACATCAATATTCTAAATATCTGTCAAAATAAAGTTTGAGTTAGGCAAATCACATCAACAGACACTGGCATATTTTCACCATGTATTACATTTCTGGGTATTTTAAAATGTGACAAGTGAGAACATATATCATAATATGTATACTGGTAACTATTTCGTCAATATTACTGCATAACCCAAAAAGGCAATTCCTGAAATGTTATTATATTCCGTTATATGAGTACAAAACGGTCTGATGATGTAATGTTTACAGGAAATGGACGAGTCCATAGTAATGGAGAAACCAAATATCTATTGCCATTTTGCACTGGGGATTGGAGAACCAAAATACATGCCAGTCAATGACTGGAAAGTGCTCACAAACTTGCTGCAAGATGCTCTGGTCAGCTACAATGACTTGGTGGCGGCAATGAACCTGGTCCTCTTCGAAGATGCTATGATGCATATATGCAGGTATGGATTACCAACTTCCATTTATGTACAAGCATAACATACCCTGCATTTCGAGCAAAGTGATGTGAGTACAATATTTTCAAGGCGACCACTGTGGTCAATGTCATCACAAGAATGCTCAGGAGTGTGCCTTATCATTCGGTTTGAGCTCATTGTATACTTAAGTGTAAAAAAGTATATTGGTTGTGTATGTATAAAGAACATGGTAGAAGGAAAGATGTCATCAAAGGATATTGCCTCGTTTTCGTAAGCAATATCTTGGCCTGACAATTGGTAACTGCGTAATTCCTTCCATTTCCTTGTGGTGCTGCTATATGGCCAGCTAAGTAACTCAAGGTAGTCAACATTCCTCTTTAGCTAACCGTGATTCCCCCTCTCCATGCCACACATCTGAGAAGCATGTCTTAGGATGAGGAGCCACATAAATCGCTAGTTACTTGAGCTCAATTGTGCCACGAACATATGGAAGCAATTGCAGAGTTACGCTACAAAAATGCGGAAAATTTCCTTCATTCCTCGTATGATTTTGTTTACATTTTTATTTACCACTAACAGGCCTTTCCTGCTTTCCAGTGAATCTAAGATAAATACAGTAAAATAATTTACATCCAGTTGTATATTTTTGTGGTTCTTGTAATAAAAGTAAAAAAAATACATATAAATTATCTGTGTATTATATTAAGGGTGTTGATGGCATTTTTATGGAATGTATTTTCCAAAATCAAGCAGAAGGGATGGTTTCTTCAGAAAAAGCAAAAGGAAATTTTATGAGGACTGTAATCAAACTATCCACCACTTCTGCCTGATTTCGGAGTAAACATTTCAAACAAGAATGACATGAAATAAATGTGGTCAATGTTGGTCTCTTCTTAAATGATCCAGATTATTGTTTCAGCAACGCTGGTAGTTTGGCTAGCAGACTATTACATCTTGTGCCAAGCACTTAGTGTCATGTGGCTCGTTTCAGGATAAACCGAATCCTGGAGTCACCCCGAGGTAGCGCCCTTCTCGTCGGTGTAGGAGGTTCTGGAAAACAGTCTCTCTCCAGGCTCGCTGCCTTCATATCCAGCCTGGAAGTGGTCCAGATACAACTGAAGAAAGGTTATGGAATCCCTGACCTTAAGGTATGTGTCATTTTTGGAGCTGATGAGGTGTGCCTTTCGCAGTCACTAATTATGCTAATTTCCTAGCTGGCATGCAGCAGGACACCTTCTAACCTGCGACTTTGTGTTCTGTCTCATGCCTCTTAAGGTTTTTTTTACTTACACTTTGGAGGCATTTTTTTACATCTCAACATTCTTATACACAACAACAGATGCTACAATGCATTAGTTTATAGACTAGGGTTATTTTAATACGCAGTAATTAATCCCGCATAAAATGTGTGACACATTTGGTATAATACATAAGTTGGTGTCATGGGCAAATAATAAATACATTTAGAAGTTTATAAAAGCTTAGACATAAATATTTCGAATAAAAGTGTCATTCCCTAGCATCTCATCACACCCATTAAAATTATATTAATTAATTCCTTCACCAATCAACTTTTGCAGTGTCTGGAAGCATGAATATCAATCATTAAGACTGTAAGGAGCAAATTTAGGCAGTTAGTCGCTTTGGGAGGGGGAGAAGTCATTTTCCATTAGTGCAGGTGCAGTTCTATACTTTTATATGTGGCATGGGCAGGGAGGTAGTGTCTCATCATAACTTTAGGAGACAGTATTAAATTGATCAAATAAAATCAGTATTAAAAATAATATTGATATTATTTTATTTCAACTAAAAAACAGGATAATTTAATGTCGACATGTGGGTTTTGTGGGGATCATATCCCCAGTGATCCCCTCTTCCCATTGGATATTCCCCTGGATGTAAGCAGCGTTGTCACATGTGCTCCACTAACAGCTAGGCAGCCGTAGCCAGTGACGTATGTGTGTGGTGTGCAGAATGAGCTGTCGGGGCTGTACCTGAAGGCAGGGCTGAAGAACGTGGGCATCATGTTCCTGATGACGGATGCACAGGTGCCCAGCGAGCACTTCCTCGTGCTCATCAACGACCTTCTGTCGACGGGCGAGGTGCCTGACCTCTTCCCTGACGACACCGTCGAGAACATCCTGGCTGGAGTGCGCAACGAGGTCAGTCCCTCTAGTGGACATGCAGCAGCTGAAGTATTTACTTCAACAAGCACCAAACCTGCGTTCATTCTACTGGAAGGCAGCTGTCCAAACTAGCAGCTGGTAGACATCTGCTTGGTGTGTCAGCTGGTCAAAACCCACTTGTTATACCTCTCCTTCAACCTAGCTCGTGTGGCGAGGAGACAGGATAAACATGACTCAAACATGTCTGTATTATATTAAGCAAGTCAGCATACAAACAATTAGTTATAAATTATGAGATTTCAGAAATGTTTTATTGTGAACCTTTTTTTCAACAGTAGAAATTGAAACTCGCCCAAATAATATGCATGATCTCTTCCCATCTACAAAAACCAAATAGTTGCCCGCTGTTTATACAATGTACTTATGAAACTATCCTGCCACCTTATACAACACTGAGTAAAGAGACAAACTCTTTCCTACCCATGTCAGTACCTCAAAAGTTAACTGGTACCTTCACTGCAACTCTGGAAAATGGGAGATGCAATGATGAGATTACACATTTATAGCCCAGGACTATCAGAGTCACCAAATACAAAAGATCCAAGTAATTTCCGTAGGTAAACCACACTCTTTGCGTGAGTGAGAAGGCAGCATGTCCACTAATGCTTTATTTTTTCTGTATACTTTTTGTAGAGAAATTCCTAGAATTTGTAAGTAGATGTTCTCCAGACTTCTCAAGCATCAGAAAGTCTGTTCAGTGCTGTGAAGGCGGGGCAGCTGGTGCCCTTCATTATTTGGTCAAAGTATTTTAAAGTCCTTTCTTATCACTCTTTACCTTTATAGAACTTTCAAGGAGTATTTTGATCAGCTCTTTATTTTCTATGATGTGTTGATCCAAGTCTATCTTCTTTTCTCTATAATATCCTAAAGATATGCCCGTCCTCATTAAGCAGCACTTCAATTCATTGTAAGACACCATGTCCACATTAGGTGTTTCAACTCTTTCAGACATATATAAATATTTAACTTTGGGTATTGTAAAGAAAACAAATATTTTCTTTAATGATGCGTGCCGATGTTTTAGACATGGGCCTATCAAAATAGATCACATTGCTCTACCGTAGGGTGTTCTGTGTGTAAAGTCGGCAATTTGCATTCGTATTAACGTCTTGTGAAGCAGACAGGCAGCATTTATTTGTGTTGACTTCTTGGTTAAAATGAAGCTATGGACTGTAAGCAGCAATTGTAGTATTTAGCCTTAAAGTAATTAGGAAGTAACGATGTCTGTATGGCTTCCACGATTAAGCCTATAAGAAATATCACGTAATTATACCTGCCGGAGATAGACATCCTGTGATAGAAATAAATCGCTACTTGTATTTAAAAGAACATCCCACATAATACAAAAGTGTGTATAAAGAACGTAAAAATATTATAACTACGATGAAATTTGTAGTTTTGTAACTATTTAATGTACTTGTAATTCTTTAACATAAAATATTTCTGCCCTGAAAGAACTCTACTAGTATAGTAAAATGCTCTGTCACATGTCAGTAAAAAAGGGTTTGTTTTGACGTTATTGGCAGTCGCTCTTTATGCAATTACAGAATGTAGTATAAACAACCATTTATATCTCCCGCAAGTGAGAATGTTGTATCCAGTGTACATCACAGTTCAATTCCTGTAAAATGTCCAGAATATATAAGAAAGGTTGCATATTCTATGATAGTATAGTATTTGGAACGCCCAATGATGGAGAAGTAAAATATTCTGGCGCTGTCTCTGTGATACCCGTCCCTTTGTCTATGCTCAGGTTTATAGGTAACATGACTGAAACCTGTGGGTTTTAGAGGACTGTGAAGGGATGTGTGTAGGTGAAGGGATGTGTGCAGGTGAAGGGATGTGTGTAGGTGAAGGGTGCAGGGCTGGCTGACACCCGCGAGAATTGCTGGAAATTCTTCGTGGACCGCGTGCGACGTCAGCTGAAGGTTGTACTGTGCTTTTCTCCCGTGGGCTCGACGCTGCGCGTGCGAGCCCGCAAGTTCCCGGCCATAATCAACGGCACGTCCATCAACTGGTTCCACGAGTGGCCGCAGGAAGCGCTCATCTCCGTCTCCAAGCGCTTCCTCAGCGAGCTCGACGTGCTGCCGGTATGCCAACTGCCGAATCCCAGATTAAATGCATTTGAGTGTAATGGGGTGGGGAGAAATGCGTGGCTCTTAACAAGGAGATCTTAACAGCAGACGAGGGTAAAATGAGGTGGATGTAGAGTATCTCCTGAATTTAAGGGTGTGGGAAACAGGAGATCCCTGAGAAAATCTGCCGACCCTTAGCAGTATCATCCGGCAGGATTACTGCATGCGAAAATCCAGGAATGACCCTGCTGGGAATCAGACCTGGTTTGCTTTGGTGGGAGACGAATGCTGTAGCTGCTATCTCAACTTCGGCCCAGAGCAACTGATTACTGCCATTTTGAAATCAGAATTTTCGATCGCAGGTTCTTTATTGAAAATGTTTATTGAAATGTACAGTTGGATGTACTATTATAAGTAATGACTTCTTGAACAATTTTATATTATTGCTAGGTACAGCTTCTCACTTGTAATAGCTAGACAGAATGAATGATCACTTCATGCAGCTGACTACAGTAAGATAAAAATAACGCCAGTCGCACAATACCAACTTACTGAAAGGTACTAAAAAATTTCCTATGCCATGTCAGTCAAGATATGAAACAATGGCTGTATTCCATGTTCTGGTGAAAAATCTTAAATCCAGGGTGATGTATATTCTTTTCTCAAAAGGGCATTCAAGTGTCTCCTCAAGGGACTTGAACTATTGTAATAATGTGGTTTGAATTGACAGGTGTTTGAGATAATTATGTAACCCAGAAGAATATTTAAATGTCAACTCTGTGATACAGCATATCAGAAAGAAGACATTCTTATTATGTAAAAGCATTACATATTTTACCAGTGGACCTGATGTTACATTATATGTAATACAAATTGTGTTATATATATTTTTTATTAAGCATACCGGGAATAAATATGAAAAATATTTTTTTGTAATTTTATATTAAAGAGGTTTTTGTTAACGAAGTTTCACTGCATTTCTCATTTGAGGATATTTCGCTCCTATGCCTCGTGTTATATATATATATAGTAACCAAATCCAGCCACAGGTTGTATGTAGTCGATACCATTGGCAGCTTTGCAGTAACTGTGTGTTCAGCTTCCTTTTGTCTCCGCCTGTGCAAAAACTAATGTGTTACACAATACATGTTCCACTGATGCAATGCAGACTCCTTTATAATCCTCTGCACACCTCCATGCACACTACCGTACCTATGAACAACAGTTTATTCAGTTTGACTATTGTTTCTTGGGTGTTTTGTTTCCTGTGCCAGAATTTGCAAACATTAATAAATCCAGCAGAACATAAATTTGACGAATGCATGGACACCAGCAACATTCTTAACATTATTCAGCTCAAATTCGTATTTGTTAGCAACAGAAACCCCGTGAGTGAGATGCGAAGTGTTAAGGGGGCTGGTTGTTGGCAGCAATGCTACCACGACTCGGCGGCCAGCTTCATGGCGTTCGTGCACACGTCAGTGAACAGCATGTCGAAGGTGTACCTGCAGAATGAGAGGCGCTACAACTACACGACGCCCAAGTCCTACCTCGAGCAGATCAGCCTCTACTCCAAGCTGCTGCGCCAGAAGAGCGCCGAGCTGGCGGGGAAGGTGGAGCGACTTGAGAATGGCCTTGAGAAACTCAAGAGCACTGCCGAGCAGGTACTTGAGACAGCGTGCGACTTAGATCACCCTCAAATATATCAATTGAAATTCGCAGGTTCCTGGAAGCCAGCATTGATAAACTATAAGAGAGAAATATTAGGTAACTACTGTAACCAGTATTGTGAGCAACTATTTTCCCATACTGGTTCATTTATATCACATACTATCTGGCTCAGTAACATACATCACTCTGATATAATATTTGATCACAAAATTAGTAAAAAAAATTATCTAGGATTGCCCTTTTTCATTTCCTATGTTGGTTTCCATAAACTTGTAGAAAACAAAAAATATTTATACTGATAACTTATCTCCCATACACTCCTACCTCCAACCATCTAAAAACAACTTTCCCGTATCTACTTGCTTTTCGACACAAGTCCTAATGACGCCTGATTTTTGCAAGCGGGATTCCACATGCAGGCTAAACTTTAACATTCTATGTATACATATGCAGTTTTCCTTTGAGTATTGGCGACATGTCTTTGTGAGAAGATATATTTGTACCTGACTGGACCAATCAGAATTAGGTTTCTCCAGTACTGAATACCTATGATTTGTAGACATGCAACTGAGTGGTGTAATGGGTAAAACCACCAAGTCATGAAAGCAGATCTGAGCTAAATTGTTTTGGACTATAACTGGCAAGGAACTATTTTAATAAAAACTGAGTATTCATAAATCAACAATAATGTGGTTAGCAAACAATGAAAGGTCGTTCTGTTTCTTTTCCATTTCAAAGTTTATATTGGGGATGCATGTGTTGGGGTAGGGAGACTCGCCTTATGCTTGAGCAAGCCATCTGACGGGAGTTGAGAGTGTCCAGTGGCCGAGACACACTCGGCATTCTGGGATGGTGGTTGTTGTTTAGGAATTTAAGGTTCAGAACAGAGAGAAATTCCCTGACTAGGCATCAGTCACCACTAGCAGATTGTGATGTGAGAACAGAGCACCCGTGTCACAGAGAATCCGTGTTGCAGAGAAGTGTGCTCGACCACCTGGAGGTGTTGCTACCCCCTGATGCCTGGTGTCGATTGTAGAATCCTTGAACTGGGAGGTATCTTGGTTCCTCCCCGCCAGAACTGTTACATACCCCGTAATTTAGATAGGTTTATTGATGCTGATCTGCTCACCTGACATTATTAAGAATGAAGTGGGCTACTGGGATCCTGTTCCCTGGCATGCCCAAAGGCAGTACTTGAAATGACACACGTCATCTGGATGGACACACATAAACTCTACTTGCACGTATAACATTACATTGCATGCACTGGACAGAAAAAAACAATTGAAGCGGACTTGGACCTGTGTCCACACGGTAGGCTAAGCTGTGGATATTTGAGATCACATGACTACATGAAAAAATGAATGGAGAAATTATTCATCTCCAGATGATGCTATTCCTCGGGGATGTGACGGGCAAACAAACAAAAAGGTTCCAGAAGATAATTAAAATACATATACTACTGCAAAGTAAGTGATTGGCGCAAAGTGTTGAATGTGCCCGGAGCGGTGTTGCAATGTTCCTCCTCTACGCGTGTAGAGTAAAAGACTGGCAGGTGGCAGCACGTTGCATGCAGAGGGCAGNGACCTGTGTCCACACGGTAGGCTAAGCTGTGGATATTTGAGATCACATGACTACATGAAAAAATGAATGGAGAAATCATTCATCTCCAGATGATGCTATTCCTCGGGGATGTGACGGGCAAACAAACAAAAAGGTTCCAGAAGATAATTAAAATACATATACTACTGCAAAGTAAGTGATTGGCGCAAAGTGTTGAATGTGCCCGGAGCAGTGTTGCAATGTTCCTCCTCTACGCGTGTAGAGTAAAAGACTGGCAGGTGGCAGCACGTTGCATGCAGAGGGCAGNGGTGTTGCAATGTTCCTCCTCTACGCGTGTAGAGTAAAAGACTGGCAGGTGGCAGCACGTTGCATGCAGAGGGCAGGCAGCCACATGTCAAACTGGTTGATACTTGTAAATAAGTGTTGCACATAAAACCCTTGCCCACAAAAATACTAAGAAAAATTTTAAATGCTCTGATGAAATTATTTAAACACTGGAAATGCCATTCAACCCCTTTAACATATTGAAATGTTTACCAAATTATTGCAAGTGATATAAAAATGTGCTCTAAACATATCTTTCATTTTGGTTCACAAGTTGACATCTTTTAGGTATCGCATCATGGAGTTCGTTGGCAAGTGTTTTCAAACTTGGGGCCAGACATTGATGAACGTATTTTCCAGACCCGCATGCCGGATGGGTTCAACCTGTTGGGAGGGGTGTAAGGCATTGATTGTGAGTGACGTCGCATGCGCTATACTGACCTACGCTGCACTGCACCCTGTTGCAGTCCTCCGGTGTCCTGGGTGCAGTGTGTGGATGTGTGAAATGCATTGTAGAAAGTACGGTGTGTCAGATTGTCTCGAAGGTAAGCGGACTCTGTCCCGCGTCGAGTGAAATCAGTTTCTCTTTCCTCTCTACAGAAAGTATTGTATGTATTACCACAATACTTACATACAACAGTGTTCATTTCCTTAATAAATTCCCAGTTTCACTTTACTGGCACTTCGATGCTGGCAATTAAACCATTGAATTATTACATTTATTTAAAGGATACACAACAGAGGATGATTTTAAAGTGTTCAATTAACTGCAAAACAGTAAAAACCCAAATTCACTCTATATTTGCTGCAAGTACCCTCTCTTCCTTTGTTTTTTTNCAATTAACTGCAAAACAGTAAAAACCCAAATTCACTCTATATTTGCTGCAAGTACCCTCTCTTCCTTTGTTTTTTTCTGTGTTTGCCTTCTCCTTACTCCAGGCTGCTATGGAAAAACAGTGTTGAGCTGTCTTAACTCATTTAGNTTTTTTTCTGTGTTTGCCTTCTCCTTACTCCAGGCTGCTATGGAAAAACAGTGTTGAGCTGTCTTAACTCATTTAGAGATTCTTACCGGTGTTAAATAAATTCAGAGTTCTGATATTTCAAAAAAAAATTTCCTTTATTAATGTGCAGTCAGATATAATATTTATGCATCACACAATCACTGTAATAATTTTTGTTTGATTGGTCCTGTAGTGTCATAAAAACATCTTAAATACAAAATTAATATTACTCATTTTACTGCTGAGCTAAAAAGTCCTTGTGTGTACGTCAAAGTTTATGTATATGACGATTAAGTAATTATTTCAACATTAATAAAATGTGGTATGAGTGAATCTAATTGACGTTTGTTGTATTTTCTCTCTGGTATTCTTCAGTTACTCTTATATCCGCTAATTCTGATTTCAAAAATCATGAATTATGAAATTTTCTTGAACAAGTAAAATTCTTAGACTGTGTAGAAACTACACAAATACATTTAATAAAATACCACAATAATAAAATAGCTGAGAAAATGTTTTGCTCACTAGCAAATAAAATAACTAGAGTATCGAAATATTGAGCTGTGAATCTCAACAATGCAGAGTATTGAATGCAGCAAAATCCCCATATAAATGGATAGAGAACATTTTGGTAATGACTGTGTGTTAATTTTATTCAGTATATAAATTTAAGTATTTGGATATGTGTAGTAAATGTACAAAAATACTGCTCATGTTTATATTGTTTTACAATAGGTGGATGATTTAAAAGCCAAGCTGGCAATCCAAGAAGTTGAACTGCAGCAGAAGAATGAAGCTGCTGATGCACTCATAGCAATTGTTGGAGTAGAAACAGAAAAGGTTTCGAAAGAGAAGGCTTTCGGTATGTACCTTACACGCTTGGAATGTATTTAAGTTGTTAGGAATATTCTTGTTATTTTCTAACTTAAATTAAAATTACAATGTGTTCAGAGTTTTAAATGTCACGTGTGTATGGTGTGTTTCTGTGGACTTCTCCCACTCGCGGGGTATTGCGTAGTGGTGTGCCACTTTCGCACCCTGCTGGGTATACTTCCTGGCCAACTCATCTCAACCAGTTACATGTAGTGAAGGAATGGAAACTGATGTGACCCTATGTCCTGGTCAGCCAATCACGACACATCAACCCCTATGCACCTCCCTGACTGCTGGGTTTTCAAGGAGCAGCAAGCTGGTCCTTATGTCAGCCCTCAGGTGGTTCTAGAGCAAAGGCATCTGCTGGTCTTCTTGCCAAATCCACATCACTAAGGTAACGCAGGTCATGGGTTCAATGCCGGAGGCTTATCGGCAGTCAAACAGAAGTAGTTGAGTATTGTTGGAGTCCCATTACAGGTTGTCCCTTGATACAGGATGTAGGGACTCTAGAGAAAAAGGGAATCGCCGTACCTAATAAAAACCCTTTGCTCTGACTACCTGGTGAATGTTAGTAAGTAGATAGCTCTCCCGTCAGGATGCTGGGAGTGCTCGGGGACACCCAACATAAGGAACAGAAAGTGGAAAGGAGGACGAGCCACCTATGGCAGGGCAGCAATAAACTTCGGGGTCGTGCCTTCGTGTTCCGGTGCTGACATCATTCTGGATCTGTGCGTGATGAGCGTGTCCCCGAAGCTGTTGGCGTTCTGAATCGCGAGTCACCCAGTGCCGATGTCTACGTAGGACACCAACATATACTTCGGTCATGCCTTCGCATCCCGGAGTCCGGGGTGTGCTGGGTCTGTGTAACAGTGTGTCCCAGAGCACTGGGATGCTGGATCATAATTCGCGACATGCCGACGTTGGGTGGATACAACAGTATGTGCTTGGGTAGTGCGTTCACGTCTCGGTGTTGGAGACATACTGAGTCTGTGTGGCTAGCGTACTGGATCATGAGAGACAATGTGGTGATACATGTTTGAGAGAGAGGCTTTGGTTCTGTTTCTTCACATCTCTGTGCTGATGGCATGCTAGGTATATGCATAGGTGCTTCCTGGAGTTGCTAGAGTGCTGGATCATGAGAGACAATGTAGTGATGTATGTTTGAGAGAGAGGCTTTGGGTCTGTTTCTTCACATCTCTGTGCTGATGGCATGCTGGATATATGCGTAGGTGCTTCCTGGAGTTGCTAGAATGCTGGGTGTGTGGAGCTAGCCTATCAGCGACCATGTAAGGAGCAGTCATAAGGGAAGTGATGTAACTAGCCTCAGATGAGAGTTAGCTTGAAGTAAGTGGACTTGCGGGACACTACTGACGAGGGGATGTCACAGGTCCCCAAGTCCATCCCTGCTACAGCGGCAGTGTCTGCACCTTGCTACAACAGCCGTCTCGAAGACCATGGGACCGATGGCAATGAGGGAGATAAGCAGTGAAGGATTCCAGCCAGGTTCAGGGTACACGAGAGATTAGCTAACCAGGGGTTACTGTCTTTGCCTGCTCTTGACGGGCCATCATTTCAGCAGTTAAAATGTTGGCCACATCAGCATTCAAGTTTTTTTTCAAAATTAATGCACACTTCAGAAATTATAAGGGAATGGTTAATATGTATACACACAATTAATTTTAGTGGTAAAATTGTATTGACGTAAAATGCGATTTACAAATCAGTACAATTTACATGTCATAAAACCTGTATATCACTAACAGTTTCCACAGTACACAAAGAACTCAGAAAGGGTGAACTGAATACATGAAGCCGTTAAGGTGTAACCTTTTGGGCTGCGGTGTTTTGGTATTCAATCTCAAATAAACCAGTGATAATTATAAATGTAAAATTATATTTGCCTTTAGAAACTTCCCCCTCCCACAGTTTTATTCTACAAGCATTGTAATATACCATAATATAAACATAAATACACAGATTTTAGAAAAAATGAAAATAATTAATTTTCTTTAGGTTTAGCGCCTTGAATTACATACATAGTTGAACTGTCTCGTTAAGGTAGAAAAACTACAAAACTAAATAATATGGTATTTGCAAACAGTTTAATGTTGTGTAAAAGACATCGGTTGAAAGACTTTCTCTTTCAACAAAGGCAAATTAAATAATGTATCTAGGCTATTTTGAAAGTTTATATTTCAGAAGAGAGCAGAAAATGTGAGCTTGCACCTGTAGGCAATAAATACTGTAATAATGATATGTGGAGTGGTGTACCCACCGAGTGACACTAGGTGCACAAAATCCATAAATGAGGAGATGGAATATGACCATTGAATGGAATGGCGTTGGGATACATTAGTGGGGGGGAAATGCAGCGCCCCAAGAAAACACACTGCCCCAACAGCAACGTCCGCTGTGTTTTCACATGTGAAAATCCAGACATGACATACTACTCATCGAGACAAGTGTGCATTTGGAAAATACATCTCAACTGCACAGTGTCACACCATCCCCTCCCTTCTTTCTTTCTGCATCCCTTGCCCATTTTAGGAAGAGAAGAAAGTGACTAGTGTAGCTATGACCAGAAATTCATAGCACAGTGTTAAAATTTCTGTTTAGGTTGAGACTGGTTCCCGGGTTTGTGCTTGAAATCAGTGGCGGATCCAAGAGGGAGGCTAAGGAGTCTTACGCACCTCCCTTCAAGTTCAATTTTACCCTAGATAAAATATTATTCTTGAAATAATTGCAGTTTTAATAATGCAACAGTAACATACTAATGAAAAATTATTTATATAGACTATTTATATATTGAAATTCATATGTAGCATTAAAACGTAAGGCTTACTGGTGTGCAAGTTGTTTGTTCGTAATGTACAGTGTTCCACCCTTCGAACAGTCCTCACCTTAATGGGTCTCAGGCTCACTTTTAGGTGCCCCCTCCCCCCCCCACACACACCAGAAGGGATTATCCTTTAGGCGCCTCTATTAAGACATATTGGCTTCTCTTATAAATTTATTTTTCTGTGATTAAAATCTAAATTACATTATACCAAAACAGAGAAAAATCCATAACCCAGATGTGGATCTGTATGTCAGTATCAGAAATACATTCTAACAATTTCCTACAGATTGTGTGCAATATATAAATGAATCTCGGTGAATACAACCCAGTTTGGGTTCCCATTTGTTATCATTTCGTGCCCTTTACTAAATTTAGGGAGGGGCAATGTATACCCTCCCCCTGCCACCTAGTTTCCATGCCGATGCTGCACGGGTAATTTGGCTGAGTATTCGTAAGGGAAGGGGTGAAGCGCGTGTCACCTTGGTCGCCTGATGAAGGCAAGTGTGTTGTCGGACTGCCAGTTTGTGAGCGTGAAGTGTGTTGTCAAAATGCCAGTTTGTGAGAGTGAAGTGTGTTGTCGGACTGCCAGTTTGTGAGAGTGAAGTGTGTTGTCGGACTGCCAGTTTGTGAGAGTGAAGTGTGTTGTAGCGGACGAGGAGGAGTGCAAGGTGGGACTGATCGCTGCGGAGGTGACGAAGAAGCAGCAGGACTGTGAGGAGGACCTGGCCAAGGCAGAGCCCGCCCTCACAGCCGCCCAGGAGGCCCTCAACACTCTCAACAAGGTCAGAAACAACTCTCCGTTGCCATGGACCACAGCTGGTTCATGGGTGACTACACTTGTTCAAACGACCTTTGGAGAAACATCCCCGCCGTTAAAGATGTACATCATAATGTGACATCACTGACTGGTGTGTTCCCGGTTAAGTTGGCAGCGATATAAGAAATTTATTTTCGTGACTTAACGCTGTGTGACTCTTAAATATGAAGAATTAATTTTCTAATTGGTTAATATAGTAAAAATGCAAATTAATATGTATATTAGTAACATATGTACCTTCGTAAAAATTAATTATGTGAATTAATCTGTGGGTGGGAATTAATTTTACATATACTTAAGGGAATTATGGAAAACATGCAGAAAATTACATCCTATGTAGGGCTTTCAAAAGTGCCCAATTAACTGCAAACTGCCTGTAATGTAAATCAGCATGACGATCCCGCCTTTATAAAGAGGGAAAAAATGTATGAGAGGAGGATGACACCAACTGTAGCTGGCAGCTTTACCTAAAGAACACACCTGTGGTTGTGGCCATCTTGAAAAATAAGGTGAGGCGTGGATCGAACAGTGGCGTAGTGAAGATGGAGAGGAGATGGGAGCACCCTGAGGAAGCTTCATACATCACACTAGTGGTCTGCCGCACTCTCCATGGGATAGTTTCAGTGCAGAGAATTCCCAAAAAGCATTGACTCTGTGACCTCAGCAACAGCAAGCAGGTGCCTACTGTTGAGTTCAAAATGGTTCCTGGTATAAATGTACATACTCTAAAGTAAACAAGGACTGCAGAAGAATTTGTGTAAATAATTATATAAAGTATGTGTGTTTCAAGAAATTTCACAGTGTTGATTGCTTGACTCATTAATACAGGTGACTATTTGGACTGAAACTACATACAATAATTTTCCTATGTTACTATCAATGTATACTCAAAAGGCGAAAAGAAAAAAATTATATGGGCATGGAACATAGAACATTGCTAAATTCGTTAATTGAAATCTGCAGGTTTCTGACGGCCACTATACAAAAACCAAGAAAGGGCAACTCTCGGTTTTCGGTTTTTCTAACATGGTGAGCAAATATTTTGCCAGAGTGGAAGCACTCACTTTCATTACTGTATATATTTTTATTCAGTGAAATGTATACCTTTACGGCATA
Organism: Clitarchus hookeri; assembly: GCA_002778355.1. Taxonomy (NCBI): domain Eukaryota; kingdom Metazoa; phylum Arthropoda; class Insecta; order Phasmatodea; family Phasmatidae; genus Clitarchus; species Clitarchus hookeri. Next base: position 252,582 of record NQII01001713.1, on the reverse strand, counting down.
AAAAATAGTCAGACCAAATGCATCACTATGGCCAAATATTTGCTTGTTAAGACGGCGAAAACAATTATTTACGATTACTCTGTCCTGGTTTTTCAAAAATTACTTTGTAAATGTTTGCAAAGTGTGGTTAATGTTTTAAGCATTCAATTTTGTTTCACACACTTTTAATTGTGAATCAGAAGATGTAAATGTATGTGACGTTCAATGTTCATGGATAAGCGATCGGCAGTTGTGTGTTTGTACAGGCCAACCTGACAGAGTTGAAGTCGTTCGGCTCACCTCCTGGAGTGGTGACCAACGTTACAGCGGCGGTCATGGTGTTGATGGCACCTAATGGCAAGATACCAAAAGACCGAAGCTGGAAGGCTTCTAAGGTCAGTGTTGCCAACTTAAACCTTTTACTGCTAGATCCTGCCATTCCATATACCTATGGAGTCATTAGTATTTATGAGAGCTAACGGTAGCTTTCTATGGCAATTTACAAGCCACCGGCTAATTTCAATTACATTTTGGCGTATTTTCATAACTTTTGGTATTAGAATCATAAAAAAAGCAATGGGCAAATATTAAACCTAAAAGCACTTATTTTGTCAGTAACACAATTTGTAACATTTCATTATAAGTCAGAAAGCCGAAATGAAAAGTTTATCAAAATTTGATTGTCTAATTAGTTTTCTTCTCCAACAAATTCAAAACATATTCTTTCATATTCTTAAAATATACATAAATAATAACCATAGTTTTATTTATTTCTTCTTCAACAAATCCGACAAATATTACGAGCTTCTTCTGTAACAAAAATTCAAATCATTTGCATTATTTTTCTTTTACAATGATTTCAAAAAATATCTTGCATTAATTCTCTCACATATTTATACATCTTGTTACTTATTTTTTCATTAAAAAACTTCTTCATTTTACAATTACACCCATCCTTGGCTGTGGTGGTATTAATTCTGCAAAATAAAATTAAGTAATTTTTTACTTTTTCCTTACTTATGTTGTCACCTGTCCTCCAATTGACATCGTCCGACCAGGCCATATCTCTCCGCCAACCAGTAATAGCGAGACGAGAGACATCTATTACATTTTCTTTTTTGCATTTGTTTAATAAACCTTTAATACTTCCTATCCTCTAGAGAATAAATTAATAGTAACAAAATAAATTATAATACTGAAGATCGTGTAGAAATAAATGAAATATACTTACACGTGATCTCTATGTCAATAAATTATTAAAATAACCAAAGAATATACTGTATTTTGTTTAACTCCTTTAATAAAGCTGAATTCGGAAATTATATGAAATGAATTGGCCACATAATCAAATATTCTGTTAACATATATAATTATAATAAAAGTGACTAACGGTCAATATAACCCCTGAAAATCCGCAACGTTACAAATTATCATAACTTTTTTCTTTATTTGCTCTGTCAGTTGAAGTTTGTAAATAGTTGTCACTAAACCTTAATTTATTTTAGTAGTGGATAGTGTTACTTATAAATTCAAATGTGCTTGCATATTGACCACTGCGCCTGAAACAAAACAAAGCTCCGTGACATGGGCTGAGGTTTGCATTTTGTATTGCATTTTTTTTGTGCTGAAGATAATGATGGCGAAAGTGGACGCGTTCCTTGACGCGCTGATCAACTATGACAAGGAGAACATCCACCCAGAGATCATCAAAGCGATCCAACCCTACTTGAAGGACCCGGAGTTCGAGCCGGAGTTTGTGCGTAGCAAATCCGGAGCTGCTGCAGGTACTCATATAGTAGTAACAAATACGGATTTTAATGATTGATAAGAACCAGAAAATCACCAGTTAACTTCTGGATACCAAATGAAATATAAGAATGAAACTGAGATGATTCTAGTTTTAATAACCTGACAAACAATCCTCTATTTATGAAACCAATATGCACGTAATGGAAAACAATTACCTTATCTATCATTATATACTTCATTTACCTACGTAGTAATTAAACTGAAATTTCACTATGGGAATTAGAAGCTTTCTTGTCCAGCAGCAATAATCAGTGAGCAAATGCTGCAGTAATTAGTTAAACAATTATTTGCGTGTATATAATCATAACTAATGTATTAAAGTAAATATATAAAAGTACAATTATCATGTTAACATAAAGTTTTAGTAAGTGAATTCACTTTGGTGGTTAAAAGTTTCTCCACCAAATTCCTCTTGTTTTGCAATACCCCTGCAGCATGTGGCTGCTGGCTCTGTGCACCTGATTGGCTGCTGCATGTACGCAAGTCCAAGCATATCTTGCTGCTGTGTCAGATTATGTAGTTATGTCGTTATGTAGATCACATATATAAGCTTGTTTCAAAGAACACATTTGTGAATATACTAGCATATATTTACAGATATGGCACATATACATATAATGAATGAAACAATATTTTCCATCTTTATATCCCCAAATTATAAATATTCTAGCTAATGAATCAGAGACATCATTTATGTTTTATATCATGCAGTAATGCACAGAGAAAAAAGACCATGTCATATATTTTTAATGGTCTCCTAATAATTTTGTTAGCGATCAGTGCTCAGAAAATTTTTAGTCATGCTAGGGTGGTTGGCATCCAGCTAATAAGCCTCTGTCAAATAGATTACTCCACAGTTTCCTTCGTAATTTGTTCTTTAGGACTTCATACTTTGACGAAAACTACATCTCTTCGTCTGGCATACTTGAAGTTACACAGATTCTACCCTGTTTCTAACTCATTGCTCACAAGTGTATTTTGCATTTTCAATTACTGGTATATCACACTGATTTTTTTTTAGTTTTAATTATTGCAACTTCGATATTTACTTCGAATAGCATATGTCATTGGTGGATGTGCGTGAAAGTGATCAACAGATCGAGGAGCCGTCATTGTGAGCAGTGTGGGATTGTCGCAGGGCTGTGTGCTTGGGTGATCAACATCATCAGGTTCTACGAGGTGTACTGTGATGTCGAGCCCAAGAGGAAGGCGCTCGCACAGGCCAATGCTGAGCTGGCTGCCGCCATTGAGAAGCTCACCGTCATCAAGAGGAAAGTGGGGGTGAGTTACCATCTGCCACCAGTTCCCTTGCCCTTTCTCACAGTGCCAGTCTTACAGTAGTCACTCTGCAGTGAATACTTACTTTGCAGTTGCTCATCTAGATGGCCACTTTATACACTATACACTTTCTGTGTATAGGGATAAACAGCAGATCGGTAGTGATGAGCATGTGTTCTACCCTAGCATTGAAGTCTCCAGAATTTGCCTGATAATAGTGGTCATAAAGTTGGCAAGGCTGTGGCGGTGTTCGCAGTCACTGGAGGAACAGCTGGCCAAGTTGACGGCAGACTTTGAGAAGGCGACGTCGGAGAAGTTGCGCTGCCAGGAGGAGGCCGATGCCACCAACAGGACTATCAGCCTCGCCAACCGCCTCGTGGGTGGACTCGCCTCCGAGAATGTCCGCTGGGCTGAGGCCGTCGCGAAGTGAGCCCTTCTTCTCTGCACATTAACATATTTGCAGCCCAATGGCTTGACGCGTGATGGCAAGGGAATGTAATGTCACGTCTACGTAGGGTGCTTTTGTTTCTGCGCAAGTCACTTGCGCAGGTAGGGGCGGACTCTATTCTGAAGGCGTCTGAATTATGACTTGTCGACCTCACACAGGTCCCGTATATAAAGTTGGGCGCGTTGGCCACCTACTAGGCACAAAGTCCGTGAGGGTGTTGTGATGCGTTCGGGCGTTGGGTACATGTGGTTGGGCTGGCTTACCACTGGCATCGTTTCCCCTTGGCAGTCGCTTGCTCGGACCTGCTGTCTTCGGCTCCGGCCGGAGCGGGCGGCCAGGTAGGCTGGCTCTGGTGTCGCCTGTCGGTGGTTGACTGGTGCTGGAGTCCCACTGGTGGCCTGCTGGTCGAAAGGAACCACTCCCAGGGAGAGAGTGTACACCTGGTGGAGTAATTCAACAACGGGATGTGCGGCACCGGGAATCCTAACTGGGAGGGGCCAAAGAGATTGGAGGAGAAGGCAGTGGAGCGAGGTTTCCATTAAGTGTCGGGCGGCTCGTGCTGTCTCCCAGGAGGGGGGGGGGGATATACAGCTGTGGGCTGGTATATCTTGATTACGTAGGGGTAGGTGAGATGCAAAAATAGCAACTGTCCTCCATCTTTTTCTCCTGCTCCCTCGTCGGTGAGCGAACGTCATGGGCAGGGAAGATTCTACGTTTCCTCCTTTAGAAGGCGACAGGGAACAAACTCTAGCTATAGTGTACTCCAGGAGTCCCTGGGTCAATCATCGTCAGGCGTGGTACCTCCTCTGGCGAGTTTATACGCTCTGGAGGGAATGGGTTAGTTGGCCCAGATGCTCCGTCGTGTGTCTTTCTAGTGTTTGGAGCTCTACCGTTCAAGTGCACCAAGTACCTTCACATAACATGTCCACGGTATGGGTGGCCATCGACTTTTGTGGCGTGTGTGACGTATGTGCAGTTCTGGTTAGGGGCTACCCACAGTCCTACTCTATGTTGGAAACTGTTGCCAATTGGCGGTCCCCTGCCGCTTCCTTCTAGGGTGACACTTACTGCGTTGGGGAAAAGGCAGCGTTCACTTCAGAGCAAGGATAGGCGTAAGTTAGCTAGAATACGTGTATACAGAATAGAAACATGGTGACCCGTACTACCTCCTACCTCTACACACACTAGGTGTTCACCGGACTTTGTATTAGAGCAAGACAGGTGTAGGTGCTTGTTGGCTTGAGGAGCCTGGCTTGAAGAGCAGACGAGAGCTAACAATTAAGTAGTACTGAAAACAACTGAACCCTGATTGTGGCTTGTAATCCTGAAGGGACCCGGGGCACTACGTGTGGTGTGCATGTTGGGTGTGGTGATACTTGACTGCAAGTGTCAGGGGTAGTAACGAGTCTTCTGCTGCTCTGGTAGAGAATGCGTCGGTGAAGAAGTCTGATAGGAATCTGGAAGCTCTCGGGAGAGTCCTCAGGAGGACTGCGTCTGTTAGTGGAAAGCCTTGGCACGACTGATGCTAAGGTGAGCTAGATGAACAACTTACGGTGTTGGCCTCTCAGGGAGGAGGGGTTGGCAGAGAGTCTTAGTACAGGTTGGTGCTAGAGCGAGCTGCCTCGACATAACTGCCATTTCCGCCGGGCGCATGGCGTTGTATTCATGCCGGCTGGGGAGTTCCTTCCTGTCTCGAGCGCTTCGGTTATCTTCAGCCACCACCCCTCGGGTTCGGAACAGACATAGACTGCTGCTGTCTCTTGGCAGGGTGGTAGCAGGGTGGTTTTGGAAAGCTATGCGGGTGGTATCCATCGCTCGCTTTGGGGCAAACTCTTGCATTCCGGCTGCTGCTTCTTAGCGGATTTACAAGTCGCTTGGGGGGGGGGGCATAATGTGACTTTCTTTTATTACGTTGGCACTGGCCTTGGAGGCTGCCCAATCGGGGTTCGACTCCCTCGGAGCACGTGACGCGCATGTGATGATGCGAAGTCGAAAATAATAATGTGTAGGAAGAGACACACGTCAAGCTTTGAGAAACAGCCTTACCGCAGAGATTCCTTTATATAAGCAGGTTCTACAGTACTGCCAATAGTACATTCACTAAACCATGTTCTTATTCCGCCAGCTGTTGCAAGCAGTTCACTATGACCTGCAACGTCTTCAAGAGCATTTCTTGTGCTGTGACGAGGGGGGTCACATGTTTATTTTTCTGTGAAATATTGCAACAAATTATTGCAACAAAATTTTGCCTTTGACACAAAAGGAGGCTGACTTGTGGGACTAAAACTTAGATTTCTATCTTGTATCTTGGATGTGAAAATTCATTACGTGAGTTACTCTGCATGATAATTTTATAATTGCTGTGGTACTCTAAAATAACAAAGGAAAATAGAAATGGTCCTTTAATACATACAACTATTAATATAAGAAAATTAATTAAATAAACATGGAAAAAATTAATGCTTGCTCTTAATAAAAATGTAGCACATCGTCTGTCACCCTGCACTCGGTGGTCACATAAAGGTGGGCTCCTGTTGCAGCTACATGCAGCAAGGGACGACCCTCCCTGGTGACGTCCTACTGGTGACTGCCTTCATGTCGTACGTAGGCTGCTTCACCAAGCAATACCGTCTTGACTTGCTAAACAAGATGTGGATGCCCTATGTCAAGACCATAGAGGTGCGCACAAGAAATACGACATCATTTAGACTAAACATGCATAATTAACTGGAAGGTGACACCTGCATTTCAATGGCAGGAGAGTGAAAAGGGTTGGTAAATGTTTATTTTTAATAAAACTAGTTTCTCGTATCTGTGAAACAAATTTGCTGAGATATTTATTTTTACTTATTAGCTTCCCTCTCATTTACTGGGACATCAACATCCTATACGAGAGGTTCTCTATATGAATCCTGGGCAAAGCATAGATTTACTAGCTGTTTATAGATGAGCAAGTATACTAGTTCAATCTGGAAGCTTCATACCTATATTTCCATTAAAGATAAATAAATTATATTAAATAAAACCCTTAAAATTAAATAACAAGAAAGCAAAATAAATTTTTGTATATTATAAAAAATTTAATGTTTCAAATTTATTTTGGGAGATACACTGAAACAACCAGAGGTAATTAATATTTGCTTCTAGGGTTGTCCAATGTTTTCTGTGATTGAGGACACTGATTGAAGCACCTGGTCTGTGCATTCAGCGATATATATTTGCCATGGATGATGGTAATTGTACTGTGCTGCAGCCAGCCATACCCATCACAGAGGCCCTGGACCCACTCACGTTGCTGACGGATGATGCGCAGATCGCAGTGTGGAACAACGAGGGACTCCCCAGTGACCGCATGTCCACTGAGAATGCCACCATCCTGTCCAACTCGGATCGCTGGCCACTCATGATCGACCCGCAGGTACGGCTGAATGTGTTGCTGAGTTGCTGGATTACATCGCTCATCTGCCTACTGCTGCTGTTTCCACATTCCTGTTATTGGTTATGTGGTGCAGTTTAATTTGTACACTAACACCAAGGAATTGTTTGAACTTGGAAAAATAATTTTAAAATATATTGTTAAAGAAACTAGAGCGTGTGTTACAACTGATTTTCTGTTGGTTGAACACTTATAAAATCATTGTCCCATTAGAGTTAGCAGTGATGTAGGAAATAATATTTCCGTGTAGTAGTTGTATTGGAAGTGAGATTTTGAAGTTTTGGCCACTGAATTAATTTAATCTCTGCTTGTTTTATACATGTAAGAGAACGAATAGGCCCATGATCCTTACACTTCCGTAGTTTTACTTGATCAGTTTATGAATAAATAAATTGTTCATGGCAACGTTAATTTTAGATATAGCGAAGGATATGAAATAGATAGAAAAATACCGTAAACATGGCTTTCAAAATTGTTGAATAAACTGCATACAACAGCTGTTAAATATGCTGTTTTTTTCAAAACATTTGTATTTGTATATAGATACACACAAATACACTTTATTAGGCATTTTGATTGTCCCTGAAAAGTGACAAGGCCTTACTAAGATGACACTAGATATCCAGGAAAGGGAAAGTAATCGGCCAGGAACTGTTATAAGGAACCTTCACAGCAGTGACCTGGAGTGATTTCGGAAAACCCTGGAAAACCGACATTAGCATGATTGGACTAGGAAGATCTTCTTAACACAATGCCAGTGGTTTACCCATGTGCTACCTCACTCAGTTGACTACCTCAATCGGTATGATATGATGAGAAAGAGAAGTTTTGTATTCCAATTGTTTAGAGTTGAATTCTTTTCTTGGAGAACAAACTTGCTTTGAGTGGAATTAATAGGTTAAAATTATCTGTATGTGATTATAGTAGGTTTCCGGTTATCTGGGAACTTTTGACAGCTCTTATTAATTTTTTTCAGTTGCCTATCATGTCTCCTGCTGTGGAGAGAAATTTGGGTGGCTCTTAACATCGTAGTCTTGAGAGCCGATGAGGGTGAATTGATGTGAGTACGAAGCAGCGCTGGAATGCAAGGGTGGAGGAAACAGGAGATCCCCAAGAAAATCTGCTGACCAGTGGTATAGTCCGGCACGATTCCCACGGGCGAAAATTCAGGAGCGACCACGCCGGAAATCAAACCCAATTTGCCTTAGTGGGAGGCGAGTATTCTGACCTTCACACCATCGCCGCCTCTTGTCATTCCATCGTGAGCTTTAATAATTACTCATGTGTTGAACTAATGATTCTCTGTAACCAACTGTTAAAAAAAAAAATATTTTTCTACCATGCTAATCATTACAGTAATGTTATAAAAAATATCAATATTTTTAAGTGCTTACCATTGTTGAACGTTTTAATTCTAGTCTAGTGAGATGTTCAGCATACAATATAGTTTCATAATTGGTTGCCATAATTACTAGCATATGTAGCAATCAGAAGGCGCATTCAATTATATGACAAAGGGAGGGTCATTTTTTTCCCAGATGTTATGCTAAAAAGGCTTAACGAACCGCAAACTATCTACGTCACTAGCGAAAGAATTATTTTTCCAGAGCAGACAGTATGTAACATTGTAAGCTTGGTGTGTCAGTTGCAAGGAGTGAAGTGGATCAAGCAGAAGTACGGGGAGGAGCTGAAGGTGATCCGGCTGGGGCAGAGGGGATACCTGGACATCATCGAGAAGGCGTTGACGAGCGGGGCGACAGTCCTCGTCGAGAACATCGAGGAGAACATCGACCCCGTGCTGGATCCTCTGCTCGGTCGCAACCTCATTAAGAAGGGCAGGTCAGTACACCATACCCTTTCCTTCTTCTCTTGTTCAGCACTAGATCTACTTTTCTGTACAGTGGATTCTCCGTGCATTATTCGAGTTTCTATCATTTTCCAGTATATGTTGTTTGTTGTGTATAGTATGGAGAAACTTCCCTTTAGAACAATGCTAAAGCAGTCCACATGAATTTTTTTTCAAGTAAAGTTTTCACACATTTATTACTTTTTAGAACCTGAGCTGGAGTCTTGATTCTTATCCATCCGGTTTGCCTTTGCCTCGGCTGGACAGTCCGCACGGTCATCATCACATTGTCTGGAAATATGAAAGTTCAGCCATACTTTCTCTGATACTGCCATCCTTTTCGATGACCCTAGACTGCAGCATAATAAATATAGTGCCTCAATTTCCACAATTTCAAGTACAGTAGTAAAGTGTGTAGTTTTTTTTCAAAGCAAACTTTCATTCTACGAACAGGAGAGAGACTCAGATGTCGCCCTCCTGTGAGAAAAGCAGCTTCAACCTGACAAAAAGAGATATGTTGATGGAAGGTGATGCAATTGTTTTCATCTAGACCCAGGAAGGGAAGTAGAATGTGGAAGGAGAGAGAATAAAGGGCCACAGAAAAACAGCAGCTCAAGTATTTGTGTATCATAAAAAATCTTGCAGTGTTGTCTCACAAGCTGAATTGCATCCAGCTGTGTTAAATGGGGTTTACAATTCAAACTTAAACTTTATCTGTAATATTACGAACAAGATTGATGGACAATCTTGCATTCATTGTTTGTCTGGTATGCATCGTTTATTTTTATTTGGTCCTTCGAAATACGAAATATAGAGATGTTACGAGTAATATTAGGTATCAAACTGGTAAATCACCTGATAATGTTAATCGCTGCACAGTGCAGAGAACAATTGTACCCATGGTTCATGTGATGAACATCAAACCTCTAGTTTTGAAGAGATAATTATGTGCATCCTGTGGTCATTTTGAACAACGTACACTTCCAATAAGAGCATCATATAACTATTTATTTTGGGAATATGAATATTAAATTTCGAGGTATGTATATCAAACACTAGATATAACGGAAAGTGCAAAAAAAAAATTTTGCTAATTGTTTTTAGTGTGCTTTTTAAGCGTTATATAACTGTATCTAAATGATGTGGTGTGGTGTAACTTGCACAAATACAAAGAAACCTTTTTTAAGGCTGATTTTGGAAAAATTGAGGAACATGCAGATTTCTTGTATTCAAAAATCTTAATCCTTAATCTCGTATTAGAATTCACACTTTGAAAAAACCTGCCCTGGCAGTACAAAGTATCGAATGTTGAATATGAAACCAGCACATTTCATAATTTCAATTAAATCTTTTTGATGGTAACGTTCAAAACATTTCTAATATTGAAGATAAATAATTATGTATGCAACTATAAATTAAGTTACAAACCCAAGTTCGGTCTTGGATATTTTATTTTTCAACCTAAAACATATATATTGGTAGCCTTAGTAAAAGTCATAAATAATTGCAGTATTCAACGAGGTAGAAAGTTGCTTTGAAGAAAAGGTGCTTGCACAGGGCCATCAAGATTGGGGACAAGGAGGTGGAGTACAACTCGAGGTTCCAGCTGATCCTACAGACGAAGCTGGCGAACCCGCACTACAAGCCAGAGATGCAAGCTCAGACGACTCTCATCAACTTCACAGTGACACGTGACGGGCTGGAGGACCAGCTGCTAGCCGAGGTGGTCAAGGCAGAGCGGCCCGACCTCGAGGAGCTCAAGGTGTAGTGATGGTGCCGTCTGTTCCTGTCTCGTCACTCATCCTGTGTCCTTCCATGAACCTCACTGCTTGTGTTTGTGCGTTCAACGTGTATTTTACTGATTACGTGTTTAAAAAGGAGACAGGGAAGGCAAGTGTTTGACACACCACGGACAAAGTTGCTATCCATTCTAGCCTCTCCATAGCCAATGCCCTCTCTCGAGAATAGACGTTAAGCCGTACTTGCCACGGCACCCTTGGAGAAAAGGTTGGCTCAGACCAGCTGATGCCTCCTGCTTTATCCATAACCCGCTATGTGCCACGGCTTTGCTTACTCCTACGGCCGAGGCCACGAAGGGGAAATGCAGACCAGCTTCTGCTGCCTTCAGCCATCTCTGCCAATGCTCAGTCACCCCCTCTCTCTGCCCCTCACTCC
>NQII01001713.1:226549-241417 GCA_002778355.1 Clitarchus hookeri | reverse complement strand
CGCTTCCTACCATTCCACCCGCCTTCCTCCTTCCAGCCACCAAACCCTCACCAACCGACATCGCCCTCTCCCTCCGCCGGTACCATCTTCCACCACCACCATCTTTTCCCACCGCCACCCTCATCAATCGCCACCTTCTCCATCTGCTTCCGCCATCGCCCTCCGTCGTCCTCCCCCTCCGCCTGGGAAAATATGAGTACTTCATCTATAGTTTTTGCATAAATCTCCTGACATCGTGCTCGTATGTCTGTACTGTTTGCTTTTAAGCAGTCATATGTAGTCTAGTCATCCAACTACCCAGCAGGTGTTAAGAAAAATGTAGTGACATAATTACTAGTACTGCGAGCTAGCTCTCTCAACTAGACAAAAGTGCATGCAAATAAAATTAACTATCTTGCTTTTGCTGTTTTGGGTGATTGCATTTACATCGATATGATAACTCTAGTTAATTTTTCCAAATGGTCTTAGATTTCATTTTACTCGTTTATAACAAGCAATCATTGTAACTGACGAAAATTAATGCCAGACTCTTTTTCCCTGACTTTCAAGTGAGCAGTAGCATTGATTATTGCTTTATGATTAATTCATCTAATATTGAATAGTGCTCTCCTTATTTAGTTTCTAGATTTCCATGGCCATTGTCTACAAGTTGTTATCGTTTAAGCTTCAACCATGTCGAAGGATAAGAATTCGCCAATATTTCAGCAAAAATTTAATCAGCCATTTTTTGGATAGCAGTTCAGTTACATATACACATTACTGATAACATAATGATGTCAACTACAATTTTTGTTAAATAATAATTGGTGAGTTCTGATACTTTGACGTTTATTAAGGGTCAAAAGACAACAGTTTGCAAATTGTTTTTCTGTTCTGCTGGTGGCTTCTATTTCCCATAGCTCTTTATAATGTGCTACAGTTGTTGCCCCTTCATACTGCTAAGCACAGGCGGAGCTGACGAAGCAGCAGAACGACTTCAAGATCATGCTGAAGTCGTTAGAAGACGACTTGCTGTCCAGACTGTCGTCAGCCGGGGGCAACATACTTGGCGACACGGCGCTCGTCGAGAACCTGGAGACGACAAAGCGCACCGCCGCCGAGATACAGCAGAAGGTCAGCGAAGGCAGGGTCACCTCCTCCGAGATTGACCAAGCGCGCGAGTTCTACCGGCCTGCCGCTGCCAGGGCTTCTCTGCTCTACTTCATCCTCAATGACCTCAACACCATCAACCCCATCTACCAGTTCTCCCTCAAAGTGAGTGTCTAAAGCCCAACTCTGACAGCCACTCTGTCATCACTCTTGTAACAGTTTTGACATTAACTTAACACTTTAGGGAGACCTTCATTTCTTTGTTCTGCCTATTCTATGTTCTTTCATATTCTGTGTGTGAAAGGTACCTCTTATATAGGCTTTTTACGGTAAAGTGAGCACTTTTGAAAACCCTCTCATTTTGAATAGTAGTCAATAAATACATTTTGTTTTATTTTTAGACATTCACCTTTCAGTTCTGTGAAATACATATATACACTGTGTTTATTACTTGCATGGCAAAATTTTTCTTGAATAGTGATTAAATGATTTTAAAAAATGGCTGAAAGGAAAAAGTAACTACGGCCTCAAAAGTGCTCACTTTACCGTGAACATCATATATTGACCAGTGACATGTACCTGTGAGTCGATAGAGTCAAACAACCAAACACATTGTGTCCGCCTTAGGGTCAGGGTGAGTGCNCAGTGACATGTACCTGTGAGTCGATAGAGTCAAACAACCAAACACATTGTGTCCGCCTTAGGGTCAGGGTGAGTGCGTATGAGATAAGTCTGATGCATAATGCAGTTGGCTGCCCTACATAAGACACACACCTCTTCTTTCTGGACAAAATGGGGAACAGACTCTGTGTGTTTGCAGAAACAGGAGCACATGGAGGCAACCATGCCTTATATTCCCCACCTGCGAAAATTCCACCTCTCATCCAGAAGGAATCCAAACAGGGATGTGATCGACGGCAGGCCAGCTGGTTAATCTCACAGCCATTAAAACCCTTCATCTTCAAACCACTCCGAACACTGTCGCACAGTTCGGTCATTACAGTTGGTCAGGTGACATTGTGAAATCATTAGACGCAGGAAAGTGTTACTGTGGTGCATATTCTTGCCCTGATGTGTACTGTAGTAAACAAGAATAAGCTATTTTTAATGTAAAATGTATTTTTTCAAAGAGAGAAATTAAAGAATTTAATTTAACTACTTTTTTCCATTTCTAGATAATGTTACTTAAATTTATATGGTATTGTAAAGTATTTGTACTTGCAGTTAAAACCAGATGATGCTTTCTCCAAGGACAGTTGTTTCCCTGTTTCCCTTTCATTGAATCATTCTGCATAGTGCAATTAACATTATTTCCTGACTTCTATGGACATGAAGCGTCTGCCAACTGTGATCGCCCTGGCTGGTCCCTAGGGGTAATTTTGAAATAAAGACTTTATTTAATGCCATTGACAATCCATGTAGAAGAAAGTGCTCCACTTAATAAAGGCATTTGCTCCGTTTGCAGCAGGATCATGGTGATGTGGCAAAGTGTTTGCAGCATGGTCTTGGTGATGTGGCAAAGTGTTTGCAGCAGGGTCTTGGTGATGTNCAGTGACATGTACCTGTGAGTCGATAGAGTCAAACAACCAAACACATTGTGTCCGCCTTAGGGTCAGGGTGAGTGCATATGAGATAAGTCTGATGCATAATGCAGTTGGCTGCCCTACGTAAGACACACACCTCTTCTTTCTGGACAAAATGGGGAACAGACTCTGTGTGTTTGCAGAAACAGGAGCACATGGAGGCAACCATGCCTTATATTCCCCACCTGCGAAAATTCCACCTCTCATCCAGAAGGAATCCAAACAGGGATGTGATCGACGGCAGGCCAGCTGGTTAATCTCACAGCCATTAAAACCCTTCATCTTCAAACCACTCCGAACACTGTCGCACAGTTCGGTCATTACAGTTGGTCAGGTGACATTGTGAAATCATTAGACGCAGGGAAGTGTTACTGTGGTGCATATTCTTGCCCTGATGTGTACTGTAGTAAACAAGAATAAGCTCTTTTTAATGTAAAATGTATTTTTTCAAAGAGAGAAATTAAAGAATTTAATTTAACTACTTTTTTCCATTTCTAGATAATGTTACTTAAATTTATATGGTATTGTAAAGTATTTGTACTGCTGTTAAAACCAGATGCTTTCTCCAAGGACAGTTGTTTCCCTGTTTCCCTTTCATTGAATCATTCTGCATAGTGCAATTATCATTATTTCCTGACTTCTATGGACATGAAGCGTCTGCCAACTGTGATCGCCCTGGCTGGTCCCTAGAGGTAGTTTTGAAAGAAAGACTTTAATGCGACTGACAATCCATGTAGAAGAAAGTGCTCCACTTAATAAAAGCATTTGCTCCGTTTGCAGCAGGGTCTTGGTGATGTGGCAAAGTGTTTGCAGCAGGGTCTTGGTGATGTGGCAAAGTGTTTGCAGCAGGGTCTTGGTGATGTGGCAAAGTGTTTGCAGCAGGGTCTTGGTGATGTGGCAAAGTGTTTGCAGCAGGGTCTTGGTGATGTGGCAAAGTGTTTGCAGCAGGGTCTTGGTGATGTGGCAAAGTGTTTGCAGCAGGGTCTTGGTGATGTGGCAAAGTGTTTGCAGCAGGGTCTTGGTGATGTGGCAAAGTGTTTGCAGCAGGGTCTTGGTGATGTGGCAAAGTGTTTGCAGCAGGGTCTTGGTGATGTGGCAAAGTGTTTGCAGCAGGGTCTTGGTGATGTGGCAAAGTGTTTGCAGCAGGGTCTTGGTGATGTGGCAAAGTGTTTGCAGCAGGGTCTTGGTGATGTGGCAAAGTGTTTGCAGCAGGGTCTTGGTGATGTGGCAAAGTGTTTGCAGCAGGGTCTTGGTGATGTGGCAAAGTGTTTGCAGCAGGGTCTTGGTGATGTGGCAAAGTGTTTGCAGCAGGGTCTTGGTGATGTGGCAAAGTGTTTGCAGCAGGGTCTTGGTGATGTGGCAAAGTGTTTGCAGCAGGGTCTTGGTGATGTGGCAAAGTGTTTGCAGCAGGGTCTTGGTGATGTGGCAAAGTGTTTGCAGCAGGGTCTTGGTGATGTGGCAAAGTGTTTGCAGCAGGGTCTTGGTGATGTGGCAAAGTGTTTGCAGCAGGGTCTTGGTGATGTGGCAAAGTGTTTGCAGCAGGGTCTTGGTGATGTGGCAAAGTGTTTGCAGCAGGGTCTTGGTGATGTGGCAAAGTGTTTGCAGCAGGGTCTTGGTGATGTGGCAAAGTGTTTGCAGCAGGGTCTTGGTGATGTGGCAAAGTGTTTGCAGCAGGGTCTTGGTGATGTGGCAAAGTGTTTGCAGCAGGGTCTTGGTGATGTGGCAAAGTGTTTGCAGCAGGGTCTTGGTGATGTGGCAAAGTGTTTGCAGCAGGGTCTTGGTGATGTGGCAAAGTGTTTGCAGCAGGGTCTTGGTGATGTGGCAAAGTGTTTGCAGCAGGGTCTTGGTGATGTGGCAAAGTGTTTGCAGCAGGGTCTTGGTGATGTGGCAAAGTGTTTGCAGCAGGGTCTTGGTGATGTGGCAAAGTGTTTGCAGCAGGGTCTTGGTGATGTGGCAAAGTGTTTGCAGCAGGGTCTTGGTGATGTGGCAAAGTGTTTGCAGCAGGGTCTTGGTGATGTGGCAAAGTGTTTGCAGCAGGGTCTTGGTGATGTGGCAAAGTGTTTGCAGCAGGGTCTTGGTGATGTGGCAAAGTGTTTGCAGCAGGGTCTTGGTGATGTGGCAAAGTGTTTGCAGCAGGGTCTTGGTGATGTGGCAAAGTGTTTGCAGCAGGGTCTTGGTGATGTGGCAAAGTGTTTGCAGCAGGGTCTTGGTGATGTGGCAAAGTGTTTGCAGCAGGGTCTTGGTGATGTGGCAAAGTGTTTGCAGCAAGGTCTTGGTGATGTGGCAAAGTGTTTGCAGCAGGGTCTTGGTGACGTGGCAAAGTGTTTGCAGCTGGGTCTTGGTGACGTGGCAAAGTGTTTCTCTCGTAGGCGTTCAGCGTGGTGTTCCAGAAGGCGATAGAGAAGGCTCTGCCTGCCCCCAATGTTGGCATCAGGGTCAATAACCTCATCGACTGCATCACATACTCTGTCTTCGTGTACACCTCGCGTGGTCTCTTCGAGTGCGACAAGCTTATATTCTGCTCGCAGATGACCTTCCAGGTACTGCAACTTCACTTATTGTCACCTCTGCTTTTTGTTTTACCTATTTTAATAGCCGTGACTATCTTGTCAACTTTATTTTGAAAGATTTTTNCAAAGTGTTTGCAGCAGGGTCTTGGTGATGTGGCAAAGTGTTTGCAGCAGGGTCTTGGTGACGTGGTAAAGTGTTTCTCTCGTAGGCGTTCAGCGTGGTGTTCCAGAAGGCGATAGAGAAGGCTCTACCTGCCCCCAATGTTGGCACCAGGGTCAATAACCTCATCGACTGCATCACATACTCTGTCTTCGTGTACACCTCGCGTGGCCTCTTCGAGTGCGACAAGCTTATATTCTGCTCGCAGATGACCTTCCAGGTACTGCCACTTCACTTCTTGTCACCTCTGCTTTTTGTTTTACCTATTTTAATAGCCGTGACTATCTTGTCAACTTTATTTTGAAAGATTTTTNCTTGTCACCTCTGCTTTTTGTTTTACCTATTTTAATAGCCGTGACTATCTTGTCAACTTTATTTTGAAAGATTTTTACCATTTTTAATCCAATGTTACGTACTAAACAGGCCTGCGCTAGAATTTACTCCTGATAATGTCT
This sequence comes from Clitarchus hookeri, assembly GCA_002778355.1. Taxonomy (NCBI): domain Eukaryota; kingdom Metazoa; phylum Arthropoda; class Insecta; order Phasmatodea; family Phasmatidae; genus Clitarchus; species Clitarchus hookeri. Next base: position 235,620 of record NQII01001713.1, on the reverse strand, counting down.
ACATTCTAAAACCTTTATTTTGAACTTAAGTTCACTAATGTCATATCTCAAGCAGTTTGGCCCATAAAAACTATGTTATTATCTGAGTCCGATGATTCGTGTTAATCCGAGGTAACCAATCAACTTCTGTGATTCATCCGAAAATCCCTACATTAGGTTTACATGATAACTGCAGTTGTGGATAAACAAGTCTGGATTGTGTGGTGTGTCAGTCTACCTTTATGTCCCTCCTGTGGTATTCAGTGATGTGTGGGCGTTACATGTGCACTAGATCCTGCTGAGGAACGAGGAGATTCGGCCAGCAGAGCTAGACTTCCTGCTGCGGTTCCCCATCACGCCGCACGTGACCAGCCCCGTGGACTTCCTGTCCAACAACAGCTGGGGCGGCATTCGCAGCCTCTCCAGCCGGGACGAGTTCAGGTTCGTGTCTACTGCGTGTAATGCAGCCGTCTTCTGCGTATCTCAACATCAATACAAGAATATTCTCTATGTACCAGGCAATACTGTATGCAAGCAGTTAAAGACTGTAATGAAAATAGGACATGTTCAAGTGTTGAATTTAGTACCAATCTAAGTTATAGTACTGTTAACACTATGCTTTGAGTATTTTTGAGAGAAAAGTATTAACAGGACTATAATTGAAAAATTGTGTAATTTTCTGATAACTAGTTTAGACGCCCAGCTTTCTCTCCAGTAAAACTGGGCTCAGCAAGAAGACAATTTACCAAAGAAAAAAAACAAAAGTGCTCAATTAACCACATGCAGGCTTCGAGTAAGATGAAATTCTGTATGTGATAAGTTGAGGGGTTGGTACGGCTGATTGATTTGGTGCTGGATGTGGACAGGAATCTGGACCGGGACATCGAGAGCTCGTCGAAGCGGTGGAAGAAGTTTGTGGAGAGCGACTGCCCGGAGCGGGAGAAGTTCCCACAGGAGTGGAAGAACAAGACGGCTCTACAGCGGCTCTGCATGATGCGCGCGTTGAGGCCCGACCGCATGACCTACGCCGTCGCGTGAGTACCTCGCGTGCACTTTGCGGTCGAACGTCTCCAGTCTCCCATTGGTGTTGCTCCTAGAGGTGCTCAATGTGTAACTAACACGTTCCGTTTCCATTTGCTGATATTACAGCATCAACCCTTAGTGGTTTGGCTCTCAACTCAGTTCTCATACTCAGCTGGTGAAAGTAGTTTCCATTGCTCCTGTGGCAGATGCTTGTCTATTGGTTGAGTGGCTTTAGCACGTAACTGATTACTCCACCTTGTCCTGAAAGATTTTCTGTTTGGTTCAAATTGGTGCTTTAGGCAAGCCAAATAACCAGTGTCTAAATAATTTGCATGTATCAACTTACACATTGTGTTTTATCCCTTTTTTGATTCTTATTTATCTCTCAGTATCTGAAAATACATCTCAACATTTTAATTGAAAAATTGTTTTGTAAATTTATCTGAGATACTGCACCTCAGCTTAGTCATTATTGGTACACTGATTGACCCTGCTAATAATCTTTCGAGATGTCAAAATTTTGATCATAATTTTAGCCTTTTAAATTTTAATTTCAGTTTTATTTGTACTGAGACGTAACATTCTGTCTATCAAAAACAAATACTGTCATAAAACCAAAATGAATTAAATATATGACAACAATTTAACTTTCTTAGAACGTAGTAGGTGTTGCTTCCATACAGCCCTTCTAAAAGATGGAAATTATGATCAAAATTATGGTACCTTAAAGGATTATTAGCAGCGTCAATAAGTGAACCAATAACGGCTAAGATAAGGTGCAGTATCACAGATAAATTTACAAAACATTTTGTATGCTTTNGTCAATAAGTGAACCAATAACGGCTAAGATAAGGTGCAGTATCACAGATAAATTTACAAAACATTTTGTATGCTTTAAACTAATCTGTAGATGTAACCTTTTATGCTATGATGCAGTTTCGATTGTGCATAATTACGTAGCCAAAAATATATNAAACTAATCTGTAGATGTAACCTTTTATGCTATGATGCAGTTTCGATTGTGCATAATTACGTAGCCAAAAATATATAATTTCCTGATTTTGAACAACCTATAAAACTTGAGATGTAACATCTACGGAAGCGATATGTTTCTGCTATCTAGTTGTGAGAAACCAAAACTGCAGAATAATAAAAATGTAACAACTCCCTTTTTTCCTTCCTTTTTCTTCCCCAGAGATGTAAAATCCAAACATTTTTGGTTTCTAACTAGACTTACATGGTGATATATTTCTTGGTCTCTTAGTAAGGAACAATAATAATTGTATCGTCACAAGAGACTTGATATATACGGTTTAAGTTTGAAGCATATAAAGTTTGGGGCTGCAGTGCTCTTCATAAAGTGTGTTCCATCTTTAGCTGACTTTGCAATCTGAGCATTTTCAAAAATCGGGCATTTCTTCTCCTAGGTCATTGTTAATCCTGCCGTTTCATGTAAAAAAATTAACACCCTGTTGACATAATGACTATAATAAGGGCATAGAACCAGTGGCAAAATATAATTGTGTAAACAAGTATTTATTGAAACTGCACCGAGCCTTATTATAATCCATATAAGGAAAAAAGAAACCAAGTCATATTTGCACCAATTTAATTAATTTTTCTCTGTAATCTTACGCGTTGTGCTTTTAATTTATTTCGTTCTAACATTGCATTTTGTATTCCAAAGAGTGTTAAGATAATATCTCTGCAATTATGCGCAGGAATATTTTTAAAGGTTTATTTCAAAAGTAATGAGGAACGTCGCAGATTGATAACACACTGGACTTGCATTTGGGGATAACTGGGTTTGATTCCCAGTCTGGCAATCGTCATTTTGGTTTGCGATGGTTTTTAGAAATCACTGCAGGCGAATGGTGAGATGGGATCTTACTACGGCCATGCCCGATTTCTTCTCCATTCCTGTTTCTCTGAGCAGCTTTCTACATCTTTAACGATCTCGTTGTCAACTAAATGTTAAGCCCTGCCCATCCTCCTTATAATGACCTCATTGTACAAGATACATTATGCCATTAATAAATAATTAAAATTAAAAAGTACTGAATGAACGGCTGAACTAAGCATATTTTGCTAATCGCAGTAGCAATCCACACGCGTGTGTGATGTTCAGGACGTTCATTGAGGAGAAGCTGGGTTCCAAGTACGTGGAAGGACGTACAGTGGAGTTCGCCAAGTCCTTTGAAGAGACAAGTCCATCCACACCGATATTCTTCATCCTGTCTCCGGGAGTCAACCCGCTCAAGGTCAGACAATTTGGCCAGCTTATTCGACAATAATTTCTTAGGCTTCAAAAACTTGTAAGCCTCCAGCTATGCTTTCTGTTAGCAAGAGTTTTTTTTTCTGGACAGTAAATTTGTTCAAACTTCGCATCAGAAATGTGAGTTTATAAATGGTGACTGCAAATGGAAATACGCACAGACTTCGGGAAGGGTCATCAACATGAATCACAGGAGGCTGGTACTAACTGGAGTTGGCAGTCCTATCTGAAGGAAACACCTGTCGTCCCAGCCAGCCTGGAGAATGGTTGAGGTGAAGTGATATGGAATGAATGAGCAGCGGAATGAAGATGGGGGCAGTAAATGGGAGTATGTTGAGAAAATAGCTACAAACATGGCAGTGTTCGTCACAATCCCTGCTTGGTTACCCCTGTGCAAAATATTTCAATACTTTAAAGGATCGGTTAAAATTCATGATTTCAGTGGTGAAAGACTGGTGAGTAAGCAATGAACCAACAGTGGGTCAAAATGGTTTAACTATTTTGTGGCAACAATTTCAACTCTTCGTAACAGTCAAGCAAGAACGATGGGCATCTTTTATCTGTGTGAAAGGATTCTTTGTACTTGTTTTTATCATAAATAATTGATCTGTGCAGACCTCTCACTAAGATGGCCCGGGTTCAGTTGAATAATTTGAATACATCTCACTTGCATTTGAACTTGGTCAGAGGAAGCATGCTGAAAAGTACAAACGTATGTATACAATTCCCTAACCATAAGTGAAGCTGGTATAATTTTGATAAGTTTGCTGGCAAATGTTGATAGTGTAACCAGCTAATGTTTTGACTCAGGAATTGGCTACTGCCTGCTACTGCGCATTCATTTTTAGCTCTCTTGTTTGGTAGCACTAGCCTTTATTTATGGGTGGCAGAACTACTGATAAATGTTTGGTGCTTTTATACTGCATCTGTTGCAGATATGTACATTACCTTGGTTAGAGAAACTTTAGGTGTCTGAGGTTTTAATGATAAGTTCATACTATATTGACATCCAGAACAACATTTGTGCATGTCGGCAGATAGGCATGTATGTATGCATCCATGGTAGTATGCATTTGTGAGTACGTAGCGCGAGGGAGGAAGTGGTGATGTTACAGGATGTGGAGGATCTCGGAAGGAAGATGGGCTTCACCAGCGACAACCAGAACTTCCACAATGTGTCCCTGGGACAGGGTCAGGAGGCGGTCGCTGAAGAGGCCATGGACTGCGCCGCCCAGAATGGTCACTGGGTCATCTTGCAGGTAGCTGCCCACTCCATCCTGATGTCACCTCTCTCACCTGCGCGCCCTTCCTCGTGCTTGAGAAGTTGTTTTACAAGATATATGAAATTAAATATTCATGCACTAAAAAACCCTGCCATCTCACATTATAACTTATATAGTGAGGAAAATTTTGTGAGTTCATAGGCCTATAAGCTGGACTCTACATTCATGAGCATAATACAGCCCAAATATCTGCTCCTCCAACGAATAGCCAGATTCACCCCCCCCCNGATTCTGGCCGGTTTTTCATGTATGTTTGTGAATGGCTCCAAGAACAAAATTTATTTTCAGAGGAACATGGTATAGTTCTTAGTAATGTGAAATGCATCTAATTATTGTTTAAAATATGTTGGGGAATGGTTTAAAAATTAAAAATAAATTCAAATCCACAGGAGCAAAAAAATTAAATAGTCAGCAATCATTTCTAAGACCCCTAGAGTAGCGACCTTCTTGAAATAAAAACCCATTATTGGGGAACCACGAAACAAATTAAATTGAAAAGGTTTTTCCAGTAACAGTCCCTTACAAGTAACAACCCTTCTTCTGGGAACCATGAAAGGTTTTAGAATCAAGAGTTTTCTTTACAATGTGTGGATTGGATATTCTGTTTGATTCTATAGTAATTAAATTACAGAGTATCAGATGCAGTCACCAAATCATATCACTCTGTAACACAAGAATCTTGCATCAATGGGGCAGCAATAATTAATGCTCACATGACTCAAAAATATAAACAATTGCTGTTGGAACACAATACAGAAAAGTTAATAAATACTAAGTTTTAGTTGCTGTGTGTGTTATCTCTGGTTGTGTGTCTAATTCTGAAGTATCAATAATCAGTTATTTTAACTCGTGCAGAACTTTGCGTGGGGGAAGAGAGGTTCTTGTTGATTGTGTTTGCTGTAGCATTACACTCACGTGACAAGCTGGCTGAGATGGTGAAAGTTCAAGGTCATTCAAAGCATGGCAAAGAACTATAATGCCAAGTCGGCAGGCAAGTAGTTAGTTGCCCACCATGAACACAAAGACGTTGTCCTCCATCCTTTATTTGTGTTGTGCAACCACTTGACACAATTGTCTTTGTTTTTGAGAGGTTTACCATTGTTAATTGATCCTAATTTATCATGTTTCAGTGGATATTGACACTTTTCATTATTCAGGACAACGAGAATCAAGAATCAGCTCTCGTACATGTTATAATGAGGACCGCATTTCAAAAGCCATGATTACTAATGGCAATCGTGAGCTCCTACTCTATAATTACTGGAAATTGTCGTTATCCCTTGATAACGCTAGCCACAGTGTCAGTGGAAGCATCCAGAAAATAAGAATTTATCCAAACGGCTCAACTCTAGTCGCACTATGGCAAGCTGTGTTCGAACCTCTGCGGACATGAGTCCGGGTTCTTACATGTGGGAAACATGGTTGATACAATTGGTGGGTTTATTGGGGTGCTCCAGTTTCTCCTGCCAATCTGTCCCCACTAATTTGGCACAACACAAAGAACACAGCACCGTTTCATAAAACCTGTCAACTACGTAGATGTTACTCTGTCTTAAGGGGCATCCACACACAACATTTGTTAATTTCTGTCAAGCTATCAGAACAACAGTGTTTCTGATTGCAAAGGCATATGACAGAGTATGGTACAACGGAGATACAAGCAGAGAGAAAGAAGAGAGAGAGGGATTTGAGAAGTGCTGAAAAGCTGAAGTCTTTAGTGCTGATAACAGTTAAGCAAGGATAAGATGGAGTGGCAGCAAAATGCAATACTGGAAAGAAACATAAATTCCCCTAGAAAACTTGCTGATCAGCGGCAAGTTTAGCAACATTTCACTCGCGCAAAAATTGGGCAGGTAATCTGAACACTACACTTCTGTGTTCCTGATCATGTAGCATGAAACATAATAACATAAAACAACACAAGCATGGTAGTGCAGTGGTAACCAACATGCTGGACTCCAGAAGGACCTGGGTTTGTTTCCTGATGCGGCCATCGTGATTTCAGCTTTCAATGTTTTCACAAAATCACTGCATGCAGATACTGAGATGGTTCCTTGCCACAGGTCATGGGTGATTCCTTCCTTATTTCTGCTTGTCCAAGCTACTTGCCCTGTCTCTAATGACCTCTTTGCCAATGAGACATTAATCCCAACCTACCTACCTGTGAAACTTGATACAAGTAGCCACAATAAGGGGCGTGGGCTTGTTGCAGAACATCCACCTGGTGAAGAAGTGGTTGCCATCGCTGGAGAAGAAGTTGGAGCACTACAGCTCCGGCTCACACCCTGACTACAGAGTGTTCATGAGTGCTGAACCGGCCGCCACTGCTGCTGCACACATGATACCACAGGTGCGATGCCTTTCACTGCTACTCACTCTAGGTCTCCACTACCAACACTGCAAGCCCGCGAGATTTTATTGCATGAAGTATAGAAGCACCAGTTAAATGAGACTTTTATAATCAACCTCTGAATATATTCGCTGCCCCTGACTGCATATATGTTAATGGAAATAAGACCATCATGCTAGCAGCAAAGTGTGCAACAATGTATGAAGGAGAGAATTTCCATTTTTCCCATAATATTTAAATTTGTGGAAACTATTTGTGTAATATACTATATGTCTTTCTTTGTTTTGTGCATATGTTTCCTAACAAAGTAAAAGTCTCTACCTGATCAACTCACCAGCAAAGCCATCGACTACATGGTAATATTAAGTTCACATAGATTGGAAGGAAAAAAATATGCAGGAAAGTAAATTAAGCAAGGATTTCCAAAGTGGTCAGTTAACTGTGAACATGTGATGTTAGTTCCTCGTGGTTCCAAGTGTCTCCAACGTGTCCTTGGGCAAATGGTGGTGGTGGTGAACCATGAGCAATGCGAGAAGTGTTTGTTGTTAATACGGTATGTTGGCGGGGATGCAGGGCATCCTGGAGTCGTCAATCAAGATCACGAACGAACCACCGACGGGCATGATGGCTAACCTGCACAAGGCACTGGACAACTTCAACCAGGAGACACTGGAGATGTGCAGCAAGGAGGGCGAGTTCAAGGCCATCCTCTTCTCACTCTGCTACTTCCATGCTGTGGTGGCTGAACGCCGCAAGTTCGGCCCGCAAGGCTGGAACAAGATATACCCCTTCAACGTCGGTGAGGATTGCCGTCCAACCAACCTAATATTGTTTGTAAGATACCTCCCAATTTGCCCATTGAGAAAAAAGTATGCGATCATTAATAAGCCAATTAGAAATTGTGCTCTTCTCATGTATACCACAAGGTATATGGAATTTCAGTGATATTTAAAAATTTACCAAAAACACTGTTGGTTGAGATTAATTGGTTGATGTATTGTTACATATCTTCCAGATACACCAAATTGACAAAGCACGGAACTGGTGGATTAATTTGTGTAACCAGTTTCAACCAAAACAGTATTTTCTGAACGTCTGGTATACATAAGTGGATGCAATAGTGAATTTCCGATTAGGTGTATAGTGTATAGCTGGCTAGCAGTTGGTGAGTGGAGATTTGTGCATGCAGGTGACCTGAACATCTGCGTTAACGTGCTCTACAACTACCTGGAGGCGAACTCTAAGGTGCCATGGGAGGATCTGCGCTACTTGTTTGGTGAGATCATGTACGGCGGCCACATCACAGACGACTGGGACCGTCGCCTCTGCATCAGCTACCTCGAGGAGCTCATGACTGTAGATCTGGTGCGTGCTTCACGTCCTTCTCATCTTGTCTACTTTTATACATTTTATATTGTTATTATTACAGTGTGCCAGCAATGGCAATAGAGTAAAAAAATACCCAAAACAATGGGAAATATAAAATTCAGTGCCAATTTTTTTAAATCATTATCAAGATGGTTTTAACATTAAGTCTTGTGCCTAGCAAATTAGAAAATTAGTTTTAAAAACAAAATTATACTTGATCCATGTATCAACTAGAATCAGAGGAATTCCACAAACTATTTTCTTTGAATTCAGACATTTGGCTGACTAGTATAACTTTTAATTATATTGTATAGTAAACTTGAATTAAAGAAAACTGAAGCTTGCACTGAGTATATATTGACCTAATTGAGCGATCCCTTTTTGGATATATCAGAAAGTATGTATAACTCTAAACACACATAGAACAGTTGCCATTCCGAAAAGTTCTGTAAAATATAAACTATAAATTAGCTATATTCCTTTTAATTTGTTTTTGAAAATAACTTTACAACTTTTTTTAAACATTGATCATACTTTTATAACTATCTGTTGTCAGTAATAACAGTTAACACAAACAGCAAAACGCCCATAGACATATCAGGGGTTAGTCATTAAATGAGGTGTTAGAAGACTCTAATGTGACGTGAAACTGTCCTGTGAATGTTTTACAATTGAATTGTTTAGAATACTGATTTAATTTGGTTAATTTCATATTATTTCCAAAAATGATGATGCGAGAACGCCCTTCTCTCATGCCATGACTCAAAAGTCTGTACTTGCACCTACACAGTGC
>NQII01001713.1:58143-226522 GCA_002778355.1 Clitarchus hookeri | reverse complement strand
GCAAAACTGTAACTGTACCAGTGGACCAGTGGAATAAAGGGGGTGGTGTGAAGTAAGAGAAAATATGTTACAATTCTTCTTTGTTTGTCGTTTGTAGGGTTACATTACACTGTGAATTGGACTAAATTCTTCAATTCTTCATCCCTCCCACCTTGCAGTTGACCTAGTAACTCTATCGTGTTCCAGTTAAAGTGACTACAGATGCACTGAAATCACTAGATCTTCAGATAAGTTCATGGAGAAATACGAACTATAATAACAGCAATCTGCCCGCAAGACTTAAATTGGGCAAAACTAAAAGCTGCTTGGGTATTCGGCCAACAGCATATCTTTGCACTGGTCCCATTGTATTAGTTACTATTTATTTTTTCTAGTATATGTCATAATGCGAATTCCTTGTCCTGCAACAGATGAAATGGTGAAGTGAAGGTGTTAGTGGAGAGATCGATGTCGCATGTGTGCAGGTTGATGGAGAACTGATGCTGGCTCCAGGGTTCCCGGCCCCTCCTAACACGGATTACGCTGGCCTCCATGCCTACATCGGTGAGTGCCCCACTCTCGCCTGTCTAGAGCTGTCCCCTGCTCAATTATTGGCACTGGGAACAACATATGTATCTTGCTGGTACAAATCCTGCAAACACATATGCTTATAACACTTCTTGCGATCTCACTCAGTTTAATAAAGTCACTATACAGAATGATTCAAAAATCATGGGACAAACATTGAGGGGTGGTAGAGCTCACTAAAACAAACAATTATTGCATATGAATATATGGGCGGGAGTGACGCGTTGAGGCACAAACACAAAAACATAACACATTAACGGAAACATAAAATGTTCATTAGCAGCATACTTAACGAGTGATTTCGTACAGAAAATGTTAAAACAGTTGCTGGAAATGCATCCACCAACAGTCACGCATGCTTGGCGACCTCTACATATGGCGTGATTGGCTGACAATGGTGGCGTGCGTGAAATACCCGGCGTATTTGAATCTGTTCGCCAATCACTCCACCGACGCTACCAAGCTTGCAATACTGTCGGTGGTAGCAATTCTGAACAATTATTATAAACATTGCTGTAAAAAGGCATTTAGCGGTGACGTTGTAAATAAACAATGTGTTGCATTTCATGTGTTATTTTTGTGTTTGTGCCTCAACGCGTCACTCCCGCCCATATATCCCTATACAATAATTGTTTGTTTTAGTGAGCTCTACCACCCCTCAATGTTTGTCCCATGATTTTAGAATCATCCTGTATATATTTTCTCAGTTTTTGTTCGATTATATTATACTTTTGCCACAGAGTAAATAATTACGCAAAGGAAAATGACTTGACAGTTTCTTTGCTGTCGGCGTACTGTCTCACTCGCTCTATCTCTCTCTCTCTCTCTCTCTCCAAGGCTTTCGGAATGTGTAGTGTGTCCGATTCACTACTGCACCCCACAAAATGGTCCGTATTGGCTGGGCTACCAGCTGGCGAGTAAGTTACCAAGCGCTGATTGGTAAATGGCATTTTGGCTAGTTACGTTATTTTGTTGGCGTGTGTGGCTTAATTTTGCAGTATAGGCAGTGGTTTCATTTCTATATTTTTAGGTAGTCTGTGCTCTTGCATTGCTCTGGTATACTGAAAACCGCTAGAAACATATCTCGTTCATTAACATATTTAATTTATATACACATATTCTCAAAATTGTGATATAAGAAGTTTTGTATAACTTCAAAAAAATCATTACTTTACCAAAATCCACTTTACCAAAATTAATGGTATTTCTAGTAATGTGTAATTGGGTGGACATAACATGAGTATGTTGACTATGAAAAATTATTTTTATGTACGTTCTACACATATGTTTTTGACATACACAAAATGTATCTTTAACTGAGCCTTTTGGCCCCTCTAGTCAAACATGCACATGACTGTGGTCTGCCAGAAAGTAAGGAGGGGCCATGTTTGGCAACATCATAAAGAGAGGGAATGATTACTTCAGAAAGCTGTAGGCTGCTTACAGTTAATTGAGCACTTTCATAACCAACCTTTGAAAAATGTAATTGTCCGTACCTGTATACATTTTAATGAGCACACTGACAGGCGTTCGCTCGCTTAAGTTGGCAATGATGGAGGGAAAGTAGTTCCATCTCATGACGTTCAATGAAAACTGTTAGGCAAACATTTGTAAATACCGCAATTAGTTTATTTTTATTTTTATTTTTCTATGCGTATAAGTGCAAGCATTAGCAAATTTTTTATATACGTAGTTACTTTTGTAATAATTTTACAGTTTCACTTGGTTGACACGTGCATAAAGTGAGTAGGCATGTGGTAATGTTAATTGTATATATGCTGGAATAATACACAACATGCATACAAGTAGATGTAAAGCAGGGCTTTCAGAAGTGCTCAGTTTACTGTGAACAGCCTATACTTGTTTTCCCTGCACTGTGGCAATACGAGAATACAGTTGTTGATTGCATAGCTACCTGGTCTCAAGTCTGAAGACTAAAGCTATATTGCATATGCAGAAAGGGTATGGAAAGCACATTTTTTTTAAATTATAACACAACATATTTTATTAATTCCCACATTGCTGGCACTTTTATTACACCTATACTCAATCATAGTAAGTAGTTACAGTATTTATTTATTGCCACTGATCAGTGATCTTGCATGTGGTCTTATTGGCACTCAATTACGGTGGAGTTACCTTTGTAAATAAGGTTTTAAAATGTTGTGGTACAAATTAAAAGGAAAATATGCACTAATCATTTGGGATGGATAACAACATTAACTCGGATTATTATTACTTTTTTAATGAACCTATAAATGTAATTGAAAATTACATCATTCTTGGAAAATGGAATGTAAGGGACATTACTGTTATCTTAACTTATTAATAATAATTTGTGTATTGTGTGGTAATTCATAGTGTACTCCTCATAACATTCCCTTTCTTATGTTTATATATACTAAATAATGTGTTCATTATTTCTCTTTTAAGAGAGAATAGTGAACACAAAAGTTGAACAAAAAAATAATAATTTCAGTATAAGTGTATTCGGGGTTCCATGGGGGTCATTGTAACCTCGGTGGGGGTTCACCACCGCCTCGACCCAACCAGTTTCTACGCCTGTGATAGGCAGTGGACTAAGTCCAATCAAATGTAGGATACAAATTAACTGTGAGAGCCGCATGCAGCCGTGTGACTCCTTGCAGACGAGATGATGCCCGCCGAGTCGCCGTGCCTTTACGGGCTGCACCCGAATGCTGAGATCGGCTTCCTAACGACTACCGCCGACAACCTGTTCCGCACCGTGTTCGAGATGCAGCCACGGGACGCCGGGGCTTCTGGCGGCGCCACCGTCACTCGTGAGGACAAGGTGACCCTCCTCTTTACCAGGAGAACTCTGTTGCAACTGTAGTCGAGTAAAACATGTTGTTACTCTAGAAACTGTGACACCTTGCAGCTATCACTGTTCACAAGAACCATACCATCCTAAAAATGAATGTTTACAACCAGTACTTTACCCACATGCGCCACTTATCAGTGCATAGTTTCTCTCCTTTATTAGTGCAAAAACTTTTCTCGTTAACATAACTTGTTAGTTAGGGGTCAGTGGATTTTCATTTTATTTCCATGACATTTTGACTTCGGGGGTTGAGATTGCTATGGTGTTAATCTTCAGTTTGTGCTGTCCCAGAATTGAGTCCTGGGTGAGTCATATACTGTAATTATTTGCATTTTTATAAGAGAGTTTATGTTATATTAGCATATAAACGTCCCCCTCCACAAAAATGAGAAAACTGTCATAAAAGCAGGGCATTATAAAAACACCGAAAACCAAGGCTACCATTTTTTAAATGTTTTTGTATCTTCTTTCCATCCCAGTTTGTATTCCACTGGTGTTACAAAAAATGTGTTTTTTTAATTATTAATCTATGGTGTATGCAAGCCACTAAATTTTATAAAGCTTAACCAAGTACGTGTGATAATTCATCATGGTGGGGAATGCCTGATACACATCGAGGAGGAGGATGATGGACAAAATATTTTCCCAGGTGATCTACTATCCCCTATCCAAGTGAGAGCTAATGTAGGAACTTAAAAATTAACCATCACACTTGTTGCCCGTTTAGCAAAAATCCTAGCTTAAAAATAAATGTAGATAAAGTACTATTACACTTAAAAAATGCATGCTTTTAGGAAACCAGATGTATGTACCTGCAATGCATTTAGACTATTACTGCATGGACAGTGTTCATTTAGTTTGTTGGTATCATCTAAATATGATAATACATAAATATTAAAATGATTATCAAATTGAGAGTGTACCTTATATCGGTGATGGGCCTTAATAATGGGCTTTAACAATTGTGTCCATAAGCATCCAGCTACCAGTGGGTTAACATAGAATTCTCTACGGTGGAGCAATAGTGGTATTCAAGAGGATGGAAAATAGGAGCTCTTGGAGAAAACCCGCCACACACGGGCAACGTCCGTTGCGTTTACCACGTGTGGAAAACTGGGGAGGTCCACCAGGGATTGTAGCAGGTTGCATCTGCAGAGGGAGGCCAGGTGGCTCGCTAGCCAAGACTCCAGTTGTAGTTCAGTGCTACATCCTTAGCAAGATGGTACATTTATCATCCGAAAGTTTCTATCTCCATTGACTACATTAATCTAAGATGGAAAGGTCTGTAACTGAAAGAAAAAAAACTCACGTATCAAAATTTAAGCTGTTTGATAATGTTAATATAAATAATGTTTCTTGTTCAACTCTAGTGTAAAAGAGAAAGCGATTTTTCCTTTCTGCAAGCTCATTGTAACATTATGCATGTGTGTCACGCTCATGTGACTTTAACTATTTATAATTTTATTTTTTGTAATGTTTATCTGGCACGTCTCATGATTTATTAATTTAGTATTGCTAAGGAATATGAATAAGACTAGTTAAGTGCAATAGAGCCCGGCTTGGGATGCCTGTGCTAACTGCATACAGCGTATGAATAAAGTTATTATAACATATCTCTGGAAAAAAAAAACAGATTCCTACCAAATTTGGCGAACAAGTAGTACTGCTACAGACGACGTGTAATTGTGTGTTTTATGTATGTTGGACACTTCTTATTAAGTGACGGCTATATAGACATTTCAAATTAGAATGCCATATCTTCTAAACTATGTAATCAAAACCAAGGCGCTAGTCGTTCGACAGTAATACCAACAGAACTGTCACTCTTTTAGTAGGTGTTGATGAATCTGCAATTATCCGTATTGTTTCTACAGCGAGCGCAGCGCACCTGTTAGAGGTCAGACAGTTCTCTCAGCACAACAACTCCTGCAGTATGTGCACTGTTCCATTAACAACTAGGGGCGTAATAGATTGAATCAGAAATGTAGTTTCTGCTGCCTTGAAATCTGATACGAGAACTGTTCAGTAGTCACTCCCCTGCTGATTGTTTTCAGTGTAGGACATGGGTAGGGACACTTCTTCTCGTGGGAGTCAAATCCACACCTCGATTTTGTGCTGCAGGCCACACTACTAACATTATTTTTATTGTTGATTGAATCACAAGGTTTGAGATGCTTGTTTCCTGCGGCAATCGTTTACGGCATGTCTTTACATCTTAAGCCATTACTGGACTCATACCTGTCCTGGGAAGAGTAATTTCCAAGTCCAAGTAATATGTAAGATTATTTAATATAAACGTCCAAAAATATTTTAACTGGCTTACAGTATTATCGCATCTGAAATTTTTTTCAGAACTATAATATCATTAAATGAATTACAGTCACAATGTCATTATACAGGTGCTGCAATCCTTGCATTAGTTTGCATAGTTTCTTATAGTGAATATTGCATTCTCGTTATTTATAAAGTACGTAACAGGCTACTGTGGGCAACTTTAGTTATGTTCGTGGGGCAATTGCAATGTTATTTAGAAAAGCCTAGGCGAGTCACTCGCGTTAAGCTGACGGGCCGTAGTTCCCTGGCGTCGGCTCTCGGCCTACGCTCGAGCACATGCGGTGTGATGCACATGGATGCGGTGTGCGCACAGGTGAAGCAGATAATCGACGACATGCTGGAGAAACTGCCGGAGGAGTTCAACATGCTGGAGATCATGGGCAAGGTGGAAGAGCGAACTCCCTACGTCATCGTCGCCTTCCAGGAGTGCGAGCGCATGAACCACCTCACCGGCGAGATCAAGCGCTCTCTCCGGGAGCTCGACCTGGGCCTCAAGGTGATCGCACATCATCAGTAACTTCAATTACAGGCCGTTTGCGGCGAACTGTGCACTTTCCAAAGCCCTGCTCAACATCTGCTTGCATGCACATTGTGTATTCTTCCATCATGTGTAAGATTGGCATTACCAGGGGCACCATCACTTGTTCCGTGAGTCAGACAAGTAGAACTGCAAAATTAATAGAAAAGTAAATATTGCACAGATTTGCAAATTATTGCACTTGTAAAAATTAACAAAAACAGAAAGCAAAATAAATCATTTCAGTATTCACAAACGTTCACCAAACACTTTAAATCCAACGCTAACATAAACTACTTTCCCTGTGTCATTGCCAACTTTGCCAGGCGATTGCAAGCAGCGTCCCCCTTAAAATATATGCAGGTAGGGGCAGTGGCTGTTTTTTTTTCAAAAGGGTGGTTTCAGAATTGTTTAATTTAACTTTGAACCGTCTGTAATGATAGTGCATAGGTGTAGCGAGTGTACCTTGGGGAGGGTGAACCACATATCAAATGAAACGCCCTTAATAAAATACCTGTGCTTGCTCCTCTCCCCTCGAGCGTTACGTGGGGTGATACTTACAAATTGATAATAGGTAGAATGCAAGGGAAGGAGCGAATGGGGTCACCCCAGAAAAATCCACTTCAAAATAGTGCAGTAGGGTTAGAAGAACCCTTAACTGAACAATGTTATCTTATCCGTAGGCTACAAACGGTAATTGTGAGCTGTGACCATCTGCACTAAGTATATACGTGTTTATAAATTCACTTGTATTTGTAACAACAAGTACAATTATGTATATTAAACACAAGTAAATACTGCCATAAAACCAAAATGAATGAAACATATAATAACACTTTAAACTTCCCTTTCGAATATGGCAATATTAGCAATATATCTGTATTGTAAATAAACAGGTTCAAAGAAAAAAATTTTCTGTACTCTATAAAGAAAGTATTTTTATGGTGCACAAGTGTCCTATCTTTGCTAATCTTGCAAGTGAATAAATTAAGTATATATACAAAACGTTATCCTGTGAATTAATAAAAATCTTTAATTGTACGAGAATACATAACTTTCAGTACAATAAATATATTTTTTTTAAGTGTTTGAATGCTTTGAAAGCTCTGTTTAGAAAATCTACTTTATGTCCATTATGTAAAAATTTAACAAACCTTTGGACTAAGTGACTAGTTTACTTGCATTGGTGAAATTTTACTGATTGACTCCTTACTGCCATGAGATAAAGATGCCATCTTCAGTGGCCACGAACTAGAGCATAGCATTTTCATTGAGTCCTTAAGGCTCATGCCTACATGGAACTGTTTAAGGCCGAGAAGCGTGGGAGCAATAAGGACGAAACTGCCACGTGCATCAAGTGCGTCATCGCCACAAAACGCAAGGCTCTGAATAAGCATGTAGTGTTCTCGTCGTGCTGCATGCACCTATGAAACTTTCAGCAGTGACCTTATCATTTTATTGGTAGAAAGTCTGTAACAAAGTTCAATGCAGGTCCCTTAAGTACTTCTGTATGTATCTTGTGTGTATATTTTGAGATACTGTGCTCTGAAAAGCAGGTTTTGTCCATTTTTGAGTACTCTGAAAAAGTGTTTCTAATATGCACGATGTCGTGAAAGCATGTAACAGCCCTTGTCTAAAGTGTGTGTTATTTTCATAGATCAGCACATTAGACCTGTGTTTAATAGTTTTGTGGAAAAACACTCTGCAACGTAGTTCAATTGATTAATTAGGGGGGGGGCAAGGCATATAGTAATTTCACTTCAACATTAGTGCATTGCCAATCAGTGTTTATATTATAATATATGCATTTAAGGAGACCATAATTTATTTTCAAAAATGAATTTCTAAAGTTTTCAGTTATCGTTGAACTAGTTGAAACACATAACTTTGGATTAACTATTTTCAGTTACCTTGCAATTTTTTGTGCTGATGTCTGCAGGGAAGTAAGTGGAGAGAATTGTTTACATACACGAAGCTCAGAGTTTCGTTATTAAAGTTAAAGTTTTCTTTGGGAGTGAAGAGATTTGAGCGGCTCTCAACACCATGGTCTTGAGAGCCAATAGGGGTGAAGCAAGATGAGCATGGAGCAGCGCCAGAATACAAGGGTGGGGGAAATGGGAGATCCCCGAGAAAACTCGCTGACCAGTGGCATCGTCCAGCACTATCGCTGTGTGCAGAAATGCAGGAGCGACCCTGCCGGGAATCAAACCCAGCTCACCTAGGTGGGAGGCGAGTATTCTGGCCACTACATCACTGCGGGCCTATGTTTTTGTTTCAGCACTGCTCGTTTAAGTAGTTAGAAGTTTGAAAGAGATGGTCTCTGCTGTTTACTTTGACCTTTCATCACTCTTGTATACTCACCAGTCGCTAGTAGGATCAAGCCAAGGACTGGTTCCAATCTTCCTCTCTGAATGTACATCACGTCTTAACCTTGAGTAAAACTGAAGTTTTTTCTTTTACGTTGACATGAAGGTGATGAAAAATAATGAGAAGGAAGTTTGTCTTCCACTGTGCTCCAAGGAAACAATTCCTGCCAACTTCTTGAAGCCAACCTCAGTAGAGTTCAAGGACGACCACCATTACCCACTATTCCTCGTTTCTCACTCTCTGTCCGCATCGTCTGTAATTGCAGGTTACATGTAATATTACTTTTTATTTACTTTGTGGAATACTTGGTTAATTTGATGAGAACATTAAAAAAAGTGATTTTGATACTGTACTGAAGTGTGTACAAGAATACCATACAGAGGATAGTACATAAATGCCTTTGTAAAACTATTGAACTAATCTTGTTATTGCTACCTATAATTGTATTCTTTGAAAATTCACCAGCAAGAAGAAGGATTGTTCATATTTTCGTATATCTGGATGTCTCATGCTAAATGCAAATTTAGTAGTTGTATGCGTTTTTGTTTTCCTTCGGCAAACAGCCAGTTCCCTGGATAAATATTCCTATGTTTATGGCATACGTACAGTTTTACCTCCAGCTATAATAAATAGTTATGTCATAGTTGGGTGCATCTTTATTTTCAGTCACAAAATAAATGACACTTTTGTTCCAGTCACATTAAAATAATTACACAATAGACAATGATAATTTGTCGTCATATTAGTTTATTAGAATTTTTATGTTTTTGTAAATCAATAACTTTGAATTCTGTGTTTTATTGGCATTACGGGATAATTTTTGTGTAAGGAATTTAAAGTATTACTTACGTTATCTGAAACATATTTCAATCTTGACTGAATAACTACACTTTAAAACTTATACTGACCTCCCGTTACTATAGGGTTACCACATCCCGTTGTGAATAATATTTGTGGTTGAATTTTATTGAATGTTCATGGCACAGTTGTGAGTTTATGTTGATAGGGATACATGGACATAGTAATATTGCTGTACTCGTATACGTTTATGTGTGAGGAAAATGTCCCACTGGTTACAAGGCTAAGGTATCAAGGTCAAGTGGCAATGAAAACAAACTGGACATCCGTCGATAACTATCTGCAGTGTGTCGCCACAGACTCCATTAGAAGTTGAAGAGATAGTAGCTCAGAAAGAACTATTGTCCAGTTCTCCCATGTGTGGTCGTGGCAATACAAGGCAACACGGTGATAGCGACGTGCTGCTTCAAGTATCCGCCCTAGCAGGCCTCTTCTTCCTTCCCTCATGCATCTGTACTCAATGTGAGTAAGTTACGAGACCGCTCATTCTTTATCATTCTTCTCTGCTCTTTTCATTCTTTCTGTCTTAGGACTTTCTCCGGCTTACTGTGAGCTATCCTAATATATTGTTTGGATCTTGTTCTTTCATTCTTAGCATGTTTTGTCATGCATAGTGTGTTTTGAGCCTAGGTTTGATTGCAGTACGAGGCAACTGCTTCTCTGCCCCCACCCCTGATACAAATGTATTGGCGGAAGTGGGGGGGGGGCAAGGTCAACCTTCATCATGCTTGGCCATCCAGATATTGTCTTTCAGAGAAAATAACGAATGCAGTTCAAGCTGCATGCTGCCAACCACGGCTGCAGCTTATAGGGCACTATGGTTATGCTCGCCTGTGTGTGGTAGTGGGCGTGCAAGGCAGTGTGGCGGCTGTGTGTGACAGGGGGAGCTGACCATCACGTTCGTCATGGAGGAGCTGGAGAACTCGCTGTTCCTGGACCAAGTGCCGCACATCTGGACACAGCGCGCCTACCCCTCGCTGCAGGGTCTGACCGCGTGGTTCGCCGACCTGCTGCTGCGCATCCGCGAGCTCGACACGTGGTCCACCGACTTCGTGGTGAGTTCACCTGTCCAAAGTCCCGAGACACCTCCTTCCCCTGGCCTGCTGGTATGCGCTGTAGTCGCAGGCATTCCGTCAAGCTCGACACCTGGTTCACCGACTTCGTGGTGAGTTCACCTGCCCACAGTCCTGTGACACCTCTTCACCTGGCCTGCTGGTATGCGCTGTAGTCGCAGGCATTCCGTCAAGTGGCAATCAAACCGCAGTTGCTGTCTATGGGTTGGGGGGGAGGTGATTGTTCCTACACTTTTATGTCAGCAGATGTGACTGCCTCTGCGTTGACAGAGAGTGATATGACACTTACTACATCATACTGTAATATGTATATACAATATGTTGATATGTGTGCATCATTCTTTTTTATATGTAATATATTTTGCTTATAGTATTTACATACCTAGCCATAAAAAGTTTAGTATAAATTGTTACTTTATGATGCACTAGCAACAGAATGTTGTGTAATTTTATTACAATTGTAGTTTTTGCAAGTACGATCTCATTATTGCTGAAGTTGTTCTTTTGAAATAATTGTCTGCTTTGTAGCAGTAACACGGCGTTGTACTTTAGGAAACTCTTTGAATAATTACATAAACGACGACTCACATGATCACAATTAACAATTCTGTTGAAACTACTATACTGGTATGCTTAGATGGTACAAGAACCCACCTGTCCCTATATGCACTGTCCTGGAGCATTAGAGATTAAATTCTGAAAGTTTCTACTGTCTTCAGGAACAACATAGGTGAGAGGTGCTACTTGGAGCAGACTGGCCAACCTGAGGGACAGATTTGTCTCTCCAGCCTGTCCGAAGTATGAGTAAGATGAGATGGAGAAGAAATAGTAATGAAATGAAGACTGGGAGATAAAAGGCGTTCCCAAGAAAACCTCCACGCCACTGCCATGTCTGGGATCGAACCAAAGTAGGAGGCCAGTGAATTACAAACCCAGCTGGGGGTTTGGAAGTTCGTGGGTACAGTAGGTTTTGTTGCCACAGCTGTATGCACTGTAGTTGGTTGTGTTTCGTGGACAGCTACCTGCTTCGGTGTGGCTGGCTGGCTTCTTCAACCCTCAGTCCTTTCTCACGGCCATCATGCAGTCGACGGCCCGCAAGAACGAGCTGCCCCTCGACAAGATGTGCCTGCAGTGTGACGTCACCAAGAAGCAGAAGGAAGAATTCACGTTAGTACTGTGCAGCCTATTGGCCAACGCCATGTACAAAGGCGTTTGCTTAGTAATAATCTTGGTTTCCCGGGTGGAGCCGAGTCCTATCAATTGCAGTGGCTGATGTGGCCTTCAGCCCAGTGTTGAGAGACCCTGCTGACATTAGACTTAACCATGTGGCGAAATGTTGGTTTTTGTGTGAAATGTTGGTTTGTGTGACCTAATATCAGTTGGAGAAATTCTTTAAGGTGATATTTGCTCCCAACTGTAAACTCTCAGAGCACTGAGCAAGAATGGAGTTGGGGTACTCAATGAATTGTAACCACTCGTTAGCGGGCAGTGAGTCATCCGTTACATATGTGCAAAC
The DNA here is from genome assembly GCA_002778355.1 of Clitarchus hookeri. Taxonomy (NCBI): domain Eukaryota; kingdom Metazoa; phylum Arthropoda; class Insecta; order Phasmatodea; family Phasmatidae; genus Clitarchus; species Clitarchus hookeri. The sequence goes on along the minus strand of NQII01001713.1, from coordinate 214,448 downwards.
TATGAAACTACCTAGTTCGACAAGAGGTAAGCACTTTCATACCTCACACATGCTCACCAGCCACCACTGTTGTAATAACACTGACATGGCTCCGTCCCAATAGCCAAGATACCCACTGAGTCGTTAATGTTACAAATATTATTCTCAATAAGATATTGTGGGAATAGGCCGCTAGGCTACTATTTACATTTTAAAAAAGGAGTCAAACACTATTACTCACGGGGCGGTACTTGTGGATGAACACACACGCGTTCACGCCTACACGAGTGTGCATGCACACGCACTCTCAAAGTCGGGTAAACACATTTCCCACACGGATGTGCGATCATGGCGTTTCGCTGATCTAGCTAGCAAAAATTTGCGACCACATGGTAAGTGAGTTCGCCTGACTTTTGTTCTCGCGTGTGTGTGTATCCTCGATTATCACCCTGTGTGTACTTGTGTATTCGGTCTCGTTTTAAAAATGTAATGTACTTAATTTTTACTGGCCACGACAGTTTCTCGCAGACTGCCGTCAGCAGTGTTGTGTGGAGGTGTCAGTGAGTGGGGTAACTGTCCACAGCTCGGCTCCACGAGAGGGAGCCTATGTTCATGGGCTGTTCATGGAGGGGGCTCGCTGGGATTCCCAGTCCGGCTTCATCATGGACTCTAAGCTGAAGGAGCTCTTCCCCAGTATGCCCGTCGTCAACATCCGGGTGAGCTCACAACACTCGGTTCCACAGCTATCATCCAGGTTCACGCGAGACGATTTCTGGAGCACATAGTTGCACTGGAACCAGAACAACTGAAAGGACATCTGTCCTGGGGAACGTGACATCTGTTATAAACCTTATGTATTTGCAACTTGGTTCCACCTCCGAACCAACCTGTTCACATGAAAGCAGTGGTGTTCATTAGCTGAATAAAGTTAAATTTGGTTGGTTATAAGTGCTTTCCTTCCCTCCGATCATTTGAAAATATCACATTATCATTAACAGTTTTATTTAGGGAATTTTGCCACAAATAAACTGTAGCTGAATATTTAAATGAATTAAAACAATCTTAAAACTGTTATTTGTTGTTTCTCCTGTAATTTGATATTTTTTTATTATTGATTTTATGTGTATCCATTATAGTTATATAAATTATAACTTTATTATTATTAATTAAAATTGATTACATATTAAAAATATTTGGAAATATTAATACTATTTTTTATTACCTACAACCAGAATAATTGTCTCTCACAACACTTTTGCTCGATCAAAATTTTTTTGCTTGCAAAATGTACTTTATCAAACTTCCAAAATGCAAATACGCTTAAATTTTTATTTAAAAAAAAAAACTCCTAATATATGAATATTTTTACTAGAAAAATTCAAACAATTAATACTTTTAAACATATCAAATTGTAATAAAATTTCTTTCTAGTATCCTGGTGGCTTCAATTGAAGTGTGTAGCATTATGGAATGGGACACCAAATATAAATTTGTTATCCTTATCTTTGCAGGCAATCACACAGGACAAGCAGGACCTGCGCAACACATATGAGTGTCCTTGCTACAAGACGCGCACACGAGGCCCGACCTATGTGTGGACCTTCAACCTCAAGACCAAGGACAAGCCTGCTAAGTGGACCCTCGCCGGCGTGGCTCTACTCCTGCAGATATAGACTGCCTGCCACACTCCTCGGCTAGAGCTGGATGCCTCAGCCATAGCTTATTGTACATGCTGCATGATGTCACACGAGGCCCGACCTATGTGTGGACCTTCAACCTCAAGACGAAGGACAAGCCTGCTAAGTGGACCCTCGCCGGCGTGGCTCTACTCCTGCAGATATAGGCTGCCTGCCGCACTCCTCGGCTAGAGCTGGATGCCTCAGCCATAGCTTATTGTACATGCTGCATGATGTCACACGAGGCCCGACCTATGTGTGGACCTTCAACCTCAAGACGAAGGACAAGCCTGCTAAGTGGACCCTCGCCGGCGTGGCTCTACTCCTGCAGATATAGGCTGCCTGCCGCACTCCTCGGCTAGAGCTGGATGCCTCAGCCATAGCTTATTGTACATGCTGCATGATGTCACACGAGGCCCGACCTATGTGTGGACCTTCAACCTCAAGACGAAGGACAAGCCTGCTAAGTGGACCCTCGCCGGCGTGGCTCTACTCCTGCAGATATAGGCTGCCTGCCGCACTCCTCGGCTAGAGCTGGATGCCTCAGCCATAGCTTATTGTACATGCTGCATGATGTCACACGAGGCCCGACCTATGTGTGGACCTTCAACCTCAAGACGAAGGACAAGCCTGCTAAGTGGACCCTCGCCGGCGTGGCTCTACTCCTGCAGATATAGGCTGCCTGCCGCACTCCTCGGCTAGAGCTGGATGCCTCAGCCATAGCTTATTGTACATGCTGCATGATGTCACACTTTTATATGACAGCACGCCACTTTGAGCTTGGCTTTCTTTGTAAATGCTCGTTTGTATTATTCCTGTTACTACTGTCGTCATCTATTCAGTTATGGAGGAAAGGAAAGTAGTGCACATTTTAATAACACCAACAGTTGGTTCAATGTAACCAAACATTTTATAAAGCTCTGCTCAGTTTAATTCTGCCTCATTTATATTTTTCCACTACCTACAGAAGAGGATTTTACAAATTGTTATTTTTAGTAGCACTCGTTGAACAGTGAACCAGCTATGTAGTACGTTTTGAAGCTTAGATTAGAAAAAACCTCAGACAGAATTAGAACAACAGACTCGCAAACAGACTTATTAGGGTTTACTGTGTGGCACAAAATGAAGAGACACAAGCAAATAGGAAAGTATGTCTGTACTTAACAAGTACTGACGTTTTAACGAAGGTCAACGTGGCATGGGAAAGTTCATTTTGTCGTCTTATCAAACTGCAGCACTGCAGTCATAAACTGACGTCACAGCGAAGTCTACTGCCGAGTGTCCGAGTGCTGCTGCAAATAGAGCAACAGTAAATAATATTGTTATCTTTCTGGTCCATGGCTCAGATCCACAAGTAGGCTTAAATAGTTTCAATTAGACATAGACATCAGTCGCTCTATACAACTAGATTATATTGGTTTGTATAACAGAGATGTTTATAGTCAGTTTCCTAAAAGCAACCATTCCACATCAACAAAGATTGTCTCAGCATCTGCCACGAGAGTTTTACTTGTTCAGCTCAACATATCATTTTCTTAAACCGTAGTTGGCAGTCCTGCATTCATCGTGTGTAACAGTCACTGTGAAACTGATAATTTAATTATATTTCTGGTCAGGTAATGTGCGAGTCTGTGGTGTAGAATGATTCCTGAAAATATGTTTCGCTCATGGTCAACTCAGTATATTTCATCTCCAAATCTCAAAAATAAGTTCAACAGTGTGCTGTTAATTTAATGGCAATTATTTTAACTCTGGCACACAGATGAAGNCCAAATCTCAAAAATAAGTTCAACAGTGTGCTGTTAATTTAATGGCAATTATTTTAACTCTGGCACACAGATGAAGCGCACACAGATGAAGTGTTGAATATTTCCGAATACGGGTCTTCACGGTAGAAGCATCCAAACAAAATATTTCCCAAACTTTAAGATTTGTGTCTCATCTCACTCTAAAGGCATTGTTTTGAGCTTCGATTAGAAACAATTAGAATTTTATTTTTACAGTGCTACAATCATCAAAATAGCACCTTNCCAAATCTCAAAAATAAGTTCAACAGTGTGCTGTTAATTTAATGGCAATTATTTTAACTCTGGCACACAGATGAAGTGCACACAGATGAAGTGTTGAATATTTCCGAATACAGGTATTCACGGTAGAAGCATCCAAACAAAATATTTCCCAAACTTTAAGATTTGTGTCTCATCTCACTCTAAAAGCATTGTTTTGAGCTTCGATTAGAAACAATTAGAATTTTATTTTTACAGTGCTACAATCATCAAAATAGCACCTTNAGCATTGTTTTGAGCTTCGATTAGAAACAATTAGAATTTTATTTTTACAGTGCTACAATCATCAAAATAGCACCTTCACGAAAGTGCTTAAGTTCGTCTCCATATGTGTCACTATGCTGACATTTTTTTAGACTTGCCTCGTAAATTCTCATGAATGTGGTCTGAATGTAAGTGCATACTTTGAATTAAACATGTGTGATATTCTATGCATGTGATAATCTCAAAATTACTGTCGTATTGTCATCTGTTCGCCAATGTAATGGGAATTTTTTAAACAGCTTGCTGCTACCAATCAACAAAAATTTAATGTAAACAACAAATACAATAGTAATGCATAATTACTGTAATATACATATTGAGTGCAGCAAAATAAAATCGAAAATGTAAAATTACAGATACATTAACTGTTTTTATTTGGTTATATGCTTTATTAAAAATAAAAAGCATTAAAAAAATTATGTGCATTACTTATTAACACATACTTAACACAACATACTATAATTTTCAAATATACATCTAATTTCAAGAAAGAGCGCCTATTTCGAAATGTGATGACGTCCAATATTATTGATATGTGATGGTAAAATGTAAAATTTGCAATATCAGTATGACCTATATTTGTGATGCAGATAATTGCTATCAATATAAGCAATGTTTGCGATATATCACCATCAATCTTCAATACTCTCTGGGAGTGATTTATCACAACTAGTACCAATATGGTTGACTTGTTAAGGTATATATCACAGCCGTAGTGTTCACATATGTTGCATTAAACGAAATGTTAGAACAAGGCAAATCATACACAATGTGATTTTCTTAATAGTAGCTTGCTCAGTCTACCTTACAACGTGAACATAAACACTTATTTAACTGAATCCCATCCTGTGTTGGAAAATGCTGAAATGTTTATACTGAAGGCTTCTCGGCAGCTTTAAAATGAATGCCTGCAGTACAATAAGTACTGCCGTTTACGAATTTTTCCAAGCAACTGCAAAGTTGTTACAATTATGATTATGGTAGAGGAGCAACATTACAGGAATTATTCAACACACTTAAGTATATTCTAGTAGGTTAAAAAAAATCATATTTTGAATAGAGGGAAAAATAGTGCATACTGTCCAAAATTAGTTTAGTATTTTTTTATTTAATTACAAATTGTGTGGGATTTCTTGATGATACAAGTACATGGTGAAAATAAAATAATATAAAAATCACATTAAATATGCTTGATACACGACACATAACATTTCTACAGAAATATTGATTTAGACATCATATGTATCAGAGACTCATTTTGCACGAGGTAGAAGATGTGTGGAATGTAGCTGAGAGCACCCAGCCACACATAAGGAGACTGCTAGAACGAGGAGATGGAACATGGAGCTGGAGGGCGGAGTTTGCAGCTTGAAGCCTCCATGCTCTGGATCCACCGCTCCAGGTCGGGCACCATGCGAGGCTTCTGTACCAGCTCGTTGGAGGCAGAGCGCACGCACTCCTCCACACTGGCCCCGGTGACACTCTGCTTGCTTAGGCACACGGCACACACCACCTCGTCCTTCTCCCTCACGAACCTCTGCCGCAGGTACATCGACCTCTCGTCCCAGTGCACCAGCTGGCAACACCACACACACCTCCAGTCAGCATATCGACCTCTCGTCCCAGTGCACCAGCTGGCAACACCACACACACCTCCAGTCAGCATATCGACCTCTCGTCCCAGTGCACCAGCTGGCAACACCACACACACATCCAGTCAGGATATCGACCTCTCGTCCGAGTGCACCAACTGGCAACAGCACACACACCTCCAGTCACCTTATCGACCTCTCGTCCAAGTGCACCAGTTAGAAACAGCACACACATCTTCCATCACTACATTGCCTACACGGGACTACAGCNCAAGTGCACCAGTTAGAAACAGCACACACATCTTCCATCACTACATTGCCTACACGGGACTACAGCACCAGACAGACTGCATGTTTCCTTGAGCAGTTGTGGCAGTATTACTATGGGAACACTAAAATGTACACTTCAGGAAACATCTTGAGAGCTTCCACGTGCACCAAAAATCTGAATGTAAGCTATTTGTTTCTGCACATATCCGAATCACTAGATTTTCAACATATGTAGTTCATTTACAAAAAATCATCGTAATATTCCATGAAAGTCCACAAATTCTTGTAGACCCAAATATCTTTACCCCTCAGTCTCTTAATGTAATAAGCTAATAGGATCGCTTAAATTACCAGAGCATAGTAGCATAGTTTAAACCTACCTTGGACAGGAAGTGTATATAATGAGTTTTTGCAATCTAAAATAACCTTAAATATTACGTATTTTTATTTTACACATTCGCATATGCAGAAACAGATCGTTGTCAATACTTGCGAGCATTCAGTAAATATTTTTATGTTTGTTCGGTGAATCACATTTTCGAGCATGCCTCTAATCGGGTTGACTGATTTTTGTCTTCTACGCATGTCTTACTATAACTTGCAGTTCACTGGCAGAACTGTCAAAATAACATCACGGAAGACTGATATGAATCGTTGTATATGTTTGGATTTACAGTCTGCTAATATTTATGCAATTGATGTGGTTTTGACAGTTTTGAGGGTAAAAAAAGTTTTAATGCCTATTTCGTAAATCACCTATGCTCTGTACTCCATGTCCCCTCCATGAAGCCAACAGATTGCAGGACCTCAGGTTAGTATCACCAAGTTAGTGGCGTAACTAACTACGAGGGGGTGTATCGGGGTAATCAGTCTCCCCCAAACGTCAGAGTTAGTAAGCATGTTCAGCTGGGAATTCGCATATCCGTTGATGGGTAATACTTATTTTATCAGAAAATGGCTTAAAAAATATATTTTGGAGGTTAAGTTAAACAATTTTCCTGGGGAAGACCTCCAAACCCCACTCCCACCTGGGGGTTATTCAATATCACCACCCATAGCCTCTATCTAGTTATACAACTGCGTCAATTAAGGTTACTTGAGACACTGAGGGTATTGCGCAAATTTACAGGAATCTTTTTTTGCACATTTGGCAGCCTTGAAGTAGAATTATGCAGTTTCATAAAGTTTGTGGCTGGCAGTAACGTGCCGTGCATTATGTTTTATTGTACATGGAACTGTTGCATATACGAACAAAATTTATTTTAAAGTGTCCCGCTTTACCCTCGGTGTCCCAAGTAACTTCAGTTGACAGTAGTACGTTGTTTCATTATTGTATATGCAACACCAACATGATGGAAGTGGAAATAAAGTATTTTTCTTCCTCCCTGAAAATATTTCAGAACCTTGGTAGTGTCCGCTACGCCCTACGCATTAAACCTTCCCGCCAAAAATTTACCTCTTGCCAATGCCAGAGATCAAACCAGGGACCCCAGTATTGAGGGCTGGAGCCTAAGCCACCTTTTGGTTTCTTTACTCAAAATTTTTACAAATTTATTTTCTCTCTTTATTTAAGATTAGAAGTGAAATAAAGACATATGGAAAGAGATAACAAACAAAATAAGATGGCGTGAACACTCGGAAAGCACGCCAAACGACAGACTGCCGACTGCGGTTGCAAGTTACTACTAGGAAGATGAGACTTGGAAGACTGAGAGAGAAACAAGCGACATACAAGACGTGTTGTGAGTTCTAGCTTTCCGCTCTGCTCAGTGCGATAAGCATACAGGGGAATCAGGCACTATGGCTATGGTAAAGTCTTGCTGTGTGTATATTTTCAAAATATGAAATCAAGAACTGAATTTTAACAACTAAAATATTTTGATAGGCTTTATGTTATTGAATGAACAAAACCATTGCACATATATATAGTTTTCAAATAGAATAACTGTCTATTTTTTTTTAATAATAACATTTATGTGTAATTTTGTTATGTATGAGTCTATAATAATAAAAGTAAAACAATACCACATTGATTACTTTACATTATTTTATCTTCTTAAATGCCCACGTTCAAAAAAGTTTTGTTGAAATATTAAATTTATTATACATAAATTTTAATTTTATATACTGTAGTTGTAAAAGGGTTTATTTTGTTAACTGTAAGGCAATTACTGTGGCATATTTTCTGATTTCGTTATTTATATACGTAATTTAAAAAAAAATTGTGTAAATTCTAAATAGAAAATTATATGAACTATTGCTGTATCTAATAGTTACCGGCATTCAAGTAATCTTGCGAATAAATCTAACCTCATAAAGTAGCTCAAAATTTGTTCTTGAGTTTATGTGTTGGGAACTTGCACACAGCGGGACCATTCCATGGCCTATAGTAAATATGTTGCAGGTCGCTGCCTTTGATTGGAGTGGAAGGTGGAGGGGGGCTGACCTGGGTCTCGATGCGGTAGGCGTGTATGGGGGGAAGGGGGCTGACCTGGGTCTCGATGCGGTAGGCGTGTCTGGTGGGGAGGGGGGCTTACCTGGGTCTCGATGCGGTAGGCGTGTCTGGTGGGGAGGGGGGCTTACCTGGGTCTCGATGCGGTAGGCGTGTCTGGTGGGGAGGGGGGCTTACCTGGGTCTCGATGCGGTAGGCGTGTCTGGTGGGGAGGGGGGCTTACCTGGGTCTCGATGCGGTAGGCGTGTCTGGTGGGGAGGGGGGCTTACCTGGGTCTCGATGCGGTAGGCGTGTCTGGTGGGGAGGGGGGCTTACCTGGGTCTCGATGCGGTAGGCGTGTCTGGTGGGGAGGGGGGCTTACCTGGGTCTCGATGCGGTAGGCGTGTCTGGTGGGGAGGGGGGCTTACCTGGGTCTCGATGCGGTAGGCGTGTCTAGTGGTGAGGGGGCTGACCTGGGTCTCGATGCAGTAGGCGTGTCTGGTGGGAAGGGGGCTTACCTGGGTCTCGATGCGGTAGGCGTGTCTGATGGGGAGGGGGGCTTACCTGGGTCTCGATGCGGTAGGCGTGTCTGGTGGGGAAGGGGGCTTACCTGGGTCTCGATGCGGTAGGCGTGTCTGGTGGGGAGGGGGGCTTACCTGGGTCTCGATGCGGTAGGCGTGTCTGGTGGGGAGGGGGGCTTACCTGGGTCTCGATGCGGTAGGCGTGTCTGGTGGGGATGTCCTGGCAGTACCGCAGGCTGCAAGCTCCCTGCAAGATGGCGCCGCCTCTCCTCAGCGTGATCTCGCTGAAGAGCCCGCAGCACATGTAGAAGTGGTAGCGTGCAAAGTCCAGCTCCCGCCAGTAGCGCGCTGGCCGCATGCACCACAGCTCTGGCCCGCAGTCCTCCACTGCGCACGTGCCTGCGCGCACACACACACACACGGCAACAGGGCGTAGAGAAGCTCCGTACAGAACTCATGAATACAGAAGTCTTGCAACTTTATCACTGACCCATAGTCATCAAGAACGGACAATTCATAAGTCAGGTGGAGCGGATGCTGCTTTTTGAAGGGAGGTGGGTGGGTATCTCAACTTACATATCATAGATAGGGAAGTTATATAATATTGTGTTATATTTCTACAGTTTATTATTGGGCTACATGTAACACTAAAAGAAATTGTTATGCGACAGTACTTTTATGTATATTTTTGTGCATTGGCTCCACCCTCACACTACTGCAGTTCCAAGGTAGGGCTGGGTGGGTGGTTCATCATCATTCTTGCTGCACTACTCCGAGAGTCATTGTCGACATTGTTAGTCATAGAAACTTTGTGTTATCACAAGATCAAAATGCACGTGTGTTAAAAGCCTAGTTTTACATCAGACAAATCCACTGAAGAGCCAAAAAAAACTGGTACACCTACCTAATATCATGTAGGGGCCCCCCGAGCACGCAGAAGTGCCGCACGACGACGTGGCATGGACTTGACTAATGTCTGAAGATATGCATCAGGCAATTCACATCATGAATCCTGCAGGGCAGTCCACAAATCCAATCTGCACCAATTTGAGAAAGGGTTGCACGTCTGTCACGTTTAATGATTCTCGTCAGTCGTCATTTGTCCCGTTCTTTTTTCCCCGCAGCGATGTCGAAGATTTGATGTTTTACCGGATTCCCGATATTCACGGTACACTCGTGAAATGGTCGTACGCGAACATCCAAATGTTATCGCTACCTCGGAGATGCTATGTCCCATCTCTCGTGCGCCGACTATAACACCACGTTCAAACTCACTTAAATCGTGATAACCTGCCATTGTAGCAGCAGTAACCGATCTAGCTGCCGACCGCATCGCGTTACTCTGATTGGTTCCATACCTCTGTTATTTGCATACGCACGCCTATACCAGTTTTTTTGGCTCTTCAGTGTATATGAAAATATTTTCAGGCCGCTATTCACACCCATCAAAGAGTTTTAATGTAAAGACAACAAAAGTGTTGTTGATACCATTTAAATATCTTCATTGATATACACTCATTGCCAAAAAAATGCGTGTACCAATAAAGATATGGTGGCTTAAACAACTTTCATTAGTGTGAATAAGTGTGACCAGCGTTGGCCAGTGTTCTGCTAATGGGCAATTCCATTCTTAGAACCGGGAAGCCAACACCTTAATACCAATATACATTTATGTTATCCTGTCTGCGACTGCATCTGCAACTAAATTCATAATTTCTCCAGCAGAACAATATTAAGATTGCTACGTTGAATCTAGTTCCATCGTCAAAACAGTTTCGGAATATTTAGAATGTTTACACGCCAACTATAACTGTGCTGAATTAACAGAGCGTTTTGATATTAAAACTGAAGTTTGGTTTTGTATACCCTGGAAAACCTCTCACGATTTCCTTTGCAAATTTTTCTCAGTGTAACACAGACGATTATCAACATGACAGATGTTACTCGCATTTCGGCACCTGAATACCAACTAGCCAGGTGGCAACCCAAACACACGAATCGCTCAAACACTCGCAACATTCAGTAGCCTTTCAGACATGGACAGTAGAGCGCGACCCTGGCTGCAATTCAGCACCGCACTCATTCACTTCATATCACCTCACAACAATTCACACAATTCTATCTTCGCTAACTAAAAACGTATCCTACTTGCACTGGTGTGTTGTGCCCTTCAATCTAGACCCTCCTTCCTTCGGGGTGTGTCCATGGCTACAATTGCGGCCATGGCACCAAAGAAAAATTAATTAATTTCCACCTCATCTCTCTTAGTAAAGGCCATCCGAGGTTTTTGATTATTTTCCTTTTCCTTTATTCCACACCTTCCTATTCTTCTTCTTCTTCATCTTCATCTTTTTCTTTCTTATGGATTCTTAATCTTCTTTTTATTATTCTTTCTTCTTTTATCATTCTTCAAAACCTTTCGTCTTTTTAACCATATTTACTTCTTATTCTTCTTATTCTCTTCATCCTCCTCATCAACAATTTCATCTTCTATTCTTCTTCATGTTCTTATTTATTTCTCTTATTTGTTTGTTTCTCTTTTCTTACTCCTGTTGCGGCCATGGCACCAGACAACCCTGCTACAATCGCGATGCATGCGCCCCTTTCAAACACAATAAACCCGACTTAGTCGTATAGGGCTTGCCCTGAGACACGCCCACGCACCTGCCGCCTTAAGCTGGACTCAAACCATCCGTCACGTCCGTCAGTCGGCTGTCTGTCCTGCGGTCACGTGATCTTCAACCAATCGCAGGGAATTTTTTTTTTCTATCCGTCCATCCGTCAAATATTTACCGAACTTTAACTTTTGACAGACGGACGGATAAACCACCGCCTTCTGACTACACTCTTTAGACGGGAATACGCACTTTAAAATGCAAGGCGGTGGATCTGTATTTATTAATAATTAATGGTAAATTCAAGAATTTTAAAAGTAAAAATATTCATAATTAATTCTTATCACATGAAAAAAAAATTTTCCCCAAAATGTGCATATTTCTAACCAAAATATATCTCGAACTGAAGAAAGATCACGATGTTAAGTTTTCACACTGATATCTTGCCATACAGATGGATTGACGGACGATGCATTGTTTTTGTATTGAATCATTTTCAACTGACGGAAAGACGACTAACGGATGTGACGAACTATTGTGCGTCCACCTTTAGCTATTAACAAGCATGCTAGAGGGCCCAGCTTGAGATGCTGAGAAGTAAACAAGCGTAGTTCTTCTCCTACACCAAGAGAACCACTGCCACATTTCGCTCCTGTGTCACTATGGTCACCTAGTACCCACCAGATTGTACTCCCGGGTACATAGTATGTCATGGACACGGCACGGCACAGTTTTCTAATGGGAATTTAGGAATGTTTAGCTTGCCTGTCGCTCCCCTCCTTCGCTCAACGGCCCGAAACTGCGTTTCAGAGCGACCTTCCAAAATGTTACTCTGCGAGTAAACTTTACTATTTGGCCGTTCCAAAAAACGCTTTGATGAAATGTTGTGCTCGCTCTCGGTGGTGTCCCAAAATTGTAGAGTAATTACACTTAACAATTTGCTAGAGTAAAACTTTTACTCGAGGTATTTCGGCGAGTAACGAAGGGTAAAGGAAAAGTGGCCGGAAGTTAAATAAAACTAAACGAACAGAAAGGAAGTGCGCATATTCTGGTTTTTAGATACACACGGGAAAATTACAAATGGCGAGTGATAAAATTAGTGTGTTTTATTAACTACTGTGTTTTTTAACATANTTTTAGATACACACGGGAAAATTACAAATGGCGAGTGATAAAATTAGTGTGTTTTATTAACTACTGTGTTTTTTAACATATTATTAAGTATTAAGTAATGTAAAGTCGAGCTGTTTATGCACATAACAATTATTTGGAAAAGAAAGAAGTTGCAGAAAGTGGTAAATGTCGTCTGAAATTGACGTTGATTGCCCAATCAGTAAATATTTTTTAACACGGCATTCTATTTACATAATTCTAGTTCCAAAAACCACGTTTATTCTTGCTTTTCTCAACCGTAACTCTCTGTTACTTTACTCTACTCTCAGAGAAGCATTTTGGAACGCCGCCCGGAGTGTTTGAAATACACTTTTTTCCAGGAAATTATTAAACGTCCGTCGTATGTGCTGATCTACGGAAAGAACACTCACTTCAGACGAGGTACGAAGACTAGTTTTAAGACACCACCCACATTACAAATACCTTTATAGAGCTTACCAACATAGCTAAAAACTGCCTCTTTGGACTGCCTTATCGCAGAATGTGGTGATCGGAAGTACTCAAAACTAGTACAGACACACGTGCTGAACATTGCTACAGACTTTTCTCTAATACAATGATGGGTTGCCATGGTGACAGCGGTGCGACGAGAACACTGCACGCCATATCAGAACCTTGCGTGTAAGTGCGCCGTGGCGGTAAGTAGTCGGGACAATGTCACCCTTATCGCTTGCTCGTTTCTATTCTGCCTGTCATGTCCAAAGAAGCTCCAGGTACAGAGGATTCTTGATGAGCTGCAATGTAAATCATTATAATATCCGGAAGTGAAGGCTGAGAATCTAAGAACCCAGGACTGGAGATCTGTGAAGGACCCGCGCCGGAGCTCTTGGATGACGACGAAGCAAATGATGCGCAATCTGGTAGTTTGCAATTAATACTCGCCTTATTTTCTCTTCTGCCTAATGCAGCGATGTTTAAGTGCACGCTTAGCAATCGGCAGACGTAGTTTTTTTCGGTGTTATTCAAACACTCAAAAAAAAATTTTCTAAAAAAACCTTTTGCAGGCAAACTCGTATATTTTAACGTAACTCCGGTGGCAGTGTCTCGGCATTTACGACACACGTGTTATAAGAAATGTGACGAATAGTTGATGGCCTCTTTGAATTTTTTTCATTTATATAAATAAAGAGATATGTAATATTATCTTAGAATAATTATTGTCATATTAGTACATTTATCTCGTGTCGCAGGCATGATTAAAGCATGGACGCCTGTAATTATGCCCCTGCAACATTCATTATGGTTAGTAAAAAATAAACTGAGCACAAATTTCGAAAAACTCTACATTAACCGTGGGCCAACCATGGAGCTTGCAATCGCTGCACTCGGCAGAGAGTCCACTGATGAACAAATGGGATCGTCGACAATATGTTGTACGTAACCTTTCGCGGTTGTAAGACTCGATTTCGTGGATTTCCCTTTATCTTCAATCTGTGTATAGGCTGTTCATGGAAAAGTGGGCACTTTTGCGGCCCTACTTATGTTTTCCCTATCACCATTTTTTTCACCTTCCGCCCATTTTTAAATTAAATAATGCCATGTAAGCAACAGACAGAGTGTATACATTTCACCGGACTACAATAAAATATATTTATTGACTGGTGTTCCAGATGAGAGGGCTTCAAAAAGCGCTCACCTTACCGTGAATAGCCTATACATTTTTTCTATTGTACTTCCTTGATCGCGCCCTAAACTGAAGTTTGTTTAAGTTGGACTAATGTTTGCCTACTGCGTATGTGCACCACGTGAGCTCACGAATTGCCAGTAAGCGTATCAGAATCACATGGCGTGCACGTTTTCTGTATTTTCTGCAGCTGCATACTTTTAAATAAAAAACATCTGCTNGCGTATCAGAATCACATGGCGTGCACGTTTTCTGTATTTTCTGCAGCTGCATACTTTTAAATAAAAAACATCTGCTCTGCGTTAATTTTATAAATCATCGCTACATTACAGCTCAAATTCCATAAAACGTATTTTTTTTAAACAGTATACAGGTTGTTCCGCCTAACCTGGAAACCCCCAAAATTTTTGGAACGGTTGCAGATCATGAAATACTGTTTTCGCTAAATGAAATTACGTATGGGGGCGCAAGTAATTTCCAGCAAAGTGACTTCGCAATACGTGTATGGACAGAAATAATTCAACCACATATGATTTTTCTCCTGGAAACATACATTTACACAGAAGAGCCAAAAAATATGGTATAGGCGTGCGTATGCAAATNTTTGCGTTAATTTTATAAATCATCGCTACATTACAGCTCAAATTCCATAAAACGTATTTTTTTTAAACAGTATACAGGTTGTTCCGCCTAACCTGGAAACTCCCAAAATTTTTGGAACGGTTGCAGATCATGAAATACTGTTTTCGCTAAATGAAATTACGTATGGGGGCGCAAGTAATTTCCAGCAAAGTGACTTCGCAATACGTGTATGGACAGAAATAATTCAACCCCATATGATTTTTCTCCTGGAAACATACATTTACACAGAAGAGCCAAAAAATATGGTATAGGCGTGCGTATGCAAATAACAGAGGTATGGAACCAATCAGAGTAACGCGATGCGGTCGGCAGCTAGATCGGTTACTGCTGCTACAATTGCAGGTTATCAAGATTTAAGTGAGTTTGAACGTGGTGTTATAGTAGGCGCACGAGAGATGGGACATAGCATCTCCGAGGTAGCGATAACATTTGGATGTTCGCGTACGAAAATTTCATGAGTGTACCGTGAATATCGGGAACCCGGTAAAACATCACATCTTCGACATCGCTGCGGCCGGAAAAAGATCGTGAAAGAACGGGACAAACGACGGCTGGCGAGTATCATTAAACGTGACAAACGTGCAACCCTTTCTCAAATTGGCGCAGATTTCAATGCCTCCTGTGAACCTTCAGACATTAGTTGAGTCCATGCCACGTCGTCTTGCGGCACTTCTGCGTGCTCGGGGGCCCTAGACGGTATTAGGCAGGTTTACTAGTTTTTTTGGCTCTTCAGTGTATATCAACGGCATCTGAAAGTTCGTGCAAAGACCTAAGTATCCAAAGTGCTAATGGCGTATTTGTAGACGTTAATAGATTTCCCGAGAAACTGACTGAGGCTGCCGCCGGAAATGCCAAGTTGGTTCTCAAGGTCAGTGTTGACACAGGCCGCAAATCTCCCAACACTAATTGCACAGTGGTGAACTGAGAAACGTGAGGCGTATGGCGACACCAAATTANACAGGCCGCAAATCTCCCAACACTAATTGCACAGTGGTGAACTGAGAAACGTGAGGCGTATGGCGACACCAAATTATAACCGAGCTTCATTCCTTGTCACGACACGAATGCAATGGCACCAAGTCATGATTGCCTACTAGACCAGTAGGCAATTTAGGCACTTAAGGCAAACTGCACTTCTTGCAGTTCATGTGGCCATGTAACGTATGTTGAGATAACGATGATAAAGTGCAAAATAATAATAATACAAAAATATTTANACAGGCCGCAAATCTCCCAACACTAATTGCACAGTGGTGAACTGAGAAACGTGAGGCGTATGGCGACACCAAATTACAACCGAGCTTCATTCCTTGTCACGACACGAATGCAATGGCACCAAGTCATGATTGCCTACTAGACCAGTAGGCAATTTAGGCACTTAAGGCAAACTGCACTTCTTGCAGTTCATGTGGCCATGTAACGTATGTTGAGATAACGATGATAAAGTGCAAAATAATAATAATACAAAAATATTTATGAATTTCTTACACTTAAAACGAAAAATTAAAATGGAAAGTCAAGTACCATAAAAGCTGCAATATTTGTTATGAGAAATTTGATTATCTTTTCTGTAAATAGTAGGTGTCATCATCAAAACATGACAATTTATATATTTTATGTAGGTTCAAATATGAGCATACATATGAACATGTAGACATATGTACTTGTATAAATATGTGTATGTATACGCACATTAGATTATGTTTTTGTTCGTAGGCACACTAAATCTGTAAATAAACGTTATCGTGCCTATGTACGTATATCGCGAGGTCGCTACACCATGTACTCCATGTTAAGTTGCGAAGTTTTGTTGGCTGCATGGTACGGTTCTCTGGTCCGGGATCTGCTCAGTGAAATGATTAAGATTTACATGTTAAATGATTTTGACGTATCTCAGCCACATTTCACTATACCGCTTTGAAACAAAAAAAACACTTTGTCTATCTCTGCCCAGGCAAAATTGCTACGTAAAGTTTTTTGTAAAATTTTTAATTACCTGATAATTGTGGGTAAATTAACATTTAAAAACTGAATGAAAAAAAAATTCTTATGAATTTACTCCTACTTGCTNACCTGATAATTGTGGGTAAATTAACATTTAAAAACTGAATGAAAAAAAAATTCTTATGAATTTACTCCTACTTGCTCTGACGTAGCATGATTCTTCTTTTCAAAGGACACAAAGTGTTTTTTGTCTGAAAGCCATATTGCGAAAGGCATCTAAGATACGCCTAAAAACATTTAACACGTAAAACCCTGCCCTTCAGCTCTGTCAGTCCTGCACTAAACTGACCCCTTAGCGCCGGTGATAATGAAGTGAGGTGAGGATGGAACAGTGGTGGAATGCAAGGGCGGGGGAAAACGGGAATTCCCTGAGAAAACAAGCCAGCCAATGGCAACTTCCACCACGTTTCCAACATGCAAATATCCGGATGACCTCGCCGGGACTCGAACCCTGTTTGCCTTTGTGGGAGGTGAGAGCTCTAGCGCCAACCACGGTCTCTCAAAGTCGCAGATGATTTGCCGTTGATGGTCAGCAGTAACTTACAGTAAACAGTAAATAATCTTATTTTTTGCTAGTAGGCTGTTTAGGAAATCCCGAAAGTGATATTTATATTATTTATTTGGTCGTTTTTAAGTGCCACAGAATGGCATGAGGTCTATTTAAGAAAATAATTTTCTTTTAAGACTTCGTAAGATATCGGCTACGACTTCTATTAAGGAACCATCCTAGCATTCGGCCTGCAGTGATTTCGGTAAGCCCTGACAAATCGAAATCAGGAAAGCCGGATCAGAATTCGAATCCAGTTCTTCCAGAAGGCGAGTCAAGTGGTTTATCACTGCGCCATCTCTAATACTAGGTATGGTGCTATCTCGTCTGGTTAAAGAAAAGGGATAAAATTAGGAATCTCAGATTAAATTTTAATTCGCTGTTGATTGAAATCTCTCCACTCTATCAGTGACGTCGGTGGCCATATGGGGCCACGGTATCGTAATGGCTAGAGTGCTCGCCTCCCAATAAGGCAAACTGGGTTCGATGCAACTGCCGGATTTTCGCAGGTGGGAACCGTGCCGGACGATGCAGCTGATCTCGGGGATCTCCGGTTTCCCCGCTCTTCCATTCCGGCACTGCACCATGCTCCCCTTACCGTACCCTCACCAGCTCTCAAGACCTCCATGCTGAGAGCCGCCAAGACCTCTCTACTCCACTCCTCACTCAGAGACGACAGAAGGCCGCCTGCGTGTGGTACTCACTCCGGTAGCAGGTTGTCTGCAAGAGGTGAGTCCTGGGTGTCCAGAGAGTCCGCAGTGCCATGGCGGCGAACCGCAGAAAGTACACGAGGTCTGGCAACAGCCAGGCCACAGCCAGCACGACAGCGACGCCCACCCACCAGACCACCATCGTTCGCCAGACAGCACTGCTGCGGACAACCGCTAGCACCGACGGCACAACTAACAGTCAAGGTCGACAACTTCTGTCTCCCCCGCGCACCCTCAACATGTCTTCCTGTTCAATGACCAAGGGCGAATCTATCCTTTGGCGCGTCTGGGGGGAGATGCACCCCTACAAATTAAAAACTACACACATTGCCATACACATAATAGATCCTTAAAAAAATTATTCGTTGCGACATACGACATTCGTGTTATTATTTTGCATCACGCAAAATTTTACGTCCCTGTAAATATTTGAGCCGACTTCGTTAATTCATTGGCTGATGAAAGGGCGTGAATCCATTCGCATACTGACAAGACTACACATGATCCGAGTACGCCATTATAAAGTGCATGGAGACTTTCTTTTATGGCGTGTCAATGAAGTTTGGTGCAATGGAAGTGGTAGTGAAAACTCACACTTAATTAAAACTTAACTTCGTTTTCAATTATAACGTTAATTTCGCAGGACTATAATTATTCGGTGATCATGAAAGTTTGTATAGTCTGTTNACTTCGTTTTCAATTATAACGTTAATTTCGCAGGACTATAATTATTCGGTGATCATGAAAGTTTGTATAGTCTGTTTACAATTAACTGAGCTCTTTTGAAATTCCTTGTTGGTATCTACTTTTCCTCTGATTTTGTTTTCTTATGCCATATACAGGATGATTCTAAAATCATGGGACAAACTTTGAGGGGTGGTAGAGCTCAATAAAACAAACAATTANACTTCGTTTTCAATTATAACGTTAATTTCGCAGGACTATAATTATTCGGTGATCATGAAAGTTTGTATAGTCTGTTGACAATTAACTGAGCTCTTTTGAAAATCCTTGTTGGTATCTACTTTTCCTATGATTTTGTTTTCTTCTGCCATATACAGGATGATTCTAAAATCATGGGACAAACTTTGAGGGGTGGTAGAGCTCAATAAAACAAACAATTATTGTTTAGGAATATATGGGCGGAAGTGACGCGTTGAGGCACAAACACAAACATAACACAGGACATGCATAACATTGTTTATTTACAACGTCGCCGCTAAATGCCATTTATCGAGTCTTGTTATTTTCCTATGGGGGCATTTGAAAGCCCTCATTTACGAGACTCCAGTTGATTCCATTGAAGACCTCGCCGCTGGACTATCCTGTGCGGCTGCACGCGTGCGTGAAATACACCTGCGTATTTGAATCTGTTCGCCAATCACTCCACCGACGCTACCAAGCTTGCATTACTGTCGGTGGTAGCCATTTTGAGCAATTATTATAAACATTGCTGTAAAAAGGCATTTAGCGGCGACGTTGTAAATAAACACTGTGTTGCATTTAATGTGTTATTTTTGTGTTTGTGCCTCAACGCGTCACTTCCGCCCATATATTACTACGCAATAATTGTTTGTTTTAGTGAGCTCTACCACCCCTCAATGTTTGTCCCGTGATTTTAGAATCATCCTGTATAGAATTAACATTGCCCTGGGCCTCATCACTTTATTGGCGCACCATCCAAGTAAAACTGTAAAATTGTTAGGAAAATTAATATGTTACTCATATCCATTGTATAGGGCTTATTAGAGTCCCCCACTGCTACGTCTGGAGGCTTATCAAGAGACGACTTACAAACCAACTTATGACATAACTTAAACTAACACCATGTCCTACCTGGGATTCGAACCCAGAACCTCCCGCACCCCAGACCGGCGGTGCACCAACCGACTGTGCCATGGGAGGTTGGCTTACTTATATGCAAATGTTTACTGTAATCTGTATAAAATAAACAATACTGATTTTTAACCATATATTTAAACATTACACTAGCAATACAACGTCGAGATCAAGAACTAAATAAACTGTGATATTTTTTTTTCAATGGTTGCGTTCTAAAGAACTCACTTTGTCGTGAACTACCTTTAAATGCAATCATCGATGGGTGATATGCAAACGATAACATTTTAGTACGATGGCGTAGACGTGCGCGTGGCTCGCATTAGCCGCTTTCAGAAAATAGCACGTAACGAAAATAAGACATCGCACTTGCCAGACGTGATGACCGGGTTCGCCAGACATCTGGGCACATAAGTGCGGAGTACGGCCATGGGTGGGGAGGAGGGGTGGCGGAAGGAGTTGAGTTGAGTTGAGAGGTTTGGGCGGCTCTTAACAACGACGTCTTGAGAGCGGATGAGTGTGACAATGGAGTAGCGCCGGAATACAAGGGCGGGGGAAACGGGTAACCCCCGTGAAAACCCGCTGACCACTTGCAAAAATTCGGAAGTGTCCAGGCCAGGGATTCAACCAGGTTTTCTTTGGTGGGAGGCGAGCAGTGTAACCATTCAGCACCCACGGCCCCGTAAGCAAAGGAGGGCTTTTCGCTCCTCCACTTTTAAGCCAGCAGGGGCATCGCCCCCCCCCCCCCCCCCCCCCCCCNTTATTATTTATTGTAGACTGCTTACCTCATCCTTTTCGAAAGTTATATTTTGGAACCTGCATTAAAAAAATTTGTTTACGGAAGTACAATTTTTTTTTTTCTGTTTGCGGACATTTTGACTGGGTATCGCATATTTTCCTGGTGTACGAGTCTTCGCTCTGATGGTGTGACGACAGATAATGAAGGATACTGGAGAACCAAGGTTGGCAACACCACCTGTGNGACGACTGATGAGAATCATTAAACGTGACAGACGTGCAACCCTTTCTCAAATTGGCGCAGATTGGATTTGTGGACTTCACTGCAGGATTCATGGTGTGAATTGCCTCCTGCATACCTTCAGACATTAGCCGAGTCCATGCCACGTCGTCTTGCGGCACTTCTGCGTGCTCGGGGGACCCTACACGATATTAGGCAGGTGTACCAGTTTTTTTTGCTCTTAAGTGCATACTGTGGCATCAGACGTTAGCGTTGAGAGCTATAAAAAGTGTACACTGTGTTTACTAGAAGCATGGCAATTTTTATAGTATAAATTGGCGAAGCGAGGGTATACAAATAAGATGAAAGAAACTTTTAGGCACTGTGGCGGTGGCTTGCGGAGACATGGGACAAGTAGCTCCGCCTCTACTTCCTCCAGTCGAAAACATACTCCATAAAGCAGAGAACCCCCCAAGGTGGCAGGAATGAGATTAATTCTGTTAAGTAACAGTTTTATTTTTCCGTGTATATTTGGGGTCCAGGATAAGTCGACTCCTTTTTAAAAAAAGCCCCATTATATCAAAATAAATAATAATAAATCAAACCTGACCACCCAAAATTACAAATGATTTAAAAAACATAAAAATATATGCAAGAAAATACCCCTTAGTTATGCATAAAATTACTTCTGCATAACACTAACTTGAACTACGAAATTACACAAAAGTATTCACAGAAACCCCGTAGGGAAAGTTTACATATATTTTCTATAACGTAATTAAGCAGCCCTCCCTCTTCCCTGTGGAACAGAGTTCCCTTCCTACATATGTCCTNCATATATTTTCTATAACGTAATTAAGCAGCCCTCCCTCTTCCCTGTGGAACAGAGTTCCCTTCCTACATATGTCCTTCTCTGCATCTTTCTTGAAATATGAAAAGCCAAAATCCCAACTTATCTTCCAAGTTGTCGCTCTCGAACATTTTTCCATGTTCACGAAGTGTAGACATCGCCCCACAGTGACGTCACATGCTGCACGCGCGCTTCCAGAAGTTCTTGTAGACAGGGGGGNACGAAGTGTAGACATCGCCCCACAGTGACGTCACATGCTGCACGCGCGCTTCCAGAAGTTCTTGTAGACAGGGGGGAGGCGACCGTCGAGGAAGCCAGGCAAAGTCCACCCGTGTTCAGTATAACACAATCTCGCATGCCAACAACGGCAGCGGCGCGCAAGAGTACAACGGGGCACTCACACCCAGGAAGGACTCTACGTCCCCGACGTCAGTGGGCAATCCACGTAGATTATCGTAGAACAGCAAACGCGGTACTGGTTTTCTTAAAACAAATGCTCGTGTAGATGTTACACCATCGAAACACTGCTTAAAAAAAAAATCTCAATATACGGTGAACTGCCTACGCAGAAGTTTTTATTCTCGTACAACAGTAGCGTTAAACACGCTTTATCAGCCAGAAAACATTATCAAAGTATATGTTGCGTTTTATACGATGTCGCAATACTTTCCAATAAGCGTTTAGGCCATCATCTGAGATGTGTATTATGTATTAGTAATATCTGCAGTGTATTTGTTGCAAGCGTATTTTTGGAATGCTCCATATCCCAAACTTAGGTATCAACGAAGTGTACTATAATAAAAAAGATAAATAGAAATAAACCATAACATTCTGCTTTCTAAAACCATATAATCCGTAGCTGTGCCTGTCGCTTTTGAATGTGGGTTTAAGTAAACTCAGTATGTAGACCGACACTACGTGAACTTCTCTGCATAAATGCAAGAGATTTAAACAGCANTGGGTTTAAGTAAACTCAGTATGTAGACCGACACTACGTGAACTTCTCTGCATAAATGCAAGAGATTTAAACAGCATGACTATAAAAGTTACTGGATTTTGTTTTGCGATCTCATTCCAAAAAAATCAACTACGTGCACCTCAACAGAATGAGTTATGTAAACAGAAACTTAAGTGTCCTACCAGAAATAAGTAGGAAAGTGTGAGGCTTCTAGGCTGATCCGTATAGAATACTGTAACTGACTCATCGTTGACAGCATCTGCTTGTTTATTTGTTCATTTCTACAAACANTCTGCTTGTTTATTTGTTCACTTCTACAAACAAACATTATTTAACATAACTATTACAGTAACTGGTGCATTCCATCTATAAATTCAGCAGTGAACATCTGAGCTAGGTATTCTTAGAAGTATACATGAAATGAGATAATTATAGCGATTTGAGTGCCAATGGCACATATATAACATTTTAACACAGACCTATATGTCACAGAGAAAAGCATTTATAGTTGACATAAAAATTCCTCAAATTCCTTAACAGTCTAAATTATGTTGTTCGGTAGAAGATTTTTGATGGATTTTCCAGAAAGCCCGCGGACCTCCCGTGGTGCAGTCGGTTGGTTGCGGGTGGTTCTGGATTCGAACCCTAGATAAAGCACGGGTGTTAATTTAAGTTAGGTCATAAGTTAGTTTATAAACTGGCCCCTGATAAGCCTTCAGACATGACACCGAGTACGTTAATAAACCCTTTCCAATGCAAACCAAGAAAGTCCTTCCAGGCGTCTTATGTAACAAGCTGTTCGGAATAAATACATGTTTCCGTAACTCACACAAATACTGTTTTCCGGAATGGAAACTCTGTCAATTCGAACATATTTTCAGTTTGAAGCATCGCGTGGTTCGGAGACCCAATACATTCCCGCCAACCTGTGAGAACCACGTGAGGTGAAACATTNCCGTGAGAACCACGTGAGGTGAAACCTTGAAAATAACAAGAAGTTGGCGATATAACTAATGAACCTACGTTCCTATACATGAACGCAAATAATTTTGACAAAATTTTTAAAAGGTTGGATGTTTGGGATTTGACGTCTCGTCGACAGCATTGTCATTAAATATGTAAACAGAATCAAATGAAATACTGGTGAGACGATTACAAATACACACGTGCTGTGCCCGGAAATCGAACCTAGAACACCTCGTACCATAGAACAGCGTGCAACCAACTGCATTTCGGAGGTATAATTCGGAGTATGAATATCGGTTATAATCACTCTTTACTTTTAGAAGACTGGGGGCCATATGCAGGGACCTTCCTTTTTCACAAATGTGTCCTTAAATCAAATAGGAAGCCTTGATTACAAGGCAAGAACCTCCCTTAATCGATCCTTGTTGAAGGCGTCCTTTAATAGCTTCCTTAAGCAAGATGGCGGGCGAACCTTCGAAAAAAAAAAACTCCTGCCTAATAAGTTGTAACGTTCAATTAAAGAGCAATTGTGACGTATGCTGGGACGTCTTTGGCTGGTGTACGCGTACTAAGAAAATAAACATATTTTCTCAGCCTGTTCGTGTCCTTGATTTATTGTGTTTTGTGTCGTCACTACCGCGCCAGGAAAGCGTTTCCGACCATGCATCGCTATGTGATTTCCGATCGTCTAGGTGCACTCTATCTCTCCTGAAAGTTTGTAACCGCTGTACTGATACACTCTGTATATAAAGCACTGGAATACATGCAATAAAGTAGTTTGAAATAGCNCTTCTAGGTGTACGCTATCTCTTCTGAAAGTTTGTAACCGCTGTACTGATACACTCTGTATATAAAGCACTGGAATACATGCAATAAAGTAGTTTGAAATAGCTGTTTACATCTGTGCTTACAGGTACGTAGTTGGTTGAAAGTGATATGATCCTATCTGTTATCTTTGCAGGTTACTGAAGAAGGTGCTTTTTGTCAGCGCTAGTGCGAGGTATTGTTTGTGAAACACCTCATGAACTGCTACACGACAGAACATTGTATGACAGCCACGGCACTTAAAAACCACGTGGAGAGGTTAATGACTCTTACTCTGCTTTATATCATTATAGACATTTGACGGATGTAATAGATGCTGCTAGCTTACAAAATTAAGTTGAGATTTGTTACATGGTTTGGTAGATATAGCATAGTAATCTAAAATGTGGATATGACAGCAATTTTAAAAATAATTGTCTTGCCCACTAAAACATGTCAGTTTACATGTCCTATGGAGTATCACTTAATTGCCATAAGTGATAAGAATATGCTGATTTTTTCCCGAGATATCATAGAAACTTTATTTTTCATGTAGTGCTATCTTAAAAAAATGGCAGACGAAAGAGAACATGCTTCAGCATAACAAGTTTGGTCGAAATTCTTCAAACTGCCTGGTAGGTATAGCAAATAAATTCTAAAATATTTTTATGGCAGCCATTTTGAAAACAAGTGCGTTACCCGTTTAAATTACTTGTATTAACATGGCATACAATAGTAATACATATACGTCAAATTGGGCAGAAATCGGTTTTGTAGCTCCCGAGATATAATTTAAAAGACTAATTTTTTCATGTCACACTATATTCCAAAATGGCTGACCAATAACAATTTTGTTTTCTAAATTAAATGCTTACTTTTGACTTAAATCGGTCGGATGGTCCCGCGATATAATAAAATGTACTTAATTTTAAAATTGCCTCCATTTTAAAAATAGGGACCCGGTGTGATCTAAAACTATAAAAGTATTATGTACTAGCTAAATTCTATATGTGGACCAAGTTTGGTGAAATTCGGTCCACAGTTTTAAAAGGTAACTTAGGGGAGAGGGATATACATTTCAGTCATGCATTCAGGTGATTACATAGGGCCATCGTGCCTTCGGGAATTAGACTGAAAAGGAACAAAGATCTCTTCTCGAAAGGAAATGACGTCTTGAATTACCAACGAATGTTAACAGAAAAGCATTAAATTATTTCGGATGGCGGTGCTAAATGAGTAGGTGCCGAGCAATAATAGAACTTCTTGAAGTTGTCTACCACTTTTATTTACACGAATACGATTTCAAAGTTTTGTTATCAAGGTCACTGTACAGTCATCATGGTACACGGTTAATGAGTAATCAGCCCTGTAGAATGTTGTCATAAAACAAGCCAGACACTTTAGCAGGAGTTGGTATCGATATGTACTCATAATCACACTTAGAAACTACACTGCTAAATAGTCACGTAGGAGCAGTAAGTGTCTTTAGAGAGCGTAAAACAGAAGGATCGAAATAATCAGTCATTTTCCTAAACACCTTTTTTCAAATTTGTCTCTGAAAATGTGTTTTTGGCAACGCACAGAACGAAGTGCA
The DNA here is from genome assembly GCA_002778355.1 of Clitarchus hookeri. Taxonomy (NCBI): domain Eukaryota; kingdom Metazoa; phylum Arthropoda; class Insecta; order Phasmatodea; family Phasmatidae; genus Clitarchus; species Clitarchus hookeri. The sequence goes on along the minus strand of NQII01001713.1, from coordinate 188,365 downwards.
CTGCATATCTCTTCAGAATGTTACTGTCTGACTGCTGTTGGCATTTTCAGAATTTTGCTTGTCATCACAAATTTATTAATTATGTATCCTCTCCGATTAGTCGTATGAAAATAATAAAGTCAGTCATCGTTGACTTCAGGCGACCTCTTGAACAATGAACTACTAATTTCAGATTGGCTAAACATCAGTTACTAACTATGAAATACTTTACAATTTGCCATCGTTTATCATCACAGTTTATTGTCCAAGAACTGAATAGTCTTCCATACGGGTGGAATAAGAAAACTGTATTGTAAGTATGAATGGAGGATTCTAAGCTGAAGAGTTTTGAAACTATTTGCGTAACTTTCTCATGTACACGAACATGCTATTTGCGTAACTTTCTCATGTACACGAGCATGCTCTTCTTCTGCAGTAGTAAGCAAATCGTTTGTCGACATACACGTCCGCGTGGGAAAACAATTGCGAGTGCGCGATCTCTGGCGGCTGCGGCGGGAATCACAGGCCAACGACACCAGTGCTGCACTCTAGCAGCAACTTGCGGTAACTGTGTACCACCAGCAGGAAGTAGCCGCGGAGCGCTGAAACACATTTTGTTTGTTTTTACACAACATTTCATCATGGATCTGATATGTTCGGCTCCGGAATGTGGAACGAGTCAAAACAATACTACAGACAAGATGAATAACAATTACACACATCAAATACCAGCACAAAAAACACCGAGTGTTTATTTCAGAAAAGGGGCCGCAGTGGCTGCGTGGCTAGCCTGCACGCATCCCACCAAGACTAACTGGGTTCAATCCACGGCCGATCTACTCCCGGATTTTTGCAAGTGGGAATCGGAGATGTCCCGTTCACCCCAACCTTACATTCCGGCACTGCTCCATTCTCACCTCATTTCACCCTCATCGGCTCTCAAGAATTCGTTTTGTTAAAGGCCATCCAAATCTTTCAACTCCACTCATTCTTTCAGAAAAGTATTCCCGGGGGGGGGGGGTGGTGATCATTATGTCGACTACATGTGCAGATGAACGAACATTTTACGTTAAAAATAATGTACAAGGTCAAATTATCTGTGGAGTGTAATTACCTGTTATTTCGGTCCACATTCAAAGCAGACATATTCTCCTTGGTTTTTTAGTAGAATACTGCTCCAGAATTTTGCATAAGAACTATTCACTTGTAATCTCGTGTTCTTCAATATAAATCCGTATGCAAGAGGCCCAGTAAACTATCTCCTAGCATGTTTGCCTGTTGAGTCATTGTTATGTTAATAACACTAAATAAGCTTTCAACAATGGCTGTTGATATTTGTGCGTCAGTTTTATAACATTAACATTTTAAAGTTTATCACAGCCAATAAAAGACTGAAGTGATCAGGCCTTAGCTGGACGGCCTGCCTGATCACACCTTAAAACATTAAACCAGGGAACGAGCGTGATTGTGGTAATGCCTTGCGAAAGGCAGATGCAGAAACCCTCTCCACCGCACCGGCCGGTAAACGGAGCCGAAAATATTAAACAACGCGCCCGATATAGGCAAGCGTAACACTGGGAGCGGCGTATTTTGTCATCGGAGCAGCGGGTCAAGAAGACGTGGAGATGGATGTGTCCGACCGTCGTTAACCGCCTCCTGGAACCAGCCTTCGGCAACATGAACCAGGTAGGCACTTTCCAANACGTGGAGATGGATGTGTCCGACCGTCGTTAACCGCCTCCTGGAACCAGCCTTCGGCAACATGAACCATGTAGGCACTTTCCAATTAGATTGTGATAGTAGCGGCGTGGGGTGATAAAACGTAATGTAATTAATTAGCATCTTCGTATTCCTTTAAGCTCCCACGATCAATAGTCACGTAAAAGTTATTGTATAATCCTTATGTTCAATAAACCCCATCTTATACTGCTGTGCTCTACCTNGATCAATAGTCACGTAAAAGTTATTGTATAATCCTTATGTTCAATAAACCCCATCTTATACTGCTGTGCTCTACCTTATAATGGCTCATTATTTAGCTACGCCCATATCCCCTTTCAGGTATGAATTGTCTGAAAAGCTAATTCGTAACAATACGTTGTCGTTCACATTGTGGGCAAACATTTGAATTATTACTTCAGATCTGCCGGCAAATTATATTGGTCTACGACATGTACATACTGAAATACTGGCTGTGTATGTGTGTGTGTGTTAACAACTAACGCTTTCCTCCGATGAATGTCAAAAAATTATTACAATGTTAATATGCTCTGCCAGTATTTACATGGTATATTTTTATGCACGTNCTCCGATGAATGTCAAAAAATTATTACAATGTTAATATGCTCTGCCAGTATTTACATGGTATATTTTTATGCACGTTGTGTATTATTTTACCTTATGTAAAATTAGCATTCCCTTGGACCTCATCACGTGATTCATTCGTCGGTTAAGTAAAATTATGAAATTATTAGAAAATCTGCTCATTTTTACACTCAAATGCATTAAAAAAACAGTAAGCTAATGAAATAATTTAAGTTATCACAAAAGTTTACCTAACGCTTTTTATTCGACGTTAAAAAATGGAACTACTTTCCCTCCATAGTTACCAATTTAAATTAACGCATGTCAATCAGTGCGCCCGTTAAAATATAAGCAGGTAGGAGCAGTGACACGTTCTAAGTTTGATTTCAAAAGTGCTCCCTCCATCGTGAACAGCCTCGACTTACCCGCATCTGCTCCGCTGATGCCGAAGCCAATGAGCCACTCTTCTCCAAGAAGAGTCGCCATTACCATGAAGAGTAGCATCCACAGCAGCGTAGAGAACAAACACATGCCGTTCACTATCATCCACAACAGCAGGTAGCTCTTCTTCTCCTGCGACGAGAAATAACACCGTTTGTACATCGTATACACGTGACTAGCTTGCAGATCCTACCAGAAAGTTCATCATCACTGCATGCGGCACTGTACGTTGGAAGCGCCTCGGGACTTAACTCAACTTTCTAACTACGCATGTTTATTGCAACCATATACTAAACTAGCAGAACTGCCCGGCTTTGCCCGGGTGTAACAGGAAAACTTGTGATATCTTCTAATATATCCATTTAAATTGTATTATGTATAGGAAAAATTTTATCTTAGCTAAATGCTTAAGGTAACTAACATATTTAATTGAATAAGGATTAATACTATGTCGGTTAAAACGGCTTTGCAAGTGAACCGTTATTTTTTATAAAACTTTGAAAGACAAAAATGGGTACTGTGGGTCATCCTTAAAAGATAAACATATGCTATCGNAACGGCTTTGCAAGTGAACCGTTATTTTTTATAAAACTTTGAAAGACAAAAATGGGTACTGTGGGTCATCCTTAAAATATAAACATATGCTATCAAGGACTTTTCTGTAGACCTTTTCAAGAGCTACAATTCTGTAGTACATTAATTTGATTTATCTCTTATGGTTTAATCAGCGCAAGGCATGAAAGCGCTCGAAAAGCGGTTTTTTACGACTTGGCTACAAACTGTTCGACATTTCTCTATTATCCTCATATTAAATATAAATGTTTTATACGTTTAAAACTTCCTCAAACAATTCTCTGAATGATGTTGAAAACCGCAGCAAAATCCACCATGCAGTTTAGAAGTACTAAGTGAATATACAGACAGACGCGGATAAGCGACTTTGTTTTATAATATTTAGAGATTTTGAGAGATCGTCACAACAATATTCTGAGGGCAGTTAATTGATATTTAGGTTGGGTACGATTAGTTAAGATAATGCCATGTGATATTCCCAGTTCCTGCTTGAATAGTGTTGTATTACTACGGCCTAGTGCCCGTTCAGCGACACTCAAAAACACCAAATAATAAAGGAATACGTTTTGCGTATTTATCATTTAACAAGCCCTTTACAGTCTTTATCTCTAATTGGCAGTAAATGTCCGAACCATAAACCTTTTAACTGTGTTTAATGATTAGCACTGACGGAAATATCTTAAACGTGGATNGCAGTAAATGTCCGAACCATAAACCTTTTAACTGTGTTTAATGATTAGCACTGACGGAAATATCTTAAACGTGGATCACATGAAACGCTTAAAGAAAAGATTCGTCACTTGAAATTCTGTTGTACGTAGACTTACAAAACTTTGCAAAATTTTGTTTTCAATTGTAATGCCCAAAATGTTAAGATGTCTGAAACCACAGTGAACCGACCATGTGATGGGTTCGTTTTGAAATGAGTGCTTTAGGCCATGCTTTGTTCCTTCTTACTTAAGCATTGTGTATCCTTCCAGCAGGTGTGATATTGATTTTATCATAAATATAATTAGACCCTACTGGTACCCTGACGAAGGAAACGAAGTTGTAACGTGAAAGATTCACATAGGTTAATATGTCATTGCTTTCCCAATTCTTAATATAACCGTAAGAAACCTATCGTAACTGCGACTAGCTTTGCACATAACTCTTATAGTAAGGCGTTAATAAATATAAGTACGTTTTCCTAGTTCGCAGCTGATATTGTTACAAAAACTTATGTTAAGTTATGCAGTAAAAGGCGCTGATATTTCACGTGTTTGTTTCAGTATGGTCACTTAACCTGGCCCCAGGAAGAAAACGATTGTAATACTCACATGCCGATAACGTGTAACGAGACATCCTGTAGGACGTGACGTACCTTGTGAACTCCGTAGATGAGAAACACGCTCATCAGTGCCCTGGTGATGGCCTCCAGCAAAGCAGCGGTCAACACAAACTGTTCTCCATCTGCCACAACACAACAAATCACAAGCATCACAACTCTTCACGCGTTGCTCCATGAGGCGACTCTAANTGTTCTCCATCTGCCACAACACAACAAATCACAAGCATCACAACTCTTCACGCGTTGCTCCATGAGGCGACTCTAAACTCTGGACCATTTGCACACATAAATACATACTACACGTGTTTCGTGGTCAAAAAAGCAACTCTCTGTTACATAATGAAAACACCAATAAAATGTATTTGAATTTTGCAACAACTATAGCCAGTATTTTAATGTAGTAAGCAGTGTTATAATTGGTGAAAATGTAGAAGAGGGGAAAAATGTCTCGTTGATATATACTCATATATATACACACATATACATATTTTTTCTTTTAACCTGTTAGCTTTTCAAGNTGTTCTCCATCTGCCACAACACAACAAATCACAAGCATCACAACTCTTCACGCGTTGCTCCATGAGGCGACTCTAAGCTCTGGACCATTTGCACACATAAATACATACTACACGTGTTTCGTGGTCAAAAAAGAAACTCTCTGTTACATAATGAAAACACCAATAAAATGTATTTGAATTTTGCAACAACTATAGACAGTATTTTAATCTAGTAAGCAGTGTTATAATTGGTGAAAATGTAGAAGAGGGGAACAATGTCTCGTTGATATATACTCATATATATACACACATATACATATTTTTTCTTTTAACCTGTTAGCTTTTCAAGATTATTCTTATAATTACACGTATCATTCTTACTGCTTTTACCGTCCATTAAAGTTATTTTGGTAATGGTGCTTCGAGCTTCTGGTTCAGTGATACTATTTATATCCTACCTTACAATTTAACCGGTACTAGATATTTCACAAATCAATCACTAGATCGCATTATGAATACAAAATTAGTGACAAATGTTTATGAAAACAATAAAAATCTCACTAATCTCACTAATGAATATCATAATCGTATTATGTATACAAATTTTTTCTTTCCCGGTTGGGAGTGAAAGCAGGAATGCTGAAGTTGGGAAACAAATCTAGAAGGAGAGAAATTTCCCGGATTCTCCCCTTCCCCCCAATCCGAACACTGCTAGTAAGTAATGAACGGGAATATTCAGGGCAAGGGCGCCGCTTACGTACACTGTGTCAATGCGAACAAAGTAACAATCTTTTGGTTAAAAATCTGTTGAACATGTTTGAGCAATTTAACCTCACGAAAAATAAATTCATGTCGGNTGAACATGTTTGAGCAATTTAACCTCACGAAAAATAAATTCATGTCGGAAGACTAGTTCCCGTTCTCTATTTTCGTTCGTAATGTGTATTTTCGGAAATGGCGGGGCAGNATTCAGGGCAAGGGCGCCGCTTACGTACACTGTGTCAATGCGAACAAAGTAACAATCTTTTGGTTAAAAATCTGTTTAACTTGTTTGAGCAATTTAACCTCACGAAAAGTAAATTCATGTCGGAAGACTAGTTCCCGTTCTCTATTTTCGTTCGTAATGTGTATTTTCGGAAATGGCGGGGCAGNATAAATTCATGTCGGAAGACTAGTTCCCGTTCTCTATTTTCGTTCGTAATGTGTATTTTCGGAAATGGCGGGGCAGCGGTGGCTTAGTGGCCAGGGCGCTCGCCTCCCACCACGGCGATCCGGGGTTCGATCCCCGGCGGGTTCACTCCCGGATATTTGCATGTGGGAATCGAGCTGGACGATGCCACTTGCCGGCGGGTTTTCTCGGGGTACTCCCTTTTCCCCTGTCATGCCCAGGGATGACGGTCACCTACGGGTCCCAGCTGGAAAGACCATCACTCGGAGGGTGTTGCCTTGCCCTGGGTGCACTCCCCACACGCCATTATTATTCGGAAATGGTGTGGCAGAAATGTGCTATCTACAGTTATTTGTAGGTAAGAAAACCACTTGCAGGTTATTTAATGTAGCGCATGAACATACAGCTTGCCCTTCTCTTTGTTATCGCGTCAAAGTAAATGGTAGGGTGGCCGCTGATAGTCCCGCAGAGGGCAGTAGACCATAGAGAATGCACGTCAGCTGCTCGTAGAGGTTGTGATGAGACACGTGATGTGCTTCTATGCCACGGGCACGCCATGCACGTTCTGACAAACTTCGCCCTTACAGCCGTCCAAGTCACGTCTTCCTCTGAAGTTTGAGGGCAGTGTGTGGCTTCGTGGCGTACTCGTGCGAAATCAGCGTTACTATCCGACATCAGACTAAACTCCAAGTTGCCGTACGCACGACGTCTGTCTTCTGTCATTGATCGACAGTGCGGCACGACCTGAGGAACTGTTTTATCCAATAACAGCAGCCCAGTGTTAGAGTGGCCAATCCCCTGTAACGCTCTCACGCAGGTAAAGGACTTCTCGTATGAAGATCATGAGCCAATTAAATCACGAATTATGCTTACGTGTGTATACCACGGCGAAGTCTGGCATGTACCAAAACAATAATGCGATGTTTACACGTGTCTACGTATTATCCGGGATGAAATTGACAAAAATGCCAGAACATTTCGAAAGAAACAATCGTCACATTTTTCGGCGTAAATTTAAGAATTTTTACTTAAGTTTTTATTCATATAATTTTAAGAAGTTATTTTAACACGAAGTTTGGTTTCATCTTAAGTGATTCTTGAGTGTGCAAGAGTGGCTCAGCTCAAGTTCTTTGACGTCATTCGCTTGGTTCGTCTAAGGTAAGTGTTTTAACTTGTGGCCATTACAACGTTACATTTAACCTACTAGGTTGAAATTATAAAACAGGCAACCTCAAAACTAATTCCCATTACAAAATATTTTTCATGGAATTTTGATAATACAGACAATCATTTTGAGCTAGCCTATACTATTTTAGTTTAATTTTGAGAATAGTTCGAATAAATACACTAATTAAAGATTCCTGTTTTTCAGAATTAAATGTCCTCTTTTGTTGATTATTTTTAAAGCCATTTATTTCATATCACAACGATAAATTACGTAAAAACGTGCTAAAAGGTAAGAAAGTGATGTTATGTCCTTAACACCGCTCAGATGCTAATTGTGTATGCTAGCACAGTACCAAGCACTTACAGTAGTTTGGTATTAGTTTTACCACAACTTTTCCCAAACATCGTGGGTTATTTCTTACCGTTTTCCTCCTCGCTTGAATCTTCGCTCTGTTCCAGCGCAATGCTTGCATGGAGAATTGCAAGCGACGCCCCAGTTCCTATCAACTGCAAACACACCCAAGGCATTTAGTACTCTTCTACCGGCAGTAAAACTATGCCACATGCTCTCTTATGAAATATTTAAGGAGAACCGGTTTTTTACATAAAAGTATCACTGGATGAAGAACCAAATCGAGATACCGTAATTTCTGGACATGCGCTTCTGGAGAGCAAAATATAGGTTTCAGTATTTTACGTCAGTTTTAGAGAGTGACAAAAATTACAGTATTCACCTAGCACTTAAGATTAGTTTAGGTTGATGTTTTTAACTCTAAGAAGACGTTTTAACCCACTGTCATAGGTTAGTCGTTCTGACAAACTACAGGTTTCTTGAATATCCCGCGCTGCTGCATTAATAACAAATATCTATAAACTTAATATCATACGTNTGACAAACTACAGGTTTCTTGAATATCCCGCGCTGCTGCATTAATAACAAATATCTATAAACTTAATATCATACGTTTGTTGATAAAGGCAGTTTTTCAACTCAGTCACGCTAGTTATCGACCAAATAAAGACACAAATGGAAGTTAGAGAAAAGGAAAAAAGGAAGAATCCAGGAATGAATCTAGTTTGTAAGTTTGTNAAATAAAGACACAAATGGAAGTTAGAGAAAAGGAAAAAAGGAAGAATCCAGGAATGAATCTAGTTTGTAAGTTTGTAAGTTTGTGAGTCCTAACAAAAAGCTTTTAATCATTTCAGGAAAACAGTTCCATTTTCAGCTGAAGATGTAAATTTAAAATTTGCTAAATGGTTTCGTGTGTACAGCATACTCAGCTGCCGACATTTTTGAAATACAAATCTGAGCCGCTTAACTGTTTTGACCTGTTGTAGTAATTAATACCTGTTTAAAAATTTGGCAGTCATCAGTTGTTTCCCGAGATATGAAAAAAAAAAAACCTACTTTGTCATGTGGTATTATCTTACGAAATATCGCACAAAACAGACTATGTAGACAAATTGTATGGTTTCCATAGATGCTACCTGCATAAAAAGTGAAGTTGGATTGATTACACGGGTAAATTTTGTAGTGCCCACAAAGCGAAAATTTATATTTTTACTGCCACCGATCANAGTGGCCAATCCCCTGTAACGCTGTCACGCAGGTAAAGGACTTCTCGTATGAAGATCATGAGCCAATTAAATCACGGATTATGCTTACGTGTGTATACCACGGCGAAGTCTGGCATGTACCAAAACAATAATGCGATGTTTACACGTGTCTACGTATTATCCGGGATGAAATTGACAAAAATGCCAGAACATTTCGAAAGAAACAATCGTCACATTTTTCGGCGTAAATTTTAGAATTTTTACTTAAGTTTTTATTCATATAATTTTAAGAAGTTATTTTAACACGAAGTTTGGTTTCATCTTAAGTGATTCTTGAGTGTGCAAGAGTGGCTCAGCTCAAGTTCTTTGACGTCATTCGCTTGGTTCGTCTAAGGTAAGTGTTTTAACTTGTGGCCATTACAACGTTACATTTAACCTACTAGGTTGAAATTATAAAACAGGCAACCTCAAAACTAATTCCCATTACAAAATATTTTTCATGGAATTTTGATAATACAGACAATCATTTTGAGCTAGCCTATACTATTTTAGTTTAATTTTGAGAATAGTTCGAATAAATACACTAATTAAAGATTCCTGTTTTTCAGAATTAAATGTCCTCTTTTGTTGATTATTTTTAAAGCCATTTATTTCATATCACAGCGATAAATTACGTAAAAACGTGCTAAAAGGTAAGAAAGTAATGTTATGACCTTAACACCGCTCAGATGCTAATTGTGTATGCTAGCACAGTACCAAGCACTTACAGTAGTTTGGTATTAGTTTTACCACAACTTTTCCCAAACATCGTGGGTTATTTCTTACCGTTTTCCTCCTCGCTTGAATCTTCACTCTGTTCCAGCGCAATGCTTGCATGGAGAATTGCAAGCGACGCCCCAGTTCCTATCAACTGCAAACACACCCAAGGCATTTAGTACTCTTCTACCGGCAGTAAAACTATGCCACATGCACTCTTACGAAATATTTAAGGAGAACCGGTTTTTCACATAAAAGTATCACTGGATGAAGAACCAAATCGAGATACCGTAATTTCTGGACATGCGCTTCTGGAGAGCAAAATATAGGTTTCAGTATTTTACGTCAGTTTTAGAGAGTGACAAAAATTACAGTATTCACCTAGCACTTAAGATTAGTTTAGGTTGATGTTTTTAACTCTAAGAAGACGTTTTAACCCGCTGTCAAAGGTTAGTCGTTATGACAAACTACAGGTTTCTTGAATATCCCGCGCTGCTGCATTAATAACAAATATCTATAAACTTAATATCATACGTTTGTTGATAAAGGCAGTTTTTCAACTCAGTCACGCTAGTTATCGACCAAATAAAGACACAAATGGAAGTTAGAGAAAAGGAAAAAAGGAAGAATCCAGGAATGAATCTAGTTTGTAAGTTTGTGAGTCCTAACAAAAAGCTTTTAATCATTTCAGGAAAACAGTTCCATTTTCAGCTGAAGATGTAAATTTCAAATTTGCTAAATGGTTTCGTGTGTACAGCATACTCAGCTGCCGACATTTTTGAAATACAAATCTGAGCCGCTTAACTGTTTTGACGTGTTGTAGTAATTAATACCTGTTTAAAAATTTGGTAGTCATCAGTTGTTTCCCGAGATATGAAAAAAAAAAAAATACCTACTTTGTCATGTGGTATTATCTTACGAAATATCGCAGAAAACAGACTACGTAGACAAATGTTATGGTTTCAATAGATGCTACCTGCATAAAAAGTTAAGTTGGATTGATTACACGGGTAAATTTTGTAGTGCCCACAAAGCGAAAATTTATATTTTTACTGCCACCGATCANTAAGTTGGATTGATTACACGGGTAAATTTTGTAGTGCCCACAAAGCGAAAATTTATATTTTTACTGCCACCGATCAAAGTGCAATTGCCACAACTCGTAATGAGTATTGTGAAATGCTCAGCGGCCTATATAATTGCGCATAACGCTCAGTGGAAGTTTATCATTACCAATGCCGCGTTTCGGGTAAGTATTTCCGGCGGTGGGCGAATTTCGGGCGATTGTGAATAACATCTGCATCCGGACATTGTTACGTGCGCGCCTGTTTTACGCACATCTGTCACCTGAAGTGTAGAGCGTGTTGCCACTCTTCGCAGGCGTTTTCTATCTTCCAGAGATCCTTGCAGAGGGGCTGCGGTGGTGCAGCGGCTAGAGCACTCACTTCCCACCAAGGCAAACCTGGTTGTATTCCCGGATTTTCACACTTGGGAATCGTGCCGGACGATGCCACTGATCGGCGGGTTTTCTCGGGGATCTCCGGTTTCCCTCGCCCTTGCACTCCGGCGCTGCTTCGTACTCACATTTCTTCACCTTCATCGGCTCTCAAGTCATCGATGTTAAGAGTCGTCCAAACATCTCCAGTCCGAAGAACCTTGAGCCTCAGCTTCGGAATATTTCATGATAAAATGCAAAACATCGCAGACGATAGATAAAACGCACGATCGAGCTCTCGAAACGAGGCAAAAAAAAAGTATGTGAAAATGGTATTTGATGTTTGCAAACACGGAGCAGGAAAGCAAGAAGCTCCGACAATAACAGCAGATACAGCGTCGTCTCGAAGTGGGCCGAGGCACGTTCCGATATTACGCAAGTGGAAGNTCGGCTCTCAAGTCATCGATGTTAAGAGTCGTCCAAACATCTCCAGTCCGAAGAACCTTGAGCCTCAGCTTCGGAACATTTCATGATAAAATGCAAAACATCGCAGACGATAGATAAAACGCACGATCGAGCTCTCGAAACGAGGCAAAACAAAAGTATTTGAAAATGGTGTTTTATGTTTGCAAACACGGAGCAGGGAAGCAAGATGCTCCGACAATAACAGCAGATACAGCGTCGTCTCGAAGTGGGCCGAGGCACGTTCCGATATTACGCAAGTGGAAGTCAACGAATATCAGCTGAAATACGTTCTTAGACATTTCAATTTTACATCATGGAGTATTTGCCTCAGTTTGTCCTCCTCTTCGCCAAAGTATTAAAGGAACCAACATTTGTAATGACGCAAGTTCTTTTTTGTGATATTTTAACCAATGTAAATTTACTTCCAAAAAAAAAGTTTATAACTTTTAATGTTAAAATGTTTTTGTATAGTCTATTCACGGTAAAGTAAGCACTTTTAAGGCCCTAGCTACTTTCTCCTGAGAACCATTTATTTATCGTTTATCCACCTTTTTAAAATAAATATTGTCATTAGCAAACAAATTCCGCCGCATTCGGAAGTTAAAGTCTAAGGCTAAAATAAAATATATATTTTATTGACTATTATTCCGAATGAGAGAGCTTTCANAAGTTAAAGTCTAAGGCTAAAATAAAATATATATTTTATTGACTATTATTCCGAATGAAAGAGCTTTCAAAAGTGTTCACTTAACCGTGAATATCATACAAATACATCTAGCTTATAAATCTACCTGACAAGTCATATTCTACAATAACATGAGTTATAAAAGCCGCAGAGAAAAGCTTAGAGAGTAGTGGAATGGGGAGTTTTGGGCGGCCCTTAACATCGAGGTCTTGAGAGTCGACGAGAGTGAGGCGAGATGAGTATGCAGCAGCGCAGAATGGAGGAGACGGGAGACGCCAGAGAAAATCCGCCGGCCAGCGTCATTTTCCGGCACGAATCCTGCACACTAAACTCCGGGGGTGGTCGCGTCGAAAAGCTAGGAGCCAACGTTGTTTAGAAAACATAATTTGCGAACTTTCTATAACATGTATTCGTGATACCATCCGGCATGTGCAGACATGTTTCAAAGACGTACGCTCTAAGAAAATAGTCGCAGATGAATCACGTCTTTGTGTACTTGAACTAGAAAGCACGAGTGGTAAAAATGTATTCTCACACATCCACGGCAGCTTTCCTGGAGTACAGTGAAGTTACCAACTTTAGCAGCATTATCCACACACTCAATGTTTCATCTACAGTAGTTGTAATAAACTGGCGCTTCATGTCCAACTTCAAAGATGTGTACAGCCCTTAGGATTCACTTTTGACATTAGGTCGTACATATGTTTTCAAATTTTTTTTTTTTTCATGATTAACCTGCTGCCAAAGTTTTTCGGTCTAATTTATGCATCTCCTGCATATTTTCAGCTATATGTTACATTTCTCATAATAATAATAATGGCGTGACCCGTAGGTGACCGTCATCCCCGGGCATGACAGAAATGAAACCCTAGAATGGAGCGGCGCTGGAATGCAAGGGCGGGGGAAACGGGAGTACCCCTTGAAAACTCGCCGGCAAGCGGCATCTTAAAGCACGATTCCCACATGCGAAAGCCCGGGAGTGAGCCCACCGGGCATCGAACCCGGATCGCAGTGGTGGGAGGCGAGCGCCCTGGCCACTACGCCACCGCTGCCCCTACATTTCTCATATTATATATGAGTTAAAATGTTTTATAAAAATTCAGAATTTTAAAGTAAATCTTTTACGTGTATACTAAGAAATGACATGGGGTTATATGACGTTGCCGGTCTGAAATCAGTTAACGGACCGATATAAGGAGCCTTGGCTTAAGTTCTGACGCAGCCAGCATATGTGTGTGTTCTTGCCTACTGAAATAATTCCGGTAATTTTAATAATTAATAATAAACCCTGGAGAACATCGGAGAATATATTTACATTTGGCTCATTCTTTGCTTATTTCCTTCGCAATATTTTCGTTCGTAGTCTACCTCAGTCTGTAAGAGATGCGCTAGATTATAACGCTGGTTTCAACAACACATACAGAGGGGTAGATGACATGTTCTCGCCTACCACGTGGTCAGCAGTGATGTACGTGTTTGTGTACATTTGAATTTTCAACACACACACGGCCTTTTATATCTGTGAAACACTTTGATTAGTTGTAACCGAGTACCTTTATGTTGCATTACAACTGGGTATAGAAAGTGTGGAAATAATCTGAAGGTACTGGCTTGCTAAACAGTGTTCTAACCTCAAATGCTATTTGCACCGTATTGGTAGAAAAGGGACCAAGGTTAGTACACGGAGAGTGTTTTTATCGCAGCTAGTGACGTGTGACGACCGGATACGTCTGCTGTGGTGTGCGAGGTTGCGGGGACACTCACCAGGTAGCAGCAGCCGACGGCGAGCGAGCCAGCACGTGGTGTGTAACCGCGGCAGTAGCTCACAGCCTGTGTTGTGGACGACATGGCTGTCGCACGACGACTGTCGCCCGTCTATCGAGCGACGGCGCTTTATCACGCCCTCCGCGGTCGCCCAGACAAAACACTTGTTGGTGTTACTGTAGGCTCGATGGCGTACTTCAACTCCGAGAGCTGATGACTGCGGACGTGGAGGAGCGGCCCTGCCTCTCCTGCTACACAACTGTTAGGACGTAGCTTTTGTTCTCGCGGCACTACACCTGGATACTGTGGCCGGCCACTTGTGGTCATCTTGAGCCTAGCCCCTAGTGGGTCAGTGGTCACAGTATACTGCACCGAATAATTACTAGGGAAAACTGTTTAGAAAATATACACACACACTTGGAATTTCCGGAAATACTCCCCTACCCCCCACCCCCTCGGGGCTGGAGCTGGCTGGGGGCGCTATGGCGGCTGGTGGCAAACCAAAACTTCTGCCAGGCATCACAATAGATTTTATTATGGGTTCAGAACACATCACCCTCGATGCAGAAGCATCTGCAGAGTATGCGGAAAAATATCTCACTTCTGAAGACATCCAAAAACATAATAAATGGCATTTGGCCACATTAAATTCCAACAAAAAGGCTGCAACAGTAGAATTGCCGAAAACACTCCAAACCCTGATCAACGACACACTATCAAATGAAAGAACGGAAAAAACTTTAGAAACAACGAGCATGGAAATAGGAAACGCAAGTACTGAGGAACAGTACGAGGTAGTCACCCCACGAAGAAACAGAGAAAACTTAGGCGACACCAAGCGCCCTCGCCTGACGCCGTTAGTGACGCCACAACCAATACCGGTTCAAAACCGGTACAGCTCGTTGCCGGAAATCCCGGACGGCTACACACAGCCAGGTCCCAGCCCCTCAGGCCAGCCTCCCACAAGCACACAGCCGCGTGTCGGAGAAAATAACAATGCAAAAACAACACTAAGGATCGTAGTTCCTGACCAAAAAAACTACAGATCAGTCGTGCAGCTGATTAGCAAACTATCGAAAACAGAATTCACAATCTCCGTCACTCGAGACGGACAAAACATCCACGTCCTCTCGAAAGACCAGGTCTTACACCAAATAGCCCAAACTGCACTGAAAGAAAATGTAATCAGCTACTTCACCTTCTGTGAAAAGCAAGAACAAAACCAGAAAGTGGTATTTAATTTGCCTTCCACCACAGACTCTGCTGATATTGCTAATGAACTTACCGACCGCGGCTACATCGTAAAAAGTGTTTAGAAAATTGGGTTATTCAGCAAATCTATACCGGACCCGAGTGACCCAGAAAATGTTAACAAAAATACATTGCAGCCGCAAAACTTCTTCTGTGTGATGGCCGCACAAGATAGAAATCTCCCGCCCCTAGTCACCGTGACTAGGCTACACATGACTGTGGTACGCCCCAGAACATACCGAAAGCGGCCGCAGGATTTCGCCCGCTGTAACAATTGCATGGCCTATGGCCACACACAGAATTACTGTCACATGCATACTGTCTGCCCTCAGTGTTCAGGGTCGCACAACGCAGGAGGATGCCCAAACTTAAACTCTACACCTATATGCTGTAACTGCCATGGCCCTCATCCAGCCAACTCCAAACTCTGCCCCAGATTTCTGGAGGAAGTGCAGAGGAGAACCACTCAAGCAGAAAACCTTAAAGCAAGACAGTTAGACAAACCCAAGCCTTTTCCAGCTCCGGCTAGGAACTTGGCCAACAACAAAAAGATTTCTAATGCACAAAACCTGCCGCGCAGCCAGTCATACGCACAGGCGTCGATTGGATTTCAAAACCCTGCAGAAATAACCCCTAAGCTACCTTCAGTAGCGCAGGAAACCCACACCTCGCGCCCGGCCGGCCGCAGACCTNCACATGACTGTGGTACGCCCCAGAACATACCGAAAGCGGCCGCAGGATTTCGCCCGCTGTAACAATTGCATGGCCTTCGGTCACACACAGAATTACTGTCACATGCATACTGTCTGCCCTCAGTGCTCAGGGCTGCACAACGCAGGAGTATGCCCAAACTTAAACTCTACACCTATATGCTGTAACTGCCATGGCCCTCATCCAGCCAACTCAAAGCTCTGCCCCAGGTTTCTGGAGGAAGTGCAGAGGAGAACCACACAAGCAGAAAAATCTAAGCAAGACAGTTAAACAAACCCAAGCCTTTTCCAGCTCCGGCTAGGAACTTGGCCAACTACAAAAAGATTTCTAATGCACAAAACCTGCCGCGCAGCCAGTCATACGCACAGGCCTCGATTGGCTTTCAAAACCCTGCAGAAATAACCCCTAAGCTACCTTCAGTAGCGCAGGAAACCCACACCTCGCGCCCGGCCGGCCGCAGACCTAAAAACCCAGAACCTCAAAGTGCCGCGGGAGGACTAGGAGAGACACTCTCGGACCTGGGATCGCTTATGCGATTCCTGGCCGAGTGCAATTTCGCTGCAATCCTGCGGCACTTCCAACCATACATGGCAAAATGCCAAACCATAACTAATCCGCAAGACAAAACTTTTATACTTCTCGAGGCCTTAAGCTCTTTTCCACAGAATTAATAATTTATACTTCCTTATCCTTTTCCCGGAAATTCCAGGTATTTTTAACACAACTACACAAACTCTGACGAGCGAGTGAAACGAGTATACAACCGATTTTAGCTGTTTGCAGAACTTACTATAATAATTATTCTGACCCTTAAGGAATTAATTTAAAAACATTTCAACTTCAAGGTGATGCTCTTAAAAGATACCTTAACATTTCTACACTTCGTAGAAACTTTTTTCAAAATTATCGATTTTCATAAAAACCTTCAGTTAACCTTAACTTGATGATAATTTTCAATTCAAAGTTTTAATTCACTTATATACCAACAAAAGGCGTTAATCTACCCACTTTTCGCCATAGCACAACAAACTTTAATTTTCCCGATAAAAAGTCATGAAACCACCAAGTCTCTCGTGCATCACACGAGAGAGCAGCCANTTTTTTCAAAATTATCGATTTTCATAAAAACCTTCAGTTAACCTTAACTTGATGATAATTTTCAATTCAAAGTTTTTATTCACTTATATACCAACAAAAGGCGTTAATCTACCCACTTTTCGCCATAGCCCAACAAACTTTAATTTTCCCGATAAAAAGTCATGAAACCACCAAGTCTCTCGTGCATCACACGAGAGAGCAGCCATCTTGTGGCGACAGCAGAGGCCCGCAATAGGCGGGACTTCTCGGCCAATCACGGAGCTCCAGCTCCGTGAAACCAAAAATTCACTTTACTGTCTGCTCTTCAAGCGAAAATAATAAAATCTAAGACAAATCTAGTTAAAATATTTATTAATAACTATAAAATAAAAGTTTCTAAATAATAAAATACGCACTCAGCGTATATTTCGCGCATTTTAACGTACTATTTCAAGGCTTTTATAACCTAAAACCATCACTCGTCGGAGTTACTCACTCACACAGCCAAAACACANGTACTATTTCAAGGCTTTTATAACCTAAAACCATCACTCGTCGGAGTTACTCACTCACACAGCCAAAACACATATAATTATCTACAAATAATGTATCATACAGCATCTTCAATGCATTACTCTACAAAACTTAATTAAAATAACTTAGTTATGTTACAAGTACTTTCCTGAACTGTTTTAATTACCAGCTACCTTCAGTAACTGGTAAGGGGAAAAATCAATAACTTATTAGTATAATTCCTTTTCCTGGACCACGCCACCACGACGTCACGCGTTTTTAATTAAGAAACTTTGGCAATAGAATCCACTTAACCAATTTAAACATTTTAGTGTCCCCCAGCGAAACCACTCGTGGGATTGTTGGAGGACACTTTAAAAGCCCTGTAATATTCAAAATTCCTTTTTAATTAACTTCACTAAGCAGGAACTTGCAACTCCTGCCTTCCAACCTACCTCCCCTGCAGGCAGGGGGTAGTTAGGAAATTGTAATGGGAACCAGGGCTTGCTGGGGAAACCTGGCTTGCCCTATTATTTAATTCGAGCCAGGCTCAAGAACACTGTATTTTATGGGTGAGGAGGTGGGAGGGGGTTAGCCTCTCCTTACCTCCTCGTTTTCAAATGAAAGATAATTGGGTGGACAAGGTCCCTCACAAGGGACCGTACTACCCCTGCGCTGAGGAGCTTGCTCCAGTGATGTAAAGCAGCAGCAGCAGCTCGATGGCCGAGCGGCGCTCCGGTCTTCTCCGAGCCAAGTGGACGTCCATCCCCGACGCACCTTCCTCGCTTCTTGCAGATATATCAGGTTTAATTCGAGGATCTTTCAAGGACTTTCCTTTCTTAAATATTTCGTTTAAACGATTTAATTATAAAGATTAATGTTAAACTAGTATAGACTGCAATTATAACTTCTCATTAAAGGCGTTGCCCACGAGAAATATTATTTTATATTTGTACCACACACGGTACGACTTGTAGTCATTGCCTGTGACTGCTCTTTCTTTAAATACTTTTTTTTATATAGGATGTTTTTTCAAAATGAAAGGTTAAAGTAAAAATTTTACTGTTTATGTTATGTACAAATAAAATAAAATAAACTATTTGAAATAAAATTAACTAAGGTCAATAATAGGTCTTGTTTTTATTCCATTTAAGATATGCTTAGCTAAAGTTATTTCACAAAAATTCAGGGGCAGCTAAAAATCAAAAATATTTTCAGCAATATTGTAAATTGCAAAACATTTCCTAGTACGGTATTATTAACGTCGTGAAGTAGCTCTTGGCATCTTCTTTAAATGTTAATTATTTAATTTTTGTACATAAGTTAGTTTTCTTGATTTGTACATTCCTGAAACAGTAGAACTGCGATTTTGACATGTATTTATGCGGAAACAATGCGCTAAAAAAAACCTTTTTATTTGTTTGCGGGGGAAGAGTAATTACATATAATATCTAAACGTTGAACAGTAAGGGACACAAATGTAAAATATGATATTGTTTCGCGGACAACGCCCTTAACACCGCCTGTCATACAAGGAAAGATACATTTCCCGCTGGAATTAATGTGGTGCCTGTTGTCACTCCTCCCACTTCGTCGCTATTCTCTCAGTAATCGTGCATGGGCAATGGTAAAGTTCCACTTATGTTATGTTTATTGCAAATTGAACCATCAATCCGCAACACTTTGAAGCGGATAATCGCCCTTAAGTAATCGGCACATCGGTACTGCGGTAACCGTAACATACAGATCATTGTGTGTTCCGCCCGGCTGTCAGGTACTGCGACTCTGGAAAGGATTCTTGCTGAGCAAAGGCAATTTTAAGTAATAATAGCATACGTTAATTTCGACATTCCGATAAACAATCCCTCCGATAGCCCAGTTATACTTCGGTGTGACAAAACTCAATTCAAATAAGGGTTGAAAAACTAATTGCGTCCATGAAATAATTTCACGAACGCGAAGATATTTGCAGGAATGGGTGCCTACTTGTTTACAGAAGCGAAGCAAGTCTCCAACTTCCTGGGACCACACCCGGGTTTATTTTAATTTCATCGCACTATTTCTCTCGTACTTTGTTTAATGTTCAAGTCTAAATGAAACAATTCTTTACTGGTAACCCAAACTAAAGAAATGTGTACTTTTACAAGAATGAGACAATAAGTTTGTGGTAAGTCACAAATACTTATTACAAAATGAAGTAGTGCTAACCACAGTGTTGTCGACCCGGAGGATGAGGCGAATGCCCTGCTGACTGTGAAGTAATGGGTAGGGGGAAACAGCCCGCTCTGACCTTGCCCAGGAACAATCATGCATATGTCGTCTCTAGTTCACACTTGCTGGAATGCAATGGCATCGCCACGAATATTTACGTAGTCACGTTCTGCCTGCACTCTACATTAACTGACTTACAGTTTGTCTTGTGCTCCGTTACTTCCGTCGAAGTTGTCTTCTTCTCTTCTTTTTCAGTTCATAAGTTACATACAAATAATAAAAAAATCTCATTCTCTGAAATTAATTATTTATTATACAAACTTTCAGTTACATACTACGTACAAAAATTTGTTATATACATTTCACCAATATCTAGGGCACGTAAAATATTATTGAACTGTAAAGGTCTCGGTTGCAAAAATTTTGTTCTAGTTGCATGTCAAACCTTTAGAGTCCAGATTATTGTTAGGCATAATTCCAGCCTAAGTCACTGTAAGCTGTTGGCGAAGCAAAGAATTGCTGCCTGAATGGAGCAAGGCATTTTTTCCTCCTAGAAGTGTTATTACAAATTTCGATAAAAAAAACTACAAAAATTGACATGGCGTGCAAATAAAATGAAAGCGAAACCCGCAATAAATTAAAATCACTGAAATGTGTTCAGTAAGGTGGGATTTAATAACTAAACTGTAATTTCGTATAGTTACATAACTCACTTGTCTACAGGTGTAGTTCGGTCTTTAGTTACACTCGTTCAAGTCTAGTAAAACTTCACTTAAATGTATTTCTTACGCACAGCCATAGTTATTACACATAAAACTTGCAAAGTTGATGTGTACATTTCTTCCCTTTGGAAAGTGGGAGCCAGGTATCTTCACTTGCGCTCGCGATCGCGTGAACACACACAAACTTGAGTCGTGTTGAGTTAGAAACTGGGATCACGCCTTCCCCTGGCCAGCCCTGCGCTCCAACAAGAACTTCCTGTAGCTGTGGACCACGATGAGGAAGTAGATCATCATCGCTGAAACAAAACGACGTCACAAATGACGATTCCACAGCCTCCTGCAATGGCTACGACTGCAGTCTGCTCACGGTTTCTTCACACTTTCCGAATAAAACTGTTAGAAAATTACCCCATGTATGTCGTGTTTGGTTGGTTACTAAATACGTCACGAACCACAATCGTTCTACACTTGTGTTAACATAAAGTACTTTATATTTGGTTGCATTGAACATTTACTTACATTTTATCCATACGTTATAATAATTCATTCATAATTAATATGAATAAAAAACACAAATAGAGAAAATGTGTGTTGGTAATGCCTAGTAAGAAATAGTTCTCGTGCAAAGTAATATTAAACTGCGTGCACACAATGTGGTGCGACGTCCTGGACGTGGTTGCATTAGGGCGAGGAATATATTGGAAGTAGAACTATATCAGGGCTTCAGAAAAGTTGTAAGTAACCGTTGATAGACCATAGTATACAGGCTGATTCTAAAATCATGGGACAAACATTGAGGGGTGGTAGAGCTCACTAAAACAAACAATTATTATATNGCTGATTCTAAAATCATGGGACAAACATTGAGGGGTGGTAGAGCTCACTAAAACAAACAATTATTATATAGGAATACATGGGCGGAAGTGACGCGTTGAGGCACAAACACAAAAATAACACATGAAATGCAACACATTGTTTATTTACAACGTCGCCGCTAAATGCCTTTTTACAGAAATTTTTATAATAATTGCTAAAAAAATTGCTACCACCGACAGTAATGCAAGTTTGGTAGCGTCGGTGGAGTGATTGGCGAACAGATTCAAATACGCCGGGTATTTCACGCACGCCACCATTGTCAGCCAATCACGCCATATGTAGAGGTCGCCAAGCATGCGTGACTGTTGGTGGATGCATTTCCAGCAACTGTTTTAACATTTTCTGTACGGAATCACTCGTTAAGTATGCTGCTAATGAACCTTTTTATGTTTCCGTTAATGTGTTATGTTCTTGTGTTTGTGCCTCAACGCGTCACTTCCGCCCATGTATTCCTATATAATAATTGTTTGTTTTAGTGAGCTCTACCATCCCTCAATGTTTGTCCCATGATTTTATAATCACCCTGTATGCACGTGTGTTTCATATAAGACTATAATAAATATCCACATTTTGCTCATCGAGAAAACATTTTCCACTGATATCAGTAACAAAAGTGGCTTGATGAGTGTGTTTTCCACATTTCCAACCAAAGTGGGAAACTAGTATAGAAAACTCTATTGAAATGAATGTAATATAGTTATTCTGTAAAATATATAGCTGTGAAGTACCTAAAAATTCGTATGACAAAAATAGGATTCTTGTAATAAACACTATAAATTTTACATTAATAACTAGACTTTATTCATCCTGTGAAGTATTTTACACGACATCGCAGAACTGCATTCTGCGACACTTACACAAACAAGTCTGCTACATTTATTTTAATGTTTTACCTGTTGAAACCAAATATTTTCTAATGCTTAATTTATCTTATTGAGAGTCAGCAAACTGTTTTAAGGTTTCCCTCAAATATCTGTGTGTGATTAAGTATTTATTTGCTGTGACAACTAACTATTCACCCTAAATATTTAGCCACCGTCCAAGCACGAGTTTTTTTTTCCTAAGAGTAGCAGACGGCTCAGGTGGTTATCGCACAATACAAGTTTGATCTCCTCAACAGATACCATAGTCTCAAGTAAAACAAATTTTATCACCCGTTGGTTCATAACTCAGAACTGTAAATTAACAATAGAGTATTGTTGCGGTTAGGTCATGGTTATCCCCCTCGCCCCCCCTCCCCCCAATCCACCATTTTTATTATTCTCACCGCCTGTCGTCTGTCTGCAGTGCGAGTGAAGTGAAAAAATCTGATTGGTTTAGTTATTTAATTGATTAATACAATTATATATCGAATGAGTGAGTGAAGATATTTAGGTGGCTCTTAACGTCGAGGTCTTGAGAGCCGATGAGGGTGAAGCGATTTGAGTATGGAGCAGCGCCGGAATGCAAGGGTGGGGGAAACTGGAGATCCCCGAGAAAACCCGCCATCCAGCGGCATCGTCCGGCTCGTTAAATTTAATATTGAGCAATGGTTGATTATTATTTGTTCTTAAAAGTATAAGACAACATGTGATAGTACAATGTGACCAAAATAGGGGCAGGGATGTTTGCGAATTAATTTTAATACATTACGTAATTCAATTTAGCTTTACACATTCACGCCATAATTAACATGAACATTTTACTTGCAACAGGTGGTTATAATTGTTTTCTTATCGTTCACTGCAACACAGGCGTTTCCTGGTGTGTTCCTAGAGACGATTTGAGCAAGTGAACAGCAAATTTAATGAACTCTTGACTCTATTTCTTGTTCCATTTTATCCCCTTTCAATGGGGCGGCCAAAGTAAATTTTTGGTATTGTCATTATGTTACCTTAGTAATTTTTTTTTTTTACTAACTGTTAATTATTCCCATTATTGTTCTAGCCACATTTCGTGGGATATTCTCTACTTTGCATGCCATGTAATTAAATTTCGTATCTACTTCCAAGTGTAAAACTTTATTCCCAGCTATAAAAGCAATTTATCAGTCAATTAATGAACACTCTCCTTTGTGATGAATACGCCCCAGTTCTTTATGAGGTATGGTGTATGAAGTACCAGCGAGCGGAAACGTCGCTACATGAACACGACAGGCATTTTGCCTGGAATTAGGGACAGGCAATATCGGAAGCAAAATGGAAACTGTTCCACCAGAGATTTTACTGATTTTTTATTCAATGGACGTACGAGAAACACGTCAGTTTCTACTCTCTTCACAACCACAAACATGTACTAAGCTCAACTGTATCACAAATCTAAGTACATTTGTTATTTTTGTATGTTTTGTGTCGTACACTTAATGCGGAAAAGCAGCAGTTTCTTAACAAACTGTTCCGATTTTGTTTGCATGAAGAGATTTCAGATGTACGTTTTTTGGGAAAAAAAATAATACCACATATTACTTAAACCTGTTTTTTTTTATTATTTTTGGAAAAAATTATTTCCTTTTTAAGAAAAATATTATTTTAAAAAAATAATACCATACTCTTTATTTACGTATTTGTTTCCATAATACCATACCATTAATTCGAAAAATTTCGATTCTATAAATGTTATGTAGGTTTAGCTGGAGAATTTCAGAAAATTTATTTAAGTCGTAAATGTATCTTCGAAGGTAGTAGTACTTGGAAGTGCTGAGTCAGTAAACTCACCACATCACACATGGCCACTATAAAGCTGGGTTAAATATTTTTAAAAAAATATGAGTTCATAATTATGCAGTAACCGCGGTTCTCGCACCCCGTACTCTGTGTTTGCGATTCACAATTCACCTGATAATCCGTCATTGCAGCCAGTGAAAACTTGCGACAAGCCTGTCCTGTTTGCTTTTGTACCTAACCTAACCTCGTATAACAACCATATGTAAGCAGATCGTACTTCACAGCCAAGATTTTGAATGCACAAAGATTTTTTTTTTTTTTAACAAATATAATCATATGCACATGCCTCTGTTTAATTTTTTTCACTTGTATTGATGTAAATTAACGGTTTCCCGATTGGTCGTTGCCTCACAAGTTTCACTTAAGATCTAAAATAGGACTATTTCTTTTAACGGTTAAGAAAATTCCAACAACGAACTCGACCTGCTAAGTTCCACTGGAAACCAATACATAAGATGACAGACACCATCCCAGTTCTTCTCAGGAAAACCTAGCGCATTACTGAACGCTTAGTTTTCCTGATGCAAACCCAGAATAAGCGTAGTTGTGGGTCCGTGCGACAAAAGGACGCGAACATGCGTTACCTGTGTCAAGAAGCACGCCGAGTACGGAGCCGACGGACAGTCCGTTGACGGACACTGTGCCGACCAGCAGTACGATCGACCCTGCGAGCGTCAGCACCACACACACGGCGCTGACGGCTATCCACGTCAGCAGCACGCCAGTCTTGCCCTGTCAGCACACAAACACCCACCCCACCTCTCTTTATACCCTGCTCGCAGTTTATTCACACGTCATGAACCGAACCTTTGGGAAAATTAATCCATGTGTGAAGTGTTTGCATGTTTCCTAAATATATCGTGAATCGCAAGCGTTTGATACTTCCCTTAACATAAGGACGCCTTTTTATTTAAATTGGACTTTTATATATATTTTACATATAAATAATATTTAATTTAAAATCAGTATAAAAAAACTTGAGAGAAAACCGTTATGTGTATATCGCCTAGTAAGAAATACTTATAATCCAAATTATTACTTACTTAAGTGCGCACTAATGCGGGGCGTTGTCGCATACGCGTAATTTCCTAAACTCGGTTAATATTTGTTTTCTCTAGGTGGAGAAATATCCTGGAAGCAGAACTTTAGCAAGGCTTCAGAAAAGTTGGAAGTAACCGTGAGTGGGCTATGCGTTGCACGGTCGAGGAAAGTTAAGGTTAGCTTAGATTCCCTTTAGTTGAACGCAGGAAAGAACGAAACACTGGGAAAAAAATTTATAACAAAGAATGACAACTAAATTGACAAGAGTAGAACGACGTAAGACAGGTTTCGTAAGGCGCAGACAACACACAGCGCGTCCAGACTTGTCCTATACACTTGACCTTTAAACTCCTGATCGCCTCCCCACTTTGCTCATAAACGATAAAATTGTGCAAATACCGGTGTCAATTGTTATCTTAGCCCGAAGGACATGCAAAGCACAGAAATAATAAACTAAATAGAGTTTGTAAAACTCTCAATCACATAAAACGTGAACAGCTAAACTTTATGTTATATATATTTATACATGTCATACATATATATGTATATATATGTGTGTGTGTGTGTGTGTACATATGACGTGGTCCTGATTACTTTACTCATTCGTCGGTGAAGTGATGATGTAAAATTATCAGAAAAGTAAGTATTTCACAAAGCTGCTAATTCTTATACTTAAGCTCATTAAAAAATCGGAAAGGAAAAAATAATAATTTCAGTACAAACAAACGTTTGCCTAACACTGTTAAGACATGGAGCTACTTTTACTTCGTCTTTACCAACTTTATAGGGCTGGGTGCATGCCAGTCGGTATGCTCAGTAATATACAGGATGATTCCAAAATCATGGGACAAACATTGAGGGGTGGTAGAGTTAACTAAAACAAACTATTATTGTATAGGAATATGTGGGCGGGAGTGACGCGTTGAGGCACAAACACAAAAATAACACATGAAATGCAACACATTGTTTATTTACAACGTCGCCGCTAAATGCCTTTTTACAGCAATGTTTATAATAATTGCTCAAAATTGCTACCACCGACAGTAATGCAAGCTTGGTAGCGTCGGTGGAGTGATTGGCGAACAGATTCAAATACGCCGGGTATTTCACGCACGCCACCATTGTCAGCCAATCACGCCGTATGAAGAGGTCGCCAAGCATGCGTGACTGTTGGTGGATGCATTTCCAACAACTGTTTTAACATTTTCTGTACGGAATCACTCGTTAAGTATGCTGCTAATGAACATGTTAGGTTTCCGTTTATGTGTTATGTTTTTGTGTTTGTGCCTCAACGCGTCACTTCCGCCCATGTATTCCTATACAATAATTGTTTGTTTTAGTGAGCTCTACCACTCCTCAATATTTGTCCCGTGATTTTAGAATCATCCTGTATATTCAGGTGGTGGCAGTGACAGTGTTCAAAGGTTGACTTCAAGAGTTCTCAAATAATCGTGAACAACCTGTACTACGGAGGAGTAAGGCTGGTTTGCAGTTAGTTCCCCTGCGACATCCTGTATATGCACATACCTGGCCAAACCACGAGGAAAGCACACGGCGACCACGTGGTGGTTTTTAGTTTCATTATTGTTAAATAATAATTCAAATAAATTTGTAACTCCCCACGGGAAAGGGTGAGGTGGAATTACGAGAAAGCTTCTCATCTCACCTTTAGACTGTGTCAATAGTAATACCATTCATGACTCACTTGCCAGACTAGTAACTAAAATTACATAAATTGGGAATGATTAAAATTTTTATAGTTAGCATATTGTATTTTGCAATTTTGGTACTTTCGAATAACACTGTGATAGAATATTGGTTTCACATATTCGATAAATGAAAAAAAAACTATAGGCTTAATTAGAGTATAACTACAAAGTGATACATATGCGCAAACAGAAATGAAAACGAGGCCTCAAAGGATATGGAGGGAATATAGTTTCTTGGAACAGAATAAAAGTTTTAAGGCTTAGAAATCTTAGTTGCATAATTACAAGACATGGACATTCAAGCCACTAGATCATTTGCACGAAGTTACCAAACTTAATTTCACGATATCGGTATACAATTATAAAAGAGGAGAGAAAAGTGGTTTAGCAAATATTACTATACAGTGTTCATGTCAACATTGACGTAAAATAAACACCCTTAGGTAACAATATGTGCCACATATTTTAAGTATCAAAAGGACATACTACAATTTTTTTTCTTTCAGCTAGTCCTCAGATACAATCTACAGTGATAAAAAACCTAATAGTTAAATGTATATCATTTTTTTCTCATTAGGCAATATTTGAAAACTGTTTCAACATTTTATAGTACTATTACAACATACAATTTTACGATAAACTAAAATAATGTTGCCGTGTTTTTCTGCGCGGTATTTAAATAACAGCAAATTGTAGCAGAAAAGCGTAGCTGCCATACTAAAAGTATTTGCAACAACTGTTCGCTGCAAAATTGATGCCATTGAATTGCAAATTGGAGGTCCGTAAAAATATTCTACTTTTCCATCAGTGAATCGGGGCTCGCTGTTAACGCGCTACGCTTTCCTGTTCCATTTGACGGATATGGCGTGCTGGGCAGTTTTACAGAGAAAGTCAGTGAGTGACCCCTGTGGTGGGAACTTACCTTGCACACACCGTAGACGAGGAATATACTCAGCAACATCTTGATCACCAAACACAGTGCCACAGCGAAGGATGTCTTTCTAGCCGCTTCTGCAACAACGTATTACCAGAGTTGTGGTCGTCAATACTGTGCTTCTACAACATTTGCAGCATTCCACAATTTAATTTCTCCAGTTCGAACAAAGTTCCCATTAGAACAGATACTCTAGCTTAAACTACCTCTAGCTTAAACTACCACTAGCTTAAGAATGTCCAGGGCGTTGACAATGGAAAAATGTATTATTTTATTTTTTTACCACATACTGTTCCACTTTTAGACATCATCATTAATTATTATTTCCTCGCAAAAAAATTGAACCCATATTATTTGCTCAAATACATGTCCAATTCACCATTTTCCTTTTTTAGAAATGTGAAAATGATGAAAACTACCATACGTACATAAATTATATAATTCACACTGAAATAATGTGGAAATAGCTACTTAAATACTTCTATAATATCTTATAACGTAATGTTTTTTCAATAACAAAAAATTGCTGACAATAAGAAAATTCTTCACTATTTTTTATTTGTATCTGTCCCTGAATTTCTTAAAAATAACATTTGCTAAGCAGACCTTAAAATTAATTAACAAAATACCTTTAAGTTTCCCTAGATAATTTATTTTTTCAAACAGTTTGGTTGATTTTATTTATACATAATAAAAAAAGTAAAATTTTGATTTTGACATGTATTGCATAAAATATGCTATCTAAAAACTTTACATTATGAAAAAAAAAGTCACAGATAATGTGTGCTAGTTCAATAGTATGTGATACGAATATAAAATAACAAATGTTTTCATGGCCAACGCCCGTCAAGAGCTGAAACTTCTTTTCTATTTGTTAGGGATATTTTATCGTTTGATTACACAATACCGATAACAATTTGATTAAAGTACCAAATAATTTGAAAAAAGTATTCATAATTTATTTAGTATAAATTTGTAAATTTTAAGTTAAAATATTAATTTCAACAAATTTCAAAAAGTTATTTAAATGAAATTTTGGTTTCAGTAAGGTGTTTATTGAATCCACAGAAGTGACATGTTGCAACTTATTTGCAATCCAACAGTTAGTTCATCTGTGGTAACGGTTTGACTTCTAGCTATTTTTTTCTAAAAAAAAAAAATTTAAATACGGATGAACCGCACAACTAATTTCCAAGGAATACAATTTAAGACATTCAAATTACGTGGATAATGACTTAGAGCTCTATATAAAGCTGTTAATTATGTTTAATTTTGAGATTTGTACGAAAGAAGATGGAATATTTTAGATTCCTACGGCTCGTTTGTTTCATTTTTGGAGAAGTGATTTTCTTCCATTGCCATACGTTTTGCAGGCTATTACTTAATGTAACAACAAAATGNTAATGACTTAGAGCTCTATATAAAGCTGTTAATTATGTTTAATTTTGAGATTTGTACGAAAGAAGATGGAATATTTTTGATTCCTACGGCTCGTTTGTTTCATTTTTGGAGAAGTGGTTTTCTTCCATTGCCATACGTTTTGCAGGCTATTACTTGATGTAACAACAAAATTCCTATTAAATTTGCTAAAATTTACAAAATAATTTTAGACATTTTGACATCCTTAATCTTAGGTAAGACTTTCATTTAATTTCCTCATCGATTTTCGTGTTGCAGAAATTATCCTTGCTTTCGTTTGTTCTGTTCTCCCTCACTCCTCTCAAAAACTGACAGTTTAAGTAAAATACATTTTAATAAGTGTAACAAAACGCTTGCTCGATATGGTCTATATTTTAAACCGTTACTTATGTTCGAATTCATTTAAATGTGAGAACAAATCATTAAAAACCACTTACATGAAATCAAAGAAATACTACTATTTCCTGTACTCCAGGGATTTCTTTTCAAAAGATGCCATTGGTTCTCCAGTTCGTAGCGAGACATTAACTTACATCGGCTTACTTAGCATAGAATACTTTCAACAATTATGGGCCAAGGAAACGCTGACGTAGAGGTTCAAAGGACTTCCGATACTCTGAACAATCTCTACATGTTCTTAACACGCTGATTTCAAATTTAAAAATATCAAAACTTTCTTCTTTCTGGATATTTATTTTGTTTGATGTTTGCGGCAATTTTACTTGCATCGTGATTTGTTTAAACTCTGAGAGAAATTACACTTTTTTAATTTTTACTGCACGTGGAAATGCGTTTGAAGTGGGTATGTAATAAATCCAAACGGCAGTAGAACTTAGTGAATAATTGCATTTCACAAGATCTTTAAAAACGTAATCAGACATGTTACATGGTACTTACCATCTGTCGTAAATATGTCTAGCGCTGACTGCGATGTTATATACACAGCGACTGCTATCACGCCCAAAATCTGTAAGTAAATATAACAATTCTTAGCTTCCAAATTTAATTTTTTTTTTATTCCGAAAACAAATTGAAAAATACATGTCGCATGGCGAACGTTTTCCATTTACTTCTTTAAAAAAAATGCAATCGTATTCCTTAATAATATCAACAATTAATAATTATGTATTTAAAAAAACCGACATTGCAGCAAAAACAATTTTTTTTCGTATGGCAGCCTGAATCAGTAGATATCTTACGAGAGCTGTATCACCGATACCAAGATTTTCAAACCTCTTTTAGCACANTTTTTTTTTTATTCCGAAAACAAATTGAAAAATACATGTCGCATGGCGAACGTTTTCCATTTACTTCTTTAAAAAAATGCAACGGTATTCCTTAATAATATCAACAATTAATAATTATGTATTTCAAAAAACCGACATTGCAGCAAAAACAATTTTTTTTCGTATGGCAACCTGAATCAGTAGATATCTTACGAGAGCTGAATCACCGATACCAAGATTTTCAAACCTCTTTTAGCATACCTCCTAAAGGATTAAACCACAGATTCAAGATAAAATATCAGACATTCAGGACTCCAAAAACCATTTTTATATATCTGTTGACTCAAGGAAAAAATGAGAAAAAATAATATTTTTACTGATTCTAGTACAGTTATTCTAAACGGCCTTTTTTGGCACTAAACGGACGTCTGGGCGTTGTCTGTGAAATAGCGTAAATACATTTTCTGGGAATAACACTTTTATTTTTTGGAGGAAAGGTAGAAAACTATTGTCTACAGCCACGTATTTTTTATTTTATCCTATTAAATATATTCTGTAAAAAAAATAGTACAAAGGGTTAAAAATGTCATGTTATGTCTTTGCTGCGCAGTTTCTAGAAGGCAAAGTAGAAGAGTACAAAGTGGCATCTGTAGTTTAATTCATTAGCTTACATAGCGTGTGATAATGTCCTTACATAGCGTGTGATAATGTCCTTACATAGCGTGTGATAATGTCCTTACATAGCGTGTGATAATGTACTTACATAGCGTCCNATGTCCTTTCATAGCGTGTGATAATGTCCTTACATAGCGTGTGATAATGTTCTTACATATAGTGTGATAATGTCCTTACATAGCGTGTGATAATGTCCTTACATAGCGTGTGATAATGTCCTTACATAGCGTGTGATAATGTTCTTACATATAGTGTGATAATGTCCTGCTGTTAGATATCTACTTTGCTAGAAGTTCAGATCCCTGGGACTGGATATCTGAGCCTTGGAAAGGCCAGTCACAATGCTTCTTTATGACCAGACTTGACCTTGAGGAGTTCAAAATGTTTACAATGTTTCCTTAGTGGTGTTGGCCAAGAAAAACATTATTACATTACATTTGTGCCTTATAATGTTCAACTTTTAGACATTGTTAGAGATTACTCTTAACTCGTAAAATTTCCTTCCAGTGCATTGTTTTTGCATGAATTCATGTCAAAGTCGCGTTTTTGCTGTTTTAAAAATGTGCAAATAGTATAAACTAACGCACGATTAGAAATAGGATAATTGACGCCGAAAGAAGATGCCGAGAGCTACTACGATACGTCTATGAAATCGTACAAGGAAATGTTTTTGCGATTTCAAAAAAAATGTTAAACATAAAAAAATTCTTCAATATTTTTTTATTTGTAACTGCCCGTGAAAATTTGCAAAATAACTTTTGCTAAGCATACGTTAAAATTTATTATTACAAAACATTTCAATTGCTCTTGTTAAATTGTCTGGTAACAATTTGGTTTTTTTATTTGCGCATTACAAAAGCAGAAAAAATTGGATTTTGACACGTAATGTTACCCAAGAAAAACGTAGTTAGCAATGATGCCTTAAAGTTAAACAGTGTGCGGTACAAATGGGACGTTGTTTGTGGCCGGCGTTCTCACGAGGGCTGTGTGCCTGGAGCTTGATCTGCGCTGCAGAGAGTTTCAAATACTCGTTTCCCCGCGAGAACAATGAACGTGAGTCCAACGTGCTGTTCTAAGAAGACAGCGCAGACGAAGACTGTTTAGTATCTCGAGACGTCGCGCACACTACATACACAACTTCAGATTACTCCAAAATGGCTATTAAAAAAAAAAGCTCTTCCAAAGCGCTGTCTCTTAACATACACACGTCAGATATACACGTAACTACTCAAGAGCGCTACACTCAACCTTCCTACACACTTCCCACCAATAAGAACACAGGTTCGCCGCTGAAAGTGCCGTAGACACAGGCAGCAGACGAGAGCACTGCACGCCAGTTCGGAGCCTGGCGCTTAGCGGCGGTGGTGCACTTGATGCGCGTGGCAGTGTCGCCCTTATCGCTCCCGTGTTTCTCTGCCTCGGGCCCGAAGAAAGGTTGTGTTGTGAAGAAGCAAGGGAGCTATAAGGGCGACACTAACACGCACCCCTAGCGAGTCATTGCCCCTACGCGCAAGGCGTGCAGTGTATCTGTCGTGATGCTGTACTGTGCCAATTAGATCTGTAGCAGTGGCACTTTATTACACACGATGAGAACCAGC
Source organism: Clitarchus hookeri (assembly GCA_002778355.1). Classification (NCBI taxonomy): domain Eukaryota; kingdom Metazoa; phylum Arthropoda; class Insecta; order Phasmatodea; family Phasmatidae; genus Clitarchus; species Clitarchus hookeri. The sequence goes on along the minus strand of NQII01001713.1, from coordinate 155,579 downwards.
AGATTGAACTACGCCCGTATAGTCTTATTTTCCTCTTACCGTATAAGGAATATGCACAGGCAAGCTTTCAATATGCAATATTTAACCATTTTCACGATTTTTTCCTCTTTAATACACTTAATATGATTAAAGTAAAAAAAATAGGGACATAGATAANGGCAGCTATAAGGGCGACACTAACACGCACCCCTAGCGAGTCATTGCCCCTACGCGCAAGGCGTGCAGTGTATCTGTTGTGATGCTGTACTGTGCCAATTAGATCTGTAGCAGTGGCACTTTATTACACACGATGAGAACCAGCAGATTGAACTACGCCCGTATAGTCTTATTTTCCTCTTACCGTATAAGGAATATGCACAGGCAAGCTTTCAATATGCAATATTGAACCATTTTCACGATTTTTTTCCTCTTTAATACACTTAATATGATTAAAGTAAAAAAAATAGGGACACAGATAATTTTTTTTTTTTGCCTTTCTGGCAAATAGTCGTATTTATAAAACATGTATTTCCCTAGCTACGTTTATTCGCAAAAACANATTTTTTTTGCCTTTCTGGCAAATAGTCGTATTTATAAAACATGTATTTCCCTAGCTACGTTTATTCGCAAAAACAACGATTTCACAGAAAATGTCTCGGTCGTACTCCGTTTTATGGTGATGCTAAGAGCGTGGAAAAACCTTTTTTATAATGTTCTTTTTATTCTGCCAAATAATACATGGAGGTGTGAAGGTAGTAATATTTGTGAGTCTATATAATGTCTATTCATTCTGTATGGTATTCCTGTTTAAGTATGTATTTCAATCATGACAATTTCGTATTGGATGATGTTGTAGTTTTATCATATGTTATTGTAAAAAAAAGGCGTGTTCCATATCCTTGTGGCTTTCGCCATGTTTACAAGACTCAACAGAATGAATATTAAATAAATGGATACAACGTACCAGGTGACAGATGCCGACGGCGAGCGTGCCGGCTCGCAGACTCAGCACGCAGAGACAGTCTTGCACGCGCATGGCTGAGGAGTCGTCGACGAAGATCCGGGTACCTGCTGACCAGCACTGTGAGGCAGGTCGTCGTCTGTACCCCGTGCCGACTGCGGGTGGAGAATGCGAGGGCAGCTCGTCTGCACAGACCTTGCTCAACGTTGACCCTTCTCGTCGTCTGTCTGGGTCTGTACCCCGTGCCGACTGCGGGTGGAGAATGTGAGGGCAGCTCGTCTGCACAGGCCTTGCTCAACACTGACCCTTCACCTCCGGAGGTGCCCTCGTGTCCGTCAACACGTGGTGGAGGGGGCAACGCACCCCCTTCCCCCCTTCACCCCATCAAGTCATACTTTCAACTGCGGCTTCTTAGAAGACGGTTATCACTCCTCGTGACTGCGTGTTTGTCGCACTTATTCCACAAGACGATTCTGAACTACAGTTACAAACTGCTTGAACGTTTCATTATGCGACCTTTCCATTTGTGCGTTTTTTTTTTACCTATAGTAATTTAAGGGTTGAATGTGCGTCCGAGGGACGAACGGGAGTTCAGTGCGTCACACTATTTAAATCAAACTTTTGAAAAACCACCCCATGAGTGGAGTGTTTGCTTGTTTCCTACGTATGTCATGCATCACAAGCTTTTTATACCTTGTTGAAATAGAAGTATTTTATTCTTTGTTGTACTGAAGTTTTACCGGTATTTTGTATGTAATTCATAACATTTCATAATAATAAAATAGAATACAAACAAAGAGAAAACTGGCCGGTTGGTAACGCCCAGTAAGAAATAGTTCTAATGCAAAATTATATTGAAGTGAGTGCGCACGAATACGTCACGTTTTCCCTTTGGTGCAATTTTCCAGACTAAGTTAAGCTTTTTTTTTCGTGGGGCGAATGGATAGCCTGAAAGCAGAACTTCAGTGGGCTTCAGAAAAGTTAGAAGTAACCCGAGTCGACTACACCAGCAGGCAGACATGCATCGCGGCAAAGAGGATTTTGGCATCTGCTTCCGCGATTGGGACCACGACTACCTACCCGAGTGTACCTGCAGCTAACTTATAACTAAGAAGAGCGGAGTGGAGACGTTTGGAGGTCGTCGTATTGAGACGCGATGAGGGTGAAGCGACCTGAGTATGGAGCAGCGCCGGAATGCAAGAGCGGGGGAAATGGGAGATCCCCGATAAGACCCGCCGACCAGCGCCCTCGTCCGACACGATGTGCTGAAATCCGGGAGTGACCCCCGCCGGGAATCGAACCAGGTTCGCCTCTTGGTGGGGAGTAGAGTAGTCTGACCACTGCACCACCGCTGCCGTTACAACTAAGAAGAGAGAGTGAAAACCGACTTATGCACTCTAGAAACCCTGCAACTTATTGATGGATTAATATAATTTGCCGTGCCGGACGATGCCTGTCGGTGGGGTTTCTCGGGGATCTCCCACTAACCCTACCCTTGCATTCCAACGATGCTCCATATTCACCTCGCTTCACCCTCGCGGCTCTCAAAGCCTCGATGTTTAGAGCCGCCCAAATATCTTCACTTTACTTTAATTTTGTAAAACGTTTATAATAAATTTTGTTTTGTTAAATTTAAAACAAGTAAACATTAAATAGTCAAACGTAAATTACTCGTAGTCTATAACGTATATATTAGATACCTAAGAAAACTTTTATTCAGGAAAAAGTTTTGTCAGTTGCGCTGGACATACGTTCGAATTAAATGTTTACAAATGGATAGTGAGTTAGTGAAGAGGTTTGAGCGACTCTCTATATCGATGTCTTGAGAGCCGATCAGATGGGTCTAGTGTGTAGTAAAATAACTTTTGTTTACTTATGTTGGATTGTCTGCAACATTTCGAAACCCATCGCCTGCAAAACGATTAGTTCACACAATTTCGTCGGATGTGTTTTATTTGTAAACTGGGTAGTATTTCAAGGCGCGCGCGAATTTTTTCCTTTGGCCCAAGCCAATACATGACAAAACATAACATTTTAGAACACCATTATTCTTGGAGTTCATACCTTTCAAGTTGGCTATGCACTGCTTGTTTGTTAATGATGCACTTTGGTTGTATAGCTTGGCATATACAGGCAACGACTTTATGAAGGCTGTAATGCTGGTTTGCCGAATGCACTATTGCTAACCTAACCATTGATGAGAATTCTTTACTATCAGTGAAAACCATATTGAAGATGGTACTGATGAGATTTCCAGCACGAGCACACTGCCAAAAGTTAGTGAACAGTAGAAAAAGAGAAAGTTGTGGCAATTTCTATTTGCATTTTACAAGAGTATAATTGATTACGGATTTCTTTATAAGTGTGAACAACCGCTGTCTTATTACTCTACTGAAAATGTAGTTGCACTGACGGAGAAACACATTCGTACGCTGATTGTGGATGCATTATATGTTTGTAACTGTTGGCAGCCATGAAGTCTGTGAAGAGTGTAAGGACCACTGTGAAAAAAATAGCCATAAATTATCGCACGCATGTTTGTTAATTCTGTTACAGAGACGTGTACTTAAGCTGTGTCCTTGTTACGGAGTGTCAGCAAGTGCCGTGGCTTTCTGTGTAGCAGTGTACAGTTGTCATATCGGCACCATGTTGTGGTTTTAAACATTAAAGTTTTGCTTCAAATTAATTCAAAAATACAAAAATTATGATATTGATGAAAACAAAAAACTTAGATACATTCTACCTTGCAACGTTTTGTCGGTTCATAAAAAGTGATATCTCAATACCTAAAATGCAATTTTTAAATGGACGTCCCCCTTATCACACCTGCTTCATCCAAAGCATTTTAAATATTCCCTACGGTATAAAAGTATAAAATATTTAGATACATGCACGTATCTAAATGTTAAACTAACGCTGAGTCAGTTACTTGAAAAACGCATAACTTTTCCCTGACGATAGCTGTGTGTTAACCACTCCTCGAGTTCTTTGAAATGCCATCGCAGAGCTTATCGAATACTTTCCAAGAATCCTCAAGTGCCCTACATTCTTCTCTCTATCCCTCCTCCAGTCGGAGCCTTTATCCCTCTGGCGGTCTAACTGAGGTGGCGTCTGATACAATAAGTAGATAGTTCACGTTGCATTGCACAAAACCCTTGGCAATTTTGACAGCAATAGTGAGACGTAAGTTCATTTCAATCAGTAACATTTTTCTCCCAGCGCAATTTCCTTTTTATAAAACAAAACTTCTTGATTCAGTAAAGTAAGCACAAGGCCGTCCCAAAAGGTATAATAAACCAAAATATTATATTTTATTGTGACCTCTATTGTCGAATTTTTTAAGAGAAGTGTTTATTAATAACATGGGAATTTTTTAAATTAACAATTGGCGAAAGGATACAAATAAGCTGAAATGTACTTTTGAACACAGCCTTAAAAAGCTCTCACTTTATCGTGAGCATCCTATATTACTTTCCTGCCTGAATGTACAATATTTTGGTAAAACATTTTGATGTTTCGCACAGTACAAGCAAAATTATTGATTTTAACAAAGCGTTTTCACCCTGAAAGAAAAAGATTAATAACACGATGAAAATTTTACACAAGAAAATAAACGTTTCGTTAACATGTGTTTTAGCGTACCTGAAAAGTATTCGACATAAGCGTGCAAAATTTGGGTAGCGTTTCCCCATTTTTGTTGGTGAATTCCTCAGCCTTCCAAAAGTAAAGAATGTCATGTACTCCCGCATCTGAATTGTACTAACTGACCTGCAAAAACAGTTGTCTTTGACGAATTGGAGAGTCATTTCAAGATATACATCCGCATATTAAGTTTTTTCTTGTCCCACATTACGAAACTCAACACCCCACTTTTCTGAAGAATAACGCCTTTTGTCTTATTGTTTCTTATCATTTTCAAGAAATTACATTTCCTGGAATTGGTTTCATTTACATTATTTGGCCACGAAACCCTTTCCAAGTTCAGACCACTGGCAATCCATGTGTTGCACGTATTTGTCGTTTTTATATGTAGATTTCCGATCATTCAAGTCTTGGGCAGTCGTCCAATAAAGACCTTTACACGATCGAAAACTTTATCATGTGACTTTACTTTACCGTTCCTTTTGCTAAGTCACAATACACAAAGAAAATATGGGGTTGAAGTTTAGAGGATTGCAAATCGATTTTGCAGTTTTTGTAAATACGTAAATATTTATAGGTGTATTACTAAATATAACCGGTTAAGTATTTTATCTGCCTGCTTTTAAAACATAAAAATATCATTTCAAATTTAAAAAAAATCATTGCCCAAATTTTTTATTCTGAAGTATCCGCCTGCATGCGCCTTTTTCACATAATATTCATTCGCCATTTATACAATTTTTGGCAAGTTAAAATTAACTCGAACTTCGCTTAATATACTAAAATAAAAAACGTCTCTCATAAAAACCAACTTAAATCCCTTCCACTAACCTCCTATTGGATTTTGGAAAAATGTCAGCCTGACTTCAAATTTGACGCCTCCATTGCAACATGTTCTGTAAGAAACATGTTGACAGCCAACGTTAGGCCAAAACGTGAAGTCAAATGCTAAAGCTCCCAGTTGAATAACAACATTCAGTCTTCCCACATGAAAACTGGGACGTCCCCTCAAACCAAATCACAGTTTAGGTCATTTCCGGAAGAAAATCTACGTGACCTTTTGCTATAAATTAGGTATAGCCCGTCCACGGTTACTTCCAGCTTTTCTGAAGCCTTGCCTAAGTTCTACTTTCAATCTATTCCTCCGCCGCATGCAAACAAAGCTTAACCGAGTCTCGAAAATCACACTACAGGGACAACGAACCACATTCGTACGTACTCAGTTTTATAACATTTTGCATAACTATTCATTACTAGGCATTACCAAACCATCTATATTCTCTTGGTTTTTATTCATATTAATAATAAATTAATTATAATTTAAAAAATTTAATATAAGTAGAAGTTAAATTGAACCAAAAATAAGAAACTTTTATTTTAACAAAATTGTAAAATGCTTGCGATACTTTGCATTTTAGTGAAACAGCCAAGCACGTAATACATGGGGTGATTTTTCAAAAAGTTTGATTCAAGAAGTTTAAAGACACGACGAACAGACTACATCAGTCTTTATTTACATAGTGTGCTGAATTACATTTAATTTCAAATGTGTTTCGATATGCAGCTCTACTGTCCAGGACAGCGTATTCTTTGTAAGTAAATTATCTGCGAACAACTATAGCATTGATTGCAATAAGAGTTTCGTATTGCTAGCACGAGGTAATGAATACAAAAAGAAAAACAGGATAAGAACTTCTTACGGAAGTACATATTCCGTCGTACGCCAATATAATTATACTGAATAATACGAAAATAATAAAAGCATCATTTAGGCGTATGTTCCGTTCTTCCCGGGAATGGCTTCCGTTGTAAATGTTTCTGGTGGCATGGCACACCAAGCGCCTCTGCGCTTGCAGTCGGTGCAGTCGGAGATGAAGAGGAGGAAGAAGAATGGGAAGGTGTGGAATTAAGGAATTAAAGAAAAATAAAAGGGAAGGAAGAAGAAGAAGAAGAAAACCTGAAAACTTTAAACTTGAAGTAAAGATATAAATGAATAAGAAGTAAAGATGGTCAAAAGATTAACTCATCGAAAGAAGGATATGAGAAGAAGATATGATAATTAAAGAATATGAAGATACCAGAAGAAGGAAGTAGATGAAGAAGAATAAGAATAAGAAGGAGAGGAAACAAGAAAGAATAGGAAGAGGAAGAGGGAATGAAGAAGAAGACTCTAGATAAAGATTAGGCGTCCCAACGAATATGGGCATTATAGGAAGTAGCTGTTAGGAGGATGAAGTGAAGAAGAAGAAGAGAAATAGGAACAACAGGAGTAAGAAAATAGAAACAAACAAATAATAGAAAGAAATAAGAACATGAAGACGAAGAATAGAAGATGAAGTTGTTGATGAGGAGGATAAAGAGAATAAGAATAAGAATAAGAATAAAAGAAAAGAAAAGAAGAAAAAGAAGTAAATATGGTTAAAAAAGACGAGGGGTTTTGAAGAATGATAAAAGAAGAAAGAATAATAAAAGAAGATTAAGAATCCATAAGAAAGAAAAAAATGAAGATGAAGAAGAAGAATAGGAAGGTGTGGAAAAAATGAAAATAATCAAAAACCTCGGATGGCCTTTGGCTAAGAGAGGTGAGGTGGAAATTAATTAATTAATTTTTATTGCAGTCGGCGGTCGCTGTATCTCAGCTGATGACACTACTCCTAGCGTGCCTCCGGCCTCGTGCAGCGACCGAACTTTCAGTTGTTGTTCCTCCCGTATCTCTCGTCAGTGCTGTTGCTGCGGAACATGTCTTGTTTGCACGACACGTGATCCAGGCCCGCAGCTGCCCGCAGAAACAAACATCCCGACCACGTGACTCTTGCGTCGTGAGACAACGTAAACTTTGACGTTACCGTGGTTCTCAAACTGCCGAGAAACTCCTTGGGATCTATAATACAAATTCGCAAGAGGAGATTGAACAAGTATGTAATTACTGCCGTAAATCAACGCTCTGTGTTTTAAAGTAATGGATGGAACTCGGCCATGATACTTTCCCGGGCACAAATTTCCGTCACCCTTATATGGGTGATATGTATGATAGCGTTATAATTTATTTTGTTATAGCTGGTTTGCGAACAACGAACCCTTTTTTAATCAGCACATAGAACAATTTCCAATAAAATTAAATGTTAGTTTTGAAGTGAAAATAAACACATCATTTTTAATATCAAGCTGCATGGCAAACCGCCAACATTACCAAGCTCTGAAGTTGTGTTTGAATGAAAATACTATTTCAACTCGGTGTGTTTCATTTTCAGACATATTCAAGATTATTTGACGAACTTTGTTTGGAGGAAATATTTCCTAGGAGTCTTTCAAATAATCCTCTTCAAATCTTATTGCAAAATATATTTGAAGGTGGACGTCTGAAAGTGTGAGTGAGTGAAGAGATATGGGTGACTCTTAATAGCGAGGTCATGAGAGCCGATGACGGTAAAGTGAGGCGAGTATGGAGCAGCGCCGGGATAGAAAGGGCGTGGGAAACGGGAGATCCCCGAGAAAACCCGCCGTCCAGCGGCATCTTCCTGCACGATTCCCACTTTTGAGAATCCGGGAGTGAACCGGCCGAGGATTGAACCCGGTTCACCTTGGTGGGAGGCGAGCAGGCTAACCGCTCAGCCACCGCGGCCCCGTCTCAAAGTGTGATGAATTGCTCCAGCAGTGTTGAAGACTTGGAGAAGACGAAGAATGTCACAAACCCTTCCATCCACCCCCTCCCTCCCCCGGGAATTCCCAGCAATATTTGAACTCTGATAATAACGACAGCTACTGGACTGAGAGATTAGTCGTTATCACAAATGCGACCCCATTCACGAATTCCTCCGCTGTAATTCTCTCGGCAACTACATCCGCCTCACGATTGCAACGAAGCCTGTTTCCCGGGCACACGGCCCTGGCAGATGGCATACNGAATTCCTCCGCTGTAATTCTCTCGGCAACTACATCCGCCTCACGATTGCAACGAAGCCTGTTTCCCGGGCACACGGCCCTGGCAGATGGCATACGACTCGAAGGGCGAAGGTCGCGTGAACTGATAAGTNAAGCCTGTTTCCCGGGCACACGGCCCTGGCAGATGGCATACGACTCGAAGGGCGAAGGTCGCGTGAACTGATAAGTGGCTCTGTCAGTGTCCGCATTCCTCAGCTGGCACTGTGCAAACAAGAGCAGGAGCCCTTGAAGCCGATAAGGGCGATGTCTGCGGGGAGGTACGTACGTATTTTGCGTGTCCGAAGACTTTAAGGGTTCCGCCTGGCTTAGCGCATGAAGTTAATTGCATTTGTTGTGGTTGAAAACACGTGCTTAAAAATGGTTGGATATTTTGCAGAGGTGTCTGAACGATAAAAGCAATAAAGAAACGTTCCGTGCCCAAAGACAAGTTTCGAGTACTCATTTCAGTTCCAATTATTATTATTTGTTTGATGTGAAAATTTCTGGAATGGTTGTTTTTAGACTCAGATTAAGCTGCTAAATTTTCTACACGGAATTTTTATAGTTGTCCTTAGACATGCACATCGCACTTTTCTCTTTATTTGCAGCCACAAAATTAAAAGGTTACCGCTTGAAGTCATGTTCAGGCAAGTTCCCAACGTAAATACAGTACATCCGTTGTGCGCCTTGCGCGTAGAGGCGATGAGGCAAGTTGTGGGTGAGAGAGAGTCGACCTTATAGCTCACGCGTTTCAAGGCCTCGGACGCACAAAATAACTGCAAGCAAGCGGAAATTATTATATTTTTTTTTTCATTGTTACATATATTATCGTTGTGATATGAAATAATAGCCTAAAAAAAAAAGTGAAAATGACGGAAAATTGATATATTAAAAAAAAGAATGAAAGAAGGAACTGCAAGAATTTTAAATACATATTTTTGTTTTGTACAAATCTATAAATTGAACCAAGTTAATTCATTAGAGCTCAAAATAATTACCAATGTCATCAGAAGTTCACGAATAATATTTTCTTGAAATTTGTTATGTGGTTTACCCGTATTTCAAATTTAACTTTTGAAAAAAATTTACAAAAAGAATTGTTAGAAGTTAAAACCTTTATTGTAGGTGAACAAAGTACTGAATTTTAAATAAATTTAATAAAGAAAAATAAATATGATGATCCTCTGACTTTAAAAAATACACCTGCTGGAACCAAAATTTGTGTTAACATAATTTTTTAATCTTGTGCAAATCAAGGTTTTAATATAAAATTTTCATATTTATGTTGAATAAAATGGTAGACCCAATTTTCCAAATTATTAGGTATTTTTATCAAATTACCATTGCTATAATGTCACAAAACAGTAAAATGTCCTCAAAACCTAGAAAAACAGCTCGCTCTTGGATGTCTTTGAAAGCGCGGGAGCAGTAAGGGTGACCCAGGCACGCATCACATTCCTTTTCATGGTCTCTACGTGCAACACTCACAACTGGCCTACAGTCTTTCCCTAGCCAGCTACCCTCTCTGAGACTTCAGTGGCGAACCTAGTGTTTTATGGCGTGGTTTTAAGATTAAAATTTATTTCACTTCCCTATGAGACTTTAAATACCGTGTAACCAANAAAATTGTTAGAAGTTAAAACCTTTATTGTAGGTGAACAAAGTACTGAATTTTAAATAAATTTAATAAAGAAAAATAAATATGATGATCCTCTGACTTTAAAAAATACACCTGCTGTAACCAAAATTTGTGTTGAAATAATTTTTAAATCTTGTGCAAATCAAGGTTTTAATATAAAATTTTCATATTTATGCTGAATAAAATGGTAGACCCAATTTTCCAAATTATTAGGTATTTTTATCAAATTACCATTGCTATAATGTCACAAAACAGTAAAATGTCCTCAAAACCTAGAAAAACAGCTCGCTCTTGGATGTCTTTGAAAGCGCGGGAGCAGTAAGGGTGACCCAGGCACGCATCACATTCCTTTTCATGGTCTCTACGTGCAACACTCACAACTGGCCTACAGTCTTTCCCTAGCCAGCTACCCTCTCTGAGACTTCAGTGGCGAACCTAGTGTTTTATGGCGTGGTTTTAAGATAAAAATTTATTTCACTTCCCTATGAGACTTTAAATACCGTGTAACCAAATTGTCATAGTTAAAAATTGTATCTGTTCTGAGCTGTTTTCTCTTTCAAAAATGAATTTTAAAGGTTGATATAGAAAAAAAAAATGTAAGCTAGGATTTAGAAGTAGGAAGTTTCTGAAATACTGTTCGTAAGCAGACTCCTCGCAAAAATATTTACGGACGAGACTGAAGTAAGGGAACCGCGACATCTGTGAAAAGTGTTAAACACCTACACTGTCGCAATCAACTGACTTTATTAAGGCCCCCGTCTACCGGGAACTTTTTTTTTTCCCGCGTTTAGGCCGAGAAGCGCGAGAGCGATAAGGGCGACACTGCCGCGCGCATCAAGTACGCCATCGCCGCTAAGCGCAAGGCTCTGAACTGGCGTGCAGTGTTCTCGTCGTGCTGCGTGTACCTATGGGACTTTCAGCGGTGACCATATTATTTTATTAGTGGGAAGTCTTTAGGAAGGTTCAGTGCAGGCCCCTATAGTAGTTTTGTATGTATCTGATGCGTGCATTTTGAGCTACAGCGCCTTGGAAAGACCGTTTTTAGCGGTTTTGGAGTACTCTGAATTGATGTTTCTAACGTACGTGATATTTTGAAAGTACTTAACAGCTCTCGTCTGAAGTGTGTGTTCTTTTCGTAGATCAGCACGTTGGACGCACGCTTAATAGTTTCGTTGAAAAACGTGAATATCGAACACTCTGCAACGCAGTTCAAGCGCCAGGTAGACGGGGGCCTTAATACTGCGAGATGTATGCGGTCTGACGCAATTTTCCTGCATGCACGTGACGTGCGTGTTCCGGGAAGGAAGTCACGTGACACCAGAGCCGCTATGTTGTATGCTGACGAGGCGAGTCCGCAAACACGGCAGTTGAGAATGGGCTTCCAGATGCACGCTACGTCTGACGAAAGGGAAACTTCGAAATACAAGAAAAGCACCACGTGAGACTGACTGTAGCTGCTTCACCGTCAAATAAACATTTGTGACATCAGCCTCAGAATTAAATACCCGCTCACTGGCGTATCTACAATACTCGTAACGAGTTTGAAAAAAAAAGTACTTTTAGTAACGTTTTAATTACGCGTTTAATGTTTAACTTAGTGTATTCTAATTTTTTTATGATCGTTTTTTAACCATTGGATTCCGAACATAAATCACAACACATTATCGTTGAGTGGTAAACACTGGCCACCATTTCATGCAAAATACTGTTTTTACGTTTGACGGACGTATACACAGTGTACTGGAAGAATAAATTAGAGATGGGCTTAGAAACATGTACGTCACTTTACCAGAAGCTTTACTAACGTTATTTTTGTTCCCAGGCGTGTAGTCGTCCATGAATCAGTTCCATGATTAAGTTACTACTACCAACATAGTCCTTTTAATTAGCCTTCGCCTGTCTGAATGCTCTTGGCTCTGGGATGTNGAAGTGTGTGTTCTTTTCGTAGATCAGCACGTTGGACGCACGCTTAATAGTTTCGTTGAAAAACGTGTATTTGGATCGCTCTGCAACGCAGTTCAAGCGCCAGGTAGACGGGGGCCTTAATACTGCGAGATGCAGGCGGTCTGACGCAACTTTCCTGCATGCACGTGACGTGCGTGTTCCGGGAAGGAAGTCACGTGACACCAGAGCCGCTATGTTGTGGGCCGACGAGGCGAGTCCGCAAACACGGCAGTTGAGAATGGGCTTCCAGATGCACGCTACGTCTGACGAAAGGGAAACTTCGAAATACAAGAAAAGCACCACGTGAGACTGACTGTAGCTGCTTCACCGTTAAATAAACATTTGTGACATCAGCCTCAGAATTAAATACCCGCTCACTGGCGTATCTACAATACTCGTAACGAGTTTGAAAAAAAAAGTACTTTTAGTAACGTTTTAATTACGTGTGTAATGTTTAACTTAGTGTATTCTAATTTTTTTTTGTTTGCTTTTTAACCATTGGATTAGGAACAGAAATTACAACAACTCACTATCGTTGAGTGGGAAACACTGGTCACCATTTCATGCAAAAGATGGTTTTTACTTTTGACGGACGTATACACAGTGTACTGAAAGAAGAAATTAGAGATGGGCTTAGAAACATGTACGTCACTTTACCAGAGGCTTTACTACGGTTATTTTTGTTCCCAGGCGTGTAGTCGTCCATGAATCAGTTCCGTGATTAAGTTACTACTACCAACATAGTCCTTTTAATTAGCCTTCGCCTGTCTGAATGCTCTTGGCTCTGGGATGTNGTGATTAAGTTACTACTACCAACATAGTCCTTTTAATTAGCCTTCGCCTGTCTGAATGCTCTTGGCTCTGGGATGTCAAAGAGGGACAATTATCCAACGTTTCGGCTCACACAGCAATGTGCGTCGTCAGATCAGCAGAGATTGCAACAGTCTATGTTTCCCTGATGATGGACGCCGTAACGTGTGGCGAAACGGTGGATGATTCTTCCGCTTTGGCACTGCTAACACCCCAAAGACAAGTATCTATGTTTTAACTCTGTTTTCTCTTATCTCGTAATAATTACATTTATCGGCCCAGTAATCAAACAATGTGCTTACTCAAAGTATGGGGGAAAATTTCGTGTACATAAGCAAGAAAATTACAAAAAAAAATTTACATTATTTCGTGCAAAAAAAATTACTATGATTTTAAAAGGTTATGGGACTTTATTTTTAATTTATCCTCAACAAATTCCTTTTATGGGATATTCGTGGTAAGTGAGCACTTTTGAAATCTCTCTCATTTGGAATAATAGTTAATAAATATATTTTATTTTAGCCTTAAACGTTAACTTCTGAGTGCGGTGGAATATACACACTTGCATGGCAATATTTATTTTAAAAGGTGGTTGAAGGATAAAAAANTTAACTTCTGAGTGCGGTGGAATATACACACTTGCATGGCAATATTTATTTTAAAAGGTGGTTGAAGGATAAAAAAGGCTGAAAGAAAAAAGTAACTAGGATCCTCAAAAGTGCTCAATTTACCGTGAACAGCCTATAGGTATGGGGACTCTAAACAATTGTCAGTAAATATTTGCATACAAATATATTTAGCAGCAGCAAATAGCCGGAATAGTTCTCGGCGCCTGGAACTTCCCGTGTACTTCGGCTCGTTCTGAACTCACTGGGCGAAAACCTGGAACTGGAAATTCATCGAACACAAGTTTTTCCAGTTATAGTCTGTTCTTGGTTACTGTCAGCTGTTCTTAAGCTCCACCAGTTATGCTTTCAGGCCTTTCCTCCGCCTTATGCAAACAAAGCTTAAATAAGTCTAGAAAATATCTCCGCATTTGCGTACACTCTATTTAATAATATTTTGCATCAGAACGTTTTCTTACTAAGTACTAACAACATCTCTATCCTGTCTCTGTTTTTATTCATATTAATTAAAAATTAAATATTATAATGTATTAATAAAATATAATTAAAAGTAAATTTAACGAAAACTAAGATTCTTTTGCGTTAACACGAGTGTAAAACGCTTATGACACGCTTAGGGAATAACCAAATGCCTCATACAGGGGGTGGGTTTTCAAAAGTTTGATTGGAAAAGTGTGAAGATACTGCGAATATATTATAGAGATAATGTTCCTCTCAAATAGAGCTCGCTTATCAACACCACCTGAGCCCGCTTTACCAGTACTGTGTGGTCTTGTAGAGTCTGTAGAGACAGCTCTTGTATACGTTCTTTCGCTCACTCGTATTAAAGTTGTTCACTTATAGTGGCAAACAGTTCTAAAAAAAAATTGTTGCCGGGCATTTGTAACATTGCTTTCAGTAAATAAGTTATAGTGATATATCCTATGTTGGTACAAAATGAGGTATTAACCCTTCCAGATCACGACGTAAGCCTGTTTGTTAGGGCATTTTATTTCCGCTTTATGGAATCTAGGCGAAAAGGCAAAGCATAATGTCTGTTATATTTTTCTATGTACGATTCGATTAATTTACGACTGTCTATCGATCACTCCTGCTTGCTACAGTAAAGATGATTACTTTCCAGTCTGGAGTTTTGTTTGTTTAAGGTTCATNATTTTTGTTTGTTTAAGGCTCATAAGTTAACTTGGCGAATAGGCCAACACTGTTCCACGCGAATAATCGCACCACGCGCCTGGTATTGCGAAGCTTATTTATTAAATTTATTCCTTGGTCGTACATTCTCACTTTTATTGGCATATCTCTANACGATTCGATTAATTTACGACTGTCTATCGATCACTCCTGCTTGCTACAGTAAAGATGATTACTTTCCAGTCTGGAGTTTTGTTTGTTTAAGGTTCATAAGTTAACTTGGCGAATAGGCCAACACTGTTCCACGCGAATAATCGCACCACACGCCTGGTATTGCGAAGCTTATTTATTAAATTTATTCCTTGGTCGTACATTCTCACTTTTATTGGCATATCTCTACTGAGTTCAAATAGTTAAATCTAACAAAGCCAACAGAAAGCGGCTGCGGAATATTACAAGGCAAGAAATACTAGTTTGTATCCGGCAGACAGCACAGTAGGCCTACATAGAGCTTAATCTATCATCTACCTATTTTCAGGTAGTTTTTCTGACCCAACAAAAATGTCATGTCGTATTTCTATTTACATTATGTTGGACAAACAAAACACTTTTTATGAATGCTAAATTTTTTAAAATTATTTTTCTTTGTATAGCCCTGCATGTCACGTTCCAAATATTCAAAAAATGTTCTTCCACCACCGGGATGTCTGAGTTAGTAGATTGGTCACAGCCCAAGATAAATTATGGGATTAAAATGCACACTGTATGTACACAATGCCACGCCAAACTTGGCCACGTCTCTTTGTAATGCTCCTAGTGTCCAGGCGAACATCCTTCATTAGAAAACCGCATTACAGGTGGCGCNAGAAATTATGGGATTAAAATGCACACTGTCTGTACACAATGCCACGCCAAACTTGGCCACGTCTCTTTGTAATGCTCCTAGTGTCCAGGCGAACATCCTTCATTAGAAAACCGCATTACAGGTGGCGCAAAACTTGTTTTGATGTGTGTACAACAATACAACACAATATATGCTGTTTACGGTAAAGCGAGCCCTTTTGAGGCCCTTGTTACTGTCTTCCTATCAGCAATTTTGTATCCTTCCGCCNGGCTGTTTACGGTAAAGCGAGCCCTTTTGAGGCCCTTGTTACTGTCTTCCTATCAGCAATTTTGTATCCTTCCGCCACCTTAAAAATGAATATTGCCATTTAAGTAATAAACACAGTGTATATATTTCACCGCACTCGGAATTTAGCGTCTAGAGCTACAATAAAACATATTTGTTGACTATTATTCTAAATGAGAGGGCTTAAAAAAGTGCTCACTTTACCGTGAATAACCTTTAGTAATAAATACTTCACCTTTCTTGGTTTCAACTTACCGAGTCATCTTGTTCTCTTCTTTCTGTTCACCATCTACTTGTATTCTCAATCATTATTGTTTATTTCTCGCATATTCTTTTGTTATTACTGTAATCTTATAAACCACCGTTCATTAATGTGTTAAAAACCATACTTTAATAAAATAACACCTTTCACTTTTATTAAAATTATTTAACTTAATATTTTACTTGAGAGTAAGATGAGGAGTCACCATCTATCTACCTGTGTGTCTTGAAAAGAGTATCATTTTCCGTCTTCGCCTGAGGTATGTTTTATGATTTTCAACTGAAAACGGAAAGGAAAAGTGAGGCAACATAGTTTTAGTTAATATTTCTAGCTCGCCATTTCATGCAAGAGGCATACATAATCAATGGATGACTTACTATACAATCAAGTAAAACATGGCAGACTTCTTATGACGAGGTATTCGAAAACAGGGAACGCAACGGTTCGAAGACGTCTTATTAAAAGTGTGAAGTTTTAAAATGTAAAGGGAGTCGCTAGTATTATAAACCTACAGTCGCCACTGTCTACTTTTATGCTATCAAATATATTAAAAAAGAAATAACTCCTGAAATAATTCAAGAAAACGGCATTTTTATGTATTTCCTGCTCAGTTTCCTTAAGGCTGCTGCTCGGTTTGAAAGCAGTGAGCAATTGGTATAGGGAAATACATGTCAATTAAATTAGGTTTTCGGCGTTCCTGTTAAAGATAGATGTATACCACCTGGGACTTGCTTTTAATAGAAAAATACGCGCTTTTTTGCTATCGAAGCTTTTTGTAACATTACTGTATAGCCTGTTTCCTGGAAAAATCATATAACTTAGTAATAACATTTAAAAATTACTGAAAAACAAAATGTTATATTTGTGTTAACACAGATCTTGAGAGTATCATATCTCACACTTAGGTTTCTACTTCAAGTTTATATCTTCAAAATTGGATTCAATTAACGGAATTTCATTAACATGCATTTCCCTATACAAAATTCTGGCTGCTTTCAAACCAGGCAACGGCATTAAGGAAAAGGGGAAAAAAGTACAAACTGGCATCTGTAGTTTAATCCATTGACTTTCATCACGTGTAATAATTTCCTGCAGTTATAAATGTAATTTGCGAGAAATCACTTAAATAATATTTAACAAAAGAACTATTTCTTACGAGGTATTACCAACATACCTATCTTCTCCTTGTTTTTATTCATATAAAATATAAAATAAATACTACACTTTATTGGTAAAATACAAAAAAAAANCCTATCTTCTCCTTGTTTTTATTCATATAAAATATAAAATAAATACTACACTTTATTGGTAAAATACAAAAAAAAATGTTCAGTTAAACAAAAAAAAAGGATACCGTCACGTTAACAGAATTATAAAACGATTGCCACACATGAGGCATTTAGGAAAGAAACAGGTACTTCATAAAAAGGGTGATTTTTCAAATATTTGATCCAGAAAGCGTAAAGAAACCGCAAATAGACTATAACAAACTTCCAGCCACAGAGTTTAAGTGGGGAATCAATGTTAAAGAAATTCCTTCTCAAAGCATTAATTTTAGAGATAACTGCTCCAAGAAAGAGAAATCAACAGTTTTCTCTGAGAATACTGCCACCTTAAGAAAAATTTAAAAAAAGTTTATCCATTCATATTTTAGTAAAATAAAAAATTTTAATTCTAAATTTTAGAAAAAAAATAATATTAAATATAAAAATTGGCAGGGTTTCTTAACGCGTGAGTATTCCTTAAGACGTGAAACGTAGAATACTTTTCTTGAAACTGTTATGTTTAAATTTGACGCATTGAGAAGGAATTTCTTCAACGTCGACTCCCCGTTCTAAACTCGGTGGCCGCGGACTTGGAACGCAGCTATCGTAATTCTGCGAAGGGATTGCTTGCGGCCGCCCGGAAGGAATGCAGCTGTGCGACGCAGACGGGCATTCAAAGGTTGTGTTTGACGCGGACGGCCGTGGCAATGTTTGATCTGCGTGGCGCCAGCTCGACGAACCAGGACACGTCTGTGCGTTGGCATGTTGCTATGGACGGCGCCCGTGCTCGGGGATCCATTGCCCGTGCGTACGTCTGCGACCTTGAGGCCACGAAGAGTCGCAACGTGATGTCACAAGTAACGCTCCTGCGTTCGTCGGAAATCCTGCGGTAGTGGCGCCATCTACAGCGAACCTAACGACTTAGAAACAACTACCTAAAGAAAATGTATGTTATTTATTGGAAAACTTTTAACGACAAATTATAATTTTCGAGAAGTTATGTTTGGAGTACGAATTTGTTGCAACTATTTGCAATGTTTAATATAACGTATATGATACTTTTCTCGCAAAATATGTTCAGGTAATCTTGGCTTTTTTTTTTCGTGAGTAGGCTATTTTTTATATTTTTTATTCAAAATGGAAGTGCATTTCCAGAAACAGTTTTTCTTCCCACGAATTTTTCACAAAATAACAAATTGTTTACCACAATGAACAAATACATTGGCAACCCGCGTTGGACTTCGTGTTTAACGTGTATGCTTATTGGTCAAAGACGAGTTCGTGTTGCAATGCTGCCACGATAATAACGTAATTCGATAACATATTAAAAAAAATTAACTCGCCTTCATTTTGAACAAAATGTACAATTAAAATAAAATTATTTTAAAAGGTATAGCAATTATAGAATTCCGTAATTTCTGTGCAGTGAAATGTTTGCTTTTCACATAGGCAATATGTTGGCCTGTCTTTATTTCAGTGATTTTAATACGATCATGAAGTGGCTGCCCCCTGCTAGAAGTGGCGGGACGGGACAAGGAGACTTAAGAGGTCGTGGACATAAATTAATTCAAAATACGTAATTATTGAAATTCGCTGATTTTTGGGAACCAGCTCTGAAAAATCTAATAAAGGGCTATCTTGTGCTACTGCCATACGGGACACAAACCTGCTCCACTTCAAGTATGTTCAGCATGGACGCGGTTACACTGACTCCGAACTTGTTCCCATAGCAGTTGTTTCTTGTTCTAAGTTGGTTAAGCACATTGGGACGACCTTTATTCTTTGTGGCAGTCTCATTTGCTGCTAAGAAGCAAACAGAAAGTACCAATGAAATGGCTGAATTAGAAGGGAATTTCTGCATTCGTTGAAGTAAATAGCAAGCCAAGGTTTAGCAGTGTACAACTTTAGCAGATCAACACTTGAGCACAGTGACAATAGCACGAGGCGGCCATTCTATCCAGCTACAGTGCATTAGTTTTAACCTGCAGATTTGCGTGTGACACTTCTTTGGGCAGGATATGTTAATAAACTTATGATTTTATGTCTAGTTATCAGCATGAGTGAGCTGACGCATTGTGTATTATTAATTTCTTGCCAAGACTTTCACAGTCTACAGGATGTTTTCCCAGGGAATACCGTGTGGTGTAAATGAGAAAAATCTCTTCCCCTTCAATACCGCCCTCCATCACGTCTACATTCGCCACGCGAGTGCCGCTATTTACAGACATCTCAACTGGAAATTTCTGAGAATACTTGTCACNCCAATGGTACTCCACACACCATAAACTAGAGTAACATACTTCTTATTTCCGGCCGGATTGAAAATATCAATTAGTTACACAATTCAAAGAAATTAGAGGGAAAGCAATTTCAATCTCGCTAATTTTTATTAGAAGATTATGAAAATTTGTAATACAAATAAACAGAAACTTATTAGGCTAGTTCACTTCCTGAAATGACCCGCATTTACAGTCAGTGTTGAATATCCATTTAGTGGAATTTTGATACATTAAAAAGTTTTCTAATTATTCGTCCACCATGTGCAGGGTTAGGAAAGTATCGTATTTCGCCACTACTGGCAAACTTGAATACATCATGCGTCTTGAGTGGCTTTCTTGCTCAGCGACAGCGACCGGAAGTAGCTGTGGACTACAATCAGGAAGTAGATCAGCAAGGCTGCAACAAACAAGCACAGCGATATTACACATCGTTTGACAGATTCTTGCAAGGGACGTAATGCATTGTTTAAAAATTATGGACACAAGCCATTGCCAACTCTTCACTACAGTCTCAGAGAACCTACCAGGTGAAATAAAATAACTTGGATTATATATAACTTAAATAAGAAATCATAAATGAAGGAAACAGGAATATATGAGCCTGGGTTATCTGTTGCCGACAAATATGTAACATACATGTAATTCCAAGACGGCAGTAAGTAAGAAAACAGAAGACAGAACGACACAACACA
Organism: Clitarchus hookeri; assembly: GCA_002778355.1. Lineage (NCBI taxonomy): Eukaryota > Metazoa > Arthropoda > Insecta > Phasmatodea > Phasmatidae > Clitarchus > Clitarchus hookeri. The sequence continues at coordinate 135,299 of NQII01001713.1, read as the reverse complement.
ACGAAAATGTTAACATGCATATTCCGAGCAGGAATGCGGTCAGATATAGACATGTCACATAGGTTGAATGTTTTATTTCACAAATTCGCAAACACTTCACTGTGGAANAATGTTTTATTTCACAAATTCGCAAACACTTCACTGTGGAAATATTATACCGAAGCGATCCAAATATCGTAAAAATGAAGTCATATCACACTGAAAAAGCTAAAATGAAATTATTTTATAAGGGTGAAAAAGCTAAAATGAAACTACTTTATTAAAGTGAAAAAAGGTAAAATGAAATCATTTGGTTAGGGTGAAAAAGCTAAAATGAAATAATTTCATTAGGGGTGAAAAAGCTAAAATGAAATTATTTGATTAGAGTGAAAAAGCTAAAATGAAATTATTTCATTAGGGTGAAAAAGCTAAAATGAAATCATTTCATTAGGGTGAAAAAGCTAAAATGAAATTATTTCATTAGGGTGAAAAAGCGAAAATGAAATTATTTCATTAGGGTGAAAAAGCTAAAATAAAATTATTTCATTAGGGTGAAAAAGCGAAAATGAAATTATTTCATTAGGGTGAAAAAGCGAAAATGAAATTATTTGATTAAAGTGAAAAAGCTAAAATGAAAATTTTATATAAATTTATTTAAACTAATCATAGTGTTTACTATGTTTACTACACATAGTGTTTACATCTTTAATTCATGAGTCACAAAGTAACATCAAAACGTACAATTAATTACAAATAATTTGTTTTTATTCTTTCTTCATGTATTAAGGCAGGTACAGCCAAAAAAGAAGAAAGCCGCCAGTGTCCTCCGACTGTGTAGGTTTGTGTCCTCTGCAGTGGAGAGCCTTCAGGTGGTATCGTATCTCATAATGAACTCACCGGTGCACCCCGATACCATAATCGGCTTAACACTTTCAAAACTCGACGAAGTTGTTTAGCGAAATAGTATCTTACAACAAGCTACGTGTGATACATCCATGTGTGTCTCTTTAGAGCTAAACGCTTGATTGGCTGGTGAACTTTGCGTTAGCCGTGTATTTTGTTCAGTTGCCTACACATAACTCAACAGGTGTACCAACGAATATATGTTAAATGTCTTTCTGCATTTAAAGACATGGTATCTTCCCGTCCGCCTATAGCCACACTGAACTGAATAAATAGTGTATGTCAGTTTATCAAGCTCTTTCGCGTATAAAATTATATAGGTTTTTCTTCAGTGGTACAATATTTTTTGCTGAATGTATTTTTTATCGTACATTCCTTGCTAACTAGACTACAAAATAAAATTCAATCTGTGTATGTATGAGATTTTAAAATCATGGAGCATAAACAAATGTTTGGCCATACAGTGTACGTGCAGTGTGTTAAATGTAGTAAGGCTCAGCTTCGCCTATTTTGCAGAAATTCTTCGATTATGTATCATAGTTTACGATTCAGAGTAATTACTGACAATGTGGGATTATAAAAAATGCACATTTTATGAGTTGTTTAATATTGTTGTGCCTAATTTTCATTGTGCGTTATATGTTAGTTGTAAAAAGTCAGGAACACATTTACATTTTATCAATAAGTTTCTACCTTTCTGCAAGCAGGAAATAACACACAGTGAAAATTAGATAAAAAAAAGTACCAAAGAACTAGAAAATTGTAAATTTTCTATGACCAAACATTTCCAACAATGCCTCTTAAACTGAAATTGTGACATGAAAACGAAGAATTTCTGCATAAGTCAAACTCAAATCAAACTTGTCATGACAAGCCTGTAAGCTTGCATCAAGCTTGCTATGCAAGCCAAACAAGTTTGAATCAAGCTTGAATCAAGCAAACTAGTCTCCGTAGATCAAGCTTGTAGCAAGTTTGGCTAGTAAAACTTGTCGCAAGTTTGCCTTGACCAGCTACAAGCATAATTCAAGCAATCTGTAAGTTTGCCATCAGCAAGTATGTTCCAGTAATGAGAAATTTGGCTTGAATCAAGCTTGACTAACACATAATATGACAAACTTACTCGGCAAGGTAAATTCAAGTCAAACAACAAACTTGCCGCAAGCTGACACGATATAGTCCATTGTAGGTTACTTCACATTTTTCAGAAGCCCTGCTAATTAGGGATGTTGCGATACCACAAAAGTATCGATACCAGTACCGGCACTGATATGGGAAGGGTGGTATCGATACCCATTCCGATACTAGTATCGAAACAAAAGTATCGATACTAGCATCGATTAAACCGAGAGAAAATAGTAACCATAAGTTAACTGTAACCTTCAAGTATTTAGCTCAAATTAACACAGAAAATCCTGTTATCAATTTTATAACAGATGACATAGCCCGGTGTTAAAAATTCGTTTGTTTATAACAGAAAACCTGTTATAAAATGTGTTATAAATCACGTTTCACCATCTGGGTAAGTAAACCGAGTAAACGAATACTGCTATTAAGAATGTAGAATTGCAAGTTGAATTTAAATTAAAGTTGAAGACGAAAGGGCACGAGTGTAGACATAGCTTAAGGTATCCTGACCAAAAAACGAATAAAAAATAAACAATACATACCTTGATTCAGTCCATTCCTTTTATTTTTGGAATTGCGGGTGCACTTTCAAATGTTTCATTAAATTGGTCGTGTTCCCCGAAAACTTGAATTTTTTTAAACAGATGTTACACTACACAGAATCCTTATCTATTTTCTGGACGTATTTCCACACCAAACGTTTTGGAGGCGACATAATTTTAATAAAAAAAAACTGAAATTAAAACAAATAGACAATTAAAAAGCAAACTAAGTAAGATGTAACTTAGTCACTTCTCTTAACGCCAACGGTTGAGTGAGTGAGTCTGAGTGGCCATGTATGACGTCAGCGTGGCCTGGGCCTGGGGTTCCCTTCACTTCCCTTCCAGGAAGGGTCTTCCTTTCACCTTAACTAACGGACCGTTAGTAAGTTACCAATAGTAACTGTTCCCAGACCAGTATAGCCAACTTCTGTATACACTGTATTACACTCGTGTTTTTTTTTTTTTTCAATTCTTCTGAATTTATTTATTTCTTGAAAATTTAGTTTTTAAACAGAAAGTGAAAAATATCGATTCCTGTACTAAGTATCGGAACAAAAGTTGTAATATGGGTAGGAAGAGTATCGGAAGGAAAGTATCGAATACTGAATAACCCGGTATCGAATCAAAAGTATCGATACCAGTATCGTATCAGTAGTATCGCAGCATCCCTACTGCTAATGTTCTACTTACAGGATGCTCCACCAACTCATGCAAAATGAGTTAAAAATTGTCTGGAAAATTACACCAAAGGAACGTACCACATTCGTACGCATTAAGTTTAATAATATTTACTAATACACATATTTGTTCGCTATTATTTTCTCATTTTAATTATAAATGAAATATTATTTATAGGTTACATATATATTTTAACGTTTAATTAAACCAAAAATAAAATACTTTATATTGGTAGAATTATGCATAGTACATCTGGGAAAGGACCAAACACATCGTACGTCGGGTGATTTTTCAAAGGTTGAATTCAGAAAGCGCGAAGAGCCCGCGAACGGACGGTATGTGGACGGCGATGAAGGCCGGTGCAGGTCGCGGTGTGGCTTACCGATGTAGACGCCCTCGATGATGGCGAGGGTGGTCTTGAGCATACTTCCGGAGGACGCTCCCGCCACGATGAACGACGTGATGAGAGCCAGCGCTAGGATCAGGTACATCAGGTTCATTATCATCCACGGCACCAGGAAATCGGTCTTGTCCTGCAAAGCACACCACCTCAGTCCTCAGGGCGTCCCACGTCTGGGGGTACTTCGCAACTTCCCCGCCACCACCTCGCAGTGCCCTTCTACCACGTGTCACAGTCTACAGGCTGACTCTAAGACCATGGGGCCGACATTGAGGGGTGGTACAGCTCACTAAAACAAACAATTATTTTAAAGGAATATATGGGCGGGAGTGACGCCTTGAGGCACAAACACAAAAATAACACATGAAATGCAACACATTGTTTATTTACAACGTCCCCGCTAAATGCCTTTTATACAGTAATGTTTATCACAATTGCTCAAAATTGCTACCACCAACAGTAATGCAAGCTTGGTAGCGTCGGTGGAGTGATCGGCGAACAGATTCAAATACGCCGGGTATTTCACGCACGCCACCATTGTCAGCCAATCACGCCATATGTAGAGGTCGCCAAGCATGCGTGACTGTTGGTGGATGCATTTCCAGCAACTGTTTTAACATTTTCTGTACGGAATCACTCGTTAAGTATGCTGCTAATGAACATTTTATGTTTCCGTTAACGTATTATGTTTTTTGTGTTTGTGCATCAACGCGTCACTTCCGCCCATATATTCCTATACAATAATTCTTGGTTTTAGTGAGCTCTACCACCCCTCAATGTTTGTCCCATTATTTTAGAATCATTCTGTATATTGCTGTATATTTGTGAACCATTGAAAGGTTTCACGGTGCATTAATTTCCAAGATATAAGATTAACAATTGAACACCAACCACTTTATTCATATATATATACATATATATGTGTGTGTGTTCAATAAACCAACCTACACACACACATATGTATGTGTGTGGGTTGGTTTATTGAACATATATACATAACAACTCTAAATATATAAATTAACAAAGCCATTACATACAGGAATAGTCCATACAATGTATAGTTTTCCAAACTGCTGACTTATTTCAAAATAAAATTATGGAACCCATTATACAAGTAGTTGTTTGAAATTGATGTAAGATTTTTATGTAGAATTTTATTACAACAAAGTTGAACTAAAATAACATCCTTAATTTCAAACGAATTTCATATTCTTAAAAACTCTTGCTAAAAGTGTTTGTATAAAAATTTTTTTTAGTTTTCTTTGTGATGTTATTTTAATATTACAACGTTGTAGAAACCTTTTATTTTGCCAATTTTAAGACAGTCATTTTGGTAGATTGACTAATTTTGTAGTTTTTATCTCCATTTTTTTTTTCAGAAATTAATTTATTAAATTGAAAACTACAAATTGTATTAATCATTACTTTATATTAAAAGTGACTAGTATACAAATATTTTCTCAATAAATCAAAACTCCATCAAAATATTTCAAGTAGTTCAAAAATATGTTCATATTTCGTTTCGGGAATTCTCAAGTATTTCGCGAATTCATTCATTAGGAAGATAGAGTTTCAATTACTTATTTATTTACTGTGCTGTTGTAATTGGACGTCAGTTATTTAGACACGCCCTGTTCAAACGTGAGCCAGTAATAAACAGGAAGCAGCAGTGTGCGCGAGTCATGCTGCTATGGCAGCAGCCAATAGAAAACCGATAGAGGCTCAAGTGTTTATAGGATTGTGAAGTGTAGCCTGTTGCCGAGTAAAACTGTTAATTGTCGTTACTCTGCTAACAACTTGCATTCAATAATGGATCAAGTGAATTTTAGGGGTTTACAGAAAAAGTTAACAAGATTGTTATTACGCCAGATTTTATACTAACTTGTACAAAGCTAAGATAAACGAATTTTAATTGTTGTTTCGCGGTATAACTTTTTTTATAGTTTTAGGTGTCACGCAAGTATAATGTTTCATATATCATTGCACGTCGGCTCGTGAGACATCCTGTATAAGTCTGAAACAACAGTATACACCCGAGTGGCTCAGTTCCATGTGGGTGAGCCGAACAGGAGAAAGAGTTCCGACAATGGCACAAGCCAATGGACAAGTGACTCCTGCTCGAGTAAACATGGTATTGTGAAGTAAGTGGTGCCATTAAATAAAGCGAAATTATTGCGTCTCTATTAACTACAATTGATTTAAACATTTTGATATTATAAGATGGTAAGATGGTTGCAGGGAATGATTATTTGATGAATGTGAATGGGCTACGACAGTTGGGCACATGAGCTACAAACAAAAGAGGTACCTTTTATTTTAATTATAACTTATTTTGCTAAAATATTTATTTGATTATGAGGTCATCCTGGACAATTAAGACCCACGAGCAAAATTTGCTGCAGTTTTATTTTTCAAAGAAAACATTGCAGAAATGTAATATAAAACATAAATAGTGATAGAACTGACATGTGACATTATAGGGTTTAACTAAGGCAGTTCTTGTTTCTGTATTTAACGTACTATTGATACACAAGCAAGAATATTGTGTGTCATGATGGTCGTCACGTGGCGATGGTCGACAGAAGAAGTTCTAGTCACATCACAGCGAGCCATCTCGCGACTTTTGCAAACTCCGTGCCCTACCCGTCACGGACTCACGTGTTGTTTCTGGACCGCCTGGAAAGCGGATGAAGTAAGACGAGGAGTGGTAAATAAGTGACGAAATGCAGTCGTGAATAGGAAACAGAAGTTTCCCGGAAAAAAATTATCGGCCAACGGCAACGTCTTCCTTGTTTTCTACAGGCGAGAAATCCGGAGTCGAGCCTGATGGCAGTACTGGGAGGTCAGACTGCTGACCTCAAGACCTTCGTGGTCATTTCCTCTTAACAAGTAGGCCAACGTCACACACAGTTCTCCGCACGCGCATTCGAAAGTGAGGTGTGACGTGAATACCTACCCTCTTGACTCCGTAGATGAGACACACTGCAGCCAGCATCTGCATCAGCATTACCAGTCCAGCGATCATGCAGACACATGACACCACGTCTGCCAGGGCACAACAACTGCAATTATAGTCCGTTCGCGGTATCTTCACACTTGTTGAATCAGACATTTCAAAAATCACACATACACTGAAGAGCCAAAAAAACCTGTGCACCTGCCTAATATCGCGTAGGGCTCCCGCGAGCACGCAGAAGTTTCCGCAAGATGACGTGGCATGGACTCGACTAATGTCTGAAGGTATGCAGGAGGCATTGAAATCTGCGCCAATTTGAGAAAGGGTTGCACGTATGTCACGTTTAATGATTCTCGTCAGTCGTCGTTTGTCCCGTTATTTCACGATCTTTTTCCGGCCGCAACGATGTCGAAGATGTGATGTTTTACCGGATTCCCGATATTCACGGTACACTTGTGAAATAGTCGTACGCAAACATCCAAATGTTATCGCTACCTCGGAGATGTTATGTCCCAACTCTAGTGCGCCGACTATAACACCACGTTCAAACTCACTTAAATCTTGATAACCTGCCATTGTAGCAGCAGTAACCGATCTAGCTGCCAACTGCATCGCGTTACTCTGATTGGTTCCATACCTCTGTTATTTGCATACGCACGCCTATACCAGTTTTTTTTTTTTTTTTGGCTCTCCAGTGTACAACAAGCTGTTGCTGTAAAATTTAAATAGGAATAGCGTGTAACAAATGCTAATTTTCGCCACACAAATATTCAGCATTTAGCATTCTCGTAACACTCACCTGCGTTGAAACGTAACCTGTATTCGCTGTATGACTCCAGTTTCAGCGTGAAGAAGCCAATGGCCCCCAGAACACTGGTGCACTGGAATAAAAATAATACGTTTGATTCACTTAGTGTATTGAAACCTTTTCAAAGGGACGACATGCGAGTCCATGTTTTCCAACTTAAACTATACACCCACATTTGGAACTAAGTTGTGTCCAACGACCGTTTGTGATTTATTAAATTTAAGGACGGAAAATTTCCCGATTTCAGTGAGGTAAAACTAGACTTTTTGACGACATGCATTAAATTTGCTTTCGCAAATGGATTACATTTAATAGTTATTGAGACACGTCCTGAAGTTAATGATATTACATGGGCTTACATATATATATAATTTTACTATGTATGATTATTAACATTACTTAAATATATATATATATATATATATATATATATATGGTCGGAAACAATGCTGAAAGAAAGTAGAGATATACAATGAAGGGTTGTATAACTATTTCCATAGGTTCGTTTAGCTTTACATAATCTTTCTTTTTTTTCAGTTCTCTTAGTAGTTTAATCGGTTTTGATAATCGGTGTTCTTATATTTATATAATTTATATTACTGTATGTTGGTGATTTACAAATAGTAATGAAGTAATAACTATGTAATAAGAACAATACAGAAATTACGTACAAAATTAAATACGTAAATGTATGTATTGGCATACTGACATAGAAGTTATTCACTACATAAGTTTCGAGATTAACTGAGACCATTATTACAATTTTTTACATAAAACAGACAGAAACCTGATTTCATTTAGTTATGTATCCACAAATTGAATCGTCAAACTTTTCTACAAATTTAAGTGAAGACTAAATTTGAAGCATACTTGTTTTCGTTTTATGTGCATGTCTTTAACATTGGCTCAAGAATTATTGGCAAAAAAAAAAACTAATTAACGTGTTTCAACAATTATATGACGTTTGTTTACATTTGTTTTCAACCACAAACCTGCGCTTTTACGGAAAGTAATGACATTCTGCGTAACATGATTACACATTATTTGCTTTACAACTTAGTCAGAAGTAATGTACTAGCATATCGCAGCACTTAGTTAAGTAAATAGTTTACTGATATTAGTCGAGGCCATGTGGTTTAAAGGTTGTGTAGGAAGATGAGCAATTCAATTTGGGACACGGAAGTTGGCAACTGCGCAGCTGGCATGCACACTCTTGCCCGTCATCACTGATATATTAAGGCTCCCGCCTACCTGGAACTGTTTTCCGCGTTCGAGGCCGAGAAGCGCGGGGACGATAAGGGCGATACTGCCACGCGCATCAAGTGTCCCGTCGCCTCTAACCGCAAGGGCTCTGAACTGGCGTGCTCTGTTCTCGTCGTGCTGAGTGTAACTATGGGACTTTTAGCGGTGACATTATGCATTTATCGGTGGGAAGTGTGGAGGAAGGCTCAATGCAGAGCCCTTGATTATATGTTTGCGTGTATTTGACGAGTATATTTTGAGATACGGTGATCTGTAAATGCTATTTCAAGCCATTCTGGAGTACTCTGAAATGGCGTTTCTCATTTGCGTGACGACTGGAGATCTCTGGACAGGCCTCGTCTGATGTATGTGTTCGTTTCGTAGATGAACACGTTGGACGCACGTTTGATATTTTCGTGGGAAAACGTGTCTTTAAAATACTTTGCAACACAGTTCAAGCGCGAGGTAGGCGGGTGCCTTAAGATGTTGGACGTATGCACAGAGTTAACTTAGTCCGCTCTAAGTGAATCCGTAACTCAAATACAAACTATTTTAACAATTTTTGTAAGCACAACATGTACTCAATTATCATATTTCCGTTAATATTGTCGAAAATAATAATATTTAAGTATAAAGTCATACTTCGAATCGACTATAAATTAACTATTCATACGGCCCGTAGAACTACTTTGCCACATATCTACCAACCTAACTGGGAGTATGATAGTCTGTGCATCGAACAGACATTAGAAGAATTTTTTTTTTCAATAGTTGGTTTTAAATATATTCCATCAGCCGAAGTCCATATCTCGTATTTAGTACCAACGTTACTGTTGTCAGTCAGCGTCTACGTCAAAGCACGTGTACAGAACGGAATGAATATTTTTATACAGGTTTCACTCAATGAGCTAAATTTTGCAGCAGCAATATAATTAATTCTATGAAGATATCATTTTTCAGAGTTAACTATGCGTGGCATTCTCAGTCGGGTACATACGTGTTTCGCAAAGAATTTCTGCAACATCACGAAGTAATTAGGCCTAACACTCTTTCTTAATTTATACATTTATTTATGATGAATTAACCGTAGTTAAATATTATTTCTTAGCAAAATTATACTTGAAGAATTGTTAATCAATTGTTAAAGGTATAAATAATCAGTTACGCGCGAACACAATAAAGTATGATGACAGTGATATAAAATGCCTGACAGGTAGGCCTAATGAAAATTGTCTGCTCAGGCTAGTTGTATATTTTGTAATCCACGCACCCCTTTCATAACACTGGCCTTGTCCAGTCATTAGAAATGTTTTCGGTAGTCCTCCCTCGTGTATTACTGCTTCCCCGGGAATATCTTATCGCGAGGCTGAAAGGCACTCCAGAGAGCTTACGGATTCCGAGAGATAAGATAAGCAACTATTAACACAACTTTGCTCGGATATTCCAGCTTTGGACGTGTTATTGCCGTAGGGGTTATCCACTATTAACTGTTAAGTATCGATCTGATGGATATATGTGCATGTCGAGGCCTGTTAAGGTAGGAGGAGAATGGCTTCTAATGAACAACTGAAACCGACTGTACATCGTGAAGTCGAGTGAGAGATTTGGGTGGATCCGCCATACTGCCTCTTGAGCTGTGTTGCAGAGTTTTTAAACGTGCCCCCAAGTATGTTTACGTACGAAAAGGGATAATACCCCAGACGAGGAAAAAATTGTATTTTAAAGTTACCAATTATGCTGCAAATATTATTTTGTATCCTTCCAATTTACTTAAAAACGGCTTTTTCAGATCGCCGTATCTTAAAACATACTAGCCGGACACGAGCCAAACTACGATAGGAGCCTGTACTGAATATGCTAGAAACTTTTAATCGATAAAATGATAGGGTGACCGCTGAAAGTGCCATAGGTAGACGCAGCATTGCGAGAACACTGCACGCCAGGCCAGATCCCTGCGCATAGCGGTAGTTCCACGCGCCTGGGAGGTAGGCATCCCGCGGCGCGCAGATCCCATCATCTGTCGGAATGCAGTCATCTGTAGCTAGCGTACGTGAGGGCCGGTTACAGAGACTCGCCTCTGTCCCGAAGAGGTAGGCAGCATCACAAACTCCGAGAGCCGCATTGGACCGCATGTGCTGTGCGCAGTTAGTTACGTCCTTCCCTCACCACACCCCTCTACACCACAGACCTGCGTCGTTGTCGCTGTCTGAGTCGCAACAGTGGTGTGTTCACCGTGACTGCGCTTCGTACACCAGACTGGTCATGGACGCATATTCATCGTCAGAACTGGCGGATATGCATATGCTGTACGGTGAAGCCAGAGACTGTGGGCGCGTAGCAGTGTGTCTTTATCAGGAACGCTCCCCGAACAGACGGCAGCCACATCAACACTGTTCCACAGACTACATCAGAGACTGCGTGAGTATATGAGACCTTCCATCCACCGCACGAGGGCGTCAGGGTAATACACATTCGTACGCCGCATTTTGAAAAGGAAGTACTGGACAGAGTCGAGGCGAACCAGTCCACAAGCACACGTGCGATCGCTCACGATATGGACGTCAGCCACATCTCCGTGTGGAGAGAGCTGTCAGCACACAGTGCATACATTCTACGTGTAAAAGGTACAGGCACTCGGACCAGCAGACTTCGAGCCGCCTATGCGTTTCGCACAATATATTATGCAGCAATGCAAGCCAAAGTTTGCATCACGTGTGTGGTTTACAGACGAAGAGTGTTTTACCAGAGTTATCTAATTCAACACCCACAACAGACACGCGTGGGCAGAAGAAAATCCACGCGCAGCGATGACCACATTTCACCGACAACAGTTTACGGTGAATGTGCGGGCTGACATAGTCCACGGGCAAGTTACTGGACCCTTCATCCCTCCGTCTCATTTATACGGTCACGCGTATCACAACTTTGTGGTGAACAAGCCACCCCAACTACTAAAAGACGTGCAGCTGAGCGTACGAGTCAACATGTGCTTTCTTCATGATTTTGCCCCGCCGCAGTTCAACCGTCGTGTTCGCCAAACCCTCACCGACATATTTGGTGTTAAGTGGGTTGGGAGAGGTGACCCTGTTCCATGGCGAACTCGGTCACTTGACCTCACACCAGTCGATTCCTTCCTGTGGGGCCGCATCAAGAGTTGTGTTTGTGTGCAATGCTAACTGCCAAACTGCCAGGCGTTATAATGTGTTGTACAACGACGACTAGCTTCTACACGGGGCGTCTTCAGACATTCGTTCTCAGGCAAAAGTTGTTCCTCATTGCGTTTTATATCGCCCATGGAAGTTGGTCGCAATGATCCTGTGACATTCTGGCCTGGCCTCCCCTTTACTATCTCCCAGAAACAATCTCCAATGGGGGTGTAATGGCAGCACCACTTTGTCTCTTTAAACCATACTTACTGGATCCTGCAAATCTATTAGGCCTCAAGTCTCGTCCGGGAAACATCGTCCATAATCGAGCCGTTTCGTAACTCACAACTTTAAAAAAACATTCTTCCTCAAGGAAGTCCTTTTTCTATTCATTCCAGTCCAGCTAGGAAAGTTTATATGAGAAGCGAGGTTCTTATATGAACACATCAAAATCACACTTCTTATTCCATCCTCTTTATCATAGTTAGTTTGATTATGTCACCTTCGGTTTTATTGATACGTCATAGTTTGTAATTATTTGTCACCATAGGCCAACATGGGGAAATCAGACAGAGGTGACTATGCCCCATGGCACCCTGCACTTACTAGCTGTGACCAACCACCAGTCCGCAGTGGGGATTCCTTCATATTTATTTTGCTCACCCCCTTGTGATCCCGATCGGCTCCAGCCAGATCCTGCATTACATCTATTACAGCGTCATCTTTGTTATAGTCAACGTGATCCGGTCTGAACACCATGCATGAGTGACTCACAGGAGGAAAAACTCGGGCCGTAGTACACCACAATTCTCTTTTACATGCAGCGGTATTATTAATGATCCGTGTTTTGACTCGCTCTATTGCAAGGCGACTTACTGAAGAAGACGTGTATTGTTGACTTCTTGACGTCCCTCGCCAACTTCTGTTGGCATCCCGATAACAGCGACTTCATTTGCAGTTTTGCCGCAATCGCGTGACATGGGTGGCTGATAAATGGCGATGCGCCTTCTTTAGTAGGTCTTGTCTGGACATGGATATCAACCGCAGTCGACTAGGGAGGAACATTGAACAGAGCATAAATTCGAACACGGAGTGTCATGATTCTCGATCTTCCCTGTTAATGTTTAAAACTGTTAAGAGCCGTCCAAATCTCTTCAGTCACTCACCCACCACATTACTTTCAGGTCTCATGAGCTTTTCCCATGTGCCAATTTTTCAACAGGATAGTGCGTGCCCACATATAACATAATATTTCCAGGACTGCCTTCATGCTGTCAACATCATTCCGTTGCCAGTCAGGTCTCCAGACTATAAAACTTGTATGGATCCATCTGGGAAGACAAATGCTGCAGGGACGCGGAAGAGTGCCCCTTTAGAAGGTACATCCTTCCACCTCGGCGAATATCAGCACTTTCGGACAGGGCGTTTCCAAAGGTTTGAGGTAGGGCCACGAAACATGTTGAAATGGAATCTCTAAGGTGTTTTCTGGAAGACGGAGACAATCTGTCGTTATGGGAATGGAAGCGAACAAGAAACATTGGGGGTGTATGCCAAGTATGAACCCCATAGTTAAATAGTTCTGTAATAAAAAGGGGCACATAAAATGAGGTGGAGGATGGAGATAAGGAAGCAGAGTGTTCATGGAAGTTGTCAAGTAGGTTACCATACACGTGAAGTATAGAGCCCATAGGTTAAACGGTTCAGGAATGTCTAAAGGGCCCATAGAATAAATTTCTGAGAGGAAGGGGTGGGATGTGGTCATCATGGAAATAGAGTGGGTCAAGAAGGGTAGAGTACCAGACAAGTTTGAATACTGGTTAGAAGATGGTTCTGGAACGGCGAAAAGGCACGTGAAATGGTAGTAATGGGGTAAGAATAGAGATAAAAGTGTTCAAGTAGGTTCGTGTTGATTATGACGACCATATCTGAAATGATTTAGGAACGGCAAAAGTACTCATGAAGGAAGTTGGGGTTTAGGGTGGGAGAGAGTGGATGAAGGGAGATGGATTGTATCTATAATAGCAAAGGAAGTGATCAGAGAATATAGCACATTCAACATATGGAATTAATTAGAAATTACACAGATCAGTTTAAAAGGGTTGGCGGAGACGGATTCAGTGGAAAAGACCGAATTAAAATATAGAATTATAATTAACTACGGCGAGCAGAGCAACACGAGTGCAGAATGAAATCATGCATACTGTTGTAACAGTTTAGGACTCGCAGGCTTGTTTGAGGAAGTGAGTAAATGTAGCAAGGGGAAATGTCAAGTGACATTTTATTTGTATGTAAGTACACAGCAGCATCTCCCNGAGTAAATGTAGCAAGGGGAAATGTCAAGTGACATTTTATTTGTATGTAAGTACACAGCAGCATCTCCCCCCCCCCACACACAGGCATTTATAAAATTGTAGCTTACTCACCTAAGGGGCGAGAATTTGAAGAAGACATGTGTAGGACACATTGTTTTCTAAATATATTGCAAAAAAAAAAACCATCAAATTCATGACCGAAAACTATTAAGAAGCGGGGGTTGAGAGATAAGGAGGCGTACAAAATGGCGCTGTGAAAGGACATCTATAGAAAGTTTTGAGTTCTGGGAAACCACCATGCCATGTATGACGCATGTGGCTTCAGAAACTTGGGAAAGTTAGGCTTCAGTTTAATGGAAAATGTGATAAAGTGGAAGGAGTGAGTTTGGCTGAATTTCAATGTTTATTTAATATTTTTGGAAATAAAAAAGTATAAATTATTGTGTGCTAAACCACGTAGGTGACAATTTCAAGCGAAATGCTATAGGACCAACCGTTTTCAAGGTTTTGACCAAAAAACGGTTTAGAGATTTTTTCCGAAATCCGTTTATGTACTAAATTTCAAGTGCGTATCTTGAAAGTTTCAGAAATTGCAGCTCGGTAAATATTGCATCTCTACAAACACAATCGTTGCGTATTAATATCTACATATGGGATTTTGGTTGGGAAGGTTTGGTTTTGACCTAAAACAATGTTGGCTCCCTGCGGCTTGAATTTACTTATATTTCTATAAACATCTTAGATTTATGATAAAATATTTTTAAAACTGGCATCTCAGGTCATGATAAGGCTTACATCAACAATTATTTATAAGTCCATTACGATTTTTTTTGTTAATTTTGTGATTTTTGAGAGATTAATAAATTTATTTTTTACTTATTCTTTTCCATCCACATGAGAAATTGTCGATAGAAGAAAATACATACCAATTAAAAAATGTATTGTGCTTTGCTTTATGCGTAAAAAATCTTTGGCTTTCCAAATTAAATCTAAAAAAATTAATTTTGAAAGCATTACACTCAAACACAATACCCAAAAGATATACCTACAAACAGCACAATATAAACGAATTTAAAATTCAACATTATCATTTAGAGCAGCCATGGGGAAGCTGTGGTCCAACACAAATTTCCGAAATAACACTGAAAATGGCCTGCGAGCATAACTGAAGCGAAACGTTTTATAAATAACAAACTGCAAGGTTGCGCTAAAATAAACTATGCAAAAAAATATATGTATATATATATTTATATGTTAACCCAGTGCAAGGATGGCAGAATATACCTGACAGCATATTTTATATACCGAGTCCGAGTTATCGCTGCAGAGAGACACGAGTATCTATACCCTATAACTCACTCAGCAGTAACCGATAGTTAGCGTTGCCTGCAGCACAAACTTGAGACCTGGACTTGGACCCCACGTAAAAACGTTTTCCCACTCCTGAACTACGAACTCATCGACATGTTTTGCTGGCAAAGTATTTCCAATATTTTTATCGTAAGAGTACAAAAATATTTTAAACCCCGGATGAGTAAGGTGGAGTACACATAATATGCCCACAGTGCCGTAATAATTATGCCATACACATCAATGTAGAAGTATCGACATTGAATAGTGAGTAATATCTGCTTAAGATAATAACTGAAGTATTCAAGCTTGCATTGGTATGATGAAATAATTATTGCAGTTTGAGTAGGGTTCATGCATTCCACCTTACTTGAGAAATACTTGAACTGTGTTGGCGTGGTTGATATAGTCCCTTCATAGCTACTTCCAAAACTTCTGAAGCCCTGGTTATGTTCTACTTCCAGATATTCCTCCGCCTCATGCAAACAAAGCTTAACCGAGTCTAGAAAATTACACTAAAGGGACAACGCACCGCATTCGTGCGCACTCAGTGTAATAACGTTTTGCATAAAGAACTATTTATTACTAGGAATTACCAACATACCTATTTTCTCACCGTTTCTCTTCACATTATTTATAAATTAAATATTGTATTTTAAAGTCTATATGAAATGTAAATAGAATGTCAGTTGTACCAAAAAACAAGATTATTTTATTTTTGTCACAACGCCTATGATCCATAAAATTTAGAAAACAATAAAAAAAGTCATAAATGGAGTAATTTTTGAAGGGTTTGTTTGAGAAAGTGCGAAGAAACTGCGAACAGACTATACGTACGACGTAGAAGCAGCCAATGGCGATGGTGCCACAGCGCAGGCTGCAGCCACAGCAGCAGGAGTCCACCATCATGGCAGACGAGTGACGAGATGTGGTCCTTTGTGCCCGTCGGCCGCTGCCGGGGCAAATACCTCCCGCTAACACTGCACCGTCATCCAATCAACATTGACGCCTCATTATCTGCGGCAACCAGCTGATAATAGACCGTGAAGTGCGGGTGTTGCGCCGTGGGAAACTACCCCTGCCGTGCTCATTTCATCCCTGGAGAGTCCTTCAAAGATGTTTTATTGCGGTTATCGCACGCTAGTCTCGTGTTACTAACGGAGGANATTTCATCCCTGGAGAGTCCTTCAAAGATGTTTTATTGCGGTTATCGCACGCTAGTCTCGTGTTACTAACGGAGGAAAGCTTTGCACGATACGTAATTGAGCAACAGGCATGCAGTGTGAGTGAGTAAAGAGATTCGGGTGGCTCTTAACATCGAGGTCTTGAGAGCCGATGAGGGTGACGCGAGGTGAGTATGGAGCAGCTCCGGAATGCAAGGGCGCGGAAACGGAAGATCCCCGAGAAAACCTCCCGACCGGCGACATCGTCCGGCTCGATTCCTACATGCGAAAACCCGGGTAGCGGCCCCGCCGGGAATCTAACCCGGTTCGCCTGGGTGGGTAACGAGTAGCATAACCACTACACCACCGCAGCCCAACGTGCAATGTTGAAGAATACTACAATATGTATATAAATTAGACCGATGTATATCAATTCAGCTGCAGGTTAGTAACGAAAATAAGGAGAGAAAAACATAAGACGTATGGTATACAGTGAATCCGAAGGACGGTACATATTTTTTAAGTTGGGCCCGAAGCACGAGTGTATTACAACTACTGGAGGTAGAACGCCGAGTGCCTGGGTAATGTGTGAAGTTAATTGTGACACGCGGGTTAATTATCCATATTTTATAAGCTATTCACGTTAAAGTGAGTACTTTTGAAAACCTCCTTATTTGGAATAATAGTCAATAAATTTTATTTTATTTTAGCCTTAGACATAAACGTCCGAGTGCGATGGAATATATACAATATGTTTATTACTCGTATGGAAACATTAATTTAAAAATGTGGTTAAANAATATATACAATATGTTTATTACTCGTATGGAAACATTAATTTAAAAATGTGGTTAAAGGATAAAAAATGGCTTAAAGGAAAAAGTAATTATTGCCTTAAAAGTGCTAAGTTCACCGTAAACAGCCTATAAATTCCAAATATGATACAGCGTCATGGAGACTAAGTCTAAATAAGTGTAATAACCGTGATTATTTCCATGGTATAATTTGTTGACAACGACAGACAGGTNATTTCATCCCTGGAGAGTCCTTCAAAGATGTTTTATTGCGGTTATCGCACGCTAGTCTCGTGTTACTAACGGAGGAGAGCTTTGCACGATACGTAATTGAGCAACAGGCATGCAGTGTGAGTGAGTAAAGAGATTCGGGTGGCTCTTAACATCGAGGTCTTGAGAGCTGATGAGGGTGACGCGAGGTGAGTATGGAGCAGCTCCGGAATGCAAGGGCGCGGAAACGGAAGATCCCCGAGAAAACCTCCCGACCGGCGACATCGTCCGGCTCGATTCCTACATGCGAAAACCCGGGTAGCGGCCCCGCCGGGAATCTAACCCGGTTCGCCTGGGTGGGTAACGAGTAGCATAACCACTACACCACCGCAGCCCAACGTGCAATGTTGAAGAATACTACAATATGTATATAAATTAGACCGATGTATATCAATTCAGCTGCAGGTTAGTAACGAAAATAAGGAGAGAAAAACATAAGACGTATGGTATACAGTGAATCCGAAGGACGGTACATATTTTTTAAGTTGGGCCCGAAGCACGAGTGTATTACAACTACTGGAGGTAGAACGCCGAGTGCCTGGGTAATGTGTGAAGTTAATTGTGACACGCGGATTAATTATCCATATTTTATAAGCTATTCACGTTAAAGTGAGTTCTTTTGAAAACCTCCTTATTTGGAATAATAGTCAATAAATTTTATTTTATTTTAGCCTTAGACATAAACGTCCGAGTGCGATGGACTATATACAATATGTTTATTACTCGTATGGAAACATTAATTTAAAAATGTGGTTAAAGGATAAAAAATGGCTTAAAGGAAAAAGTAATTATTGCCTTAAAAGTGCTAAGTTCACCGTAAACAGCCTATAAATTCCAAATATGATACAGCGTCGTGGAGACTAAGTCTAAATAAGTGTAATAACCGTGATTATTTCCATGGTATAATTTGTTGACAACGACAGACAGGTGTTGTGGTGTTTACAAATATTTTTTTCCTGTTACGCAATATCCAGACACTAAGTGTTCCATCTCAAAAGTTTATGCAACATTTTTAATAAACTAGTATTACTTCAGGTCCAACTTCACAAATGTGTACAACCATTAGGATTCACTGTGTAGTCCATAAGTCGTATATATGTTTTTATATTATTTTTATTGAATAAATAGGAGTAAGGGAAGCATGTATGTTCTACGACGCTAGGGAGACATTAGTGGCCTAAGTGCAATTTGATTAGCCTGTAAGGTGATGTTGGGAGGGTGGAGCCTAATTGGTGCTATACTTTAACCTTGTTAAAGGATAGCACCAATCACAACACACCAATACAGACAATCACAACATATATATATACGTACACATTTTTTTCGTAAACATTACACGAATATGAGAACACACACACATTTGCAAAGGAAGCAAAAAAAACATGACGCATAACATTTTATTGAAATTAATGTTTTTAAACTTTTCACGCACACATTAAAAAAATTATGAAATAAACACGGGTGAACAAACAAATGGCTTGACATCAACTCCTTCATCCACCACTACCCTTAGAACAGCATCACAAACCCCAACTTCACCTATCAGGAAGTAGGTCAGCCTGAACAGTGTCTCCCCCGAAGCCGGGATATCTATCTACTACACAGATTTCAAACGTGTAATACTTCGGGTACTTACCCACGAATCAGCTTTTGTGAAGCCCTTGCATCTAACCACAGATATATATATATATTTCCGTTTAATAAATTTTTCTATTAAATACTCGTGTAGCGAACCAACTTTCTGCAATTCGTAAGCACAAAAACCGCCTCTGACCGGTTCTCCAAGGTACGATTCGAGGTAATATACTCGAGAATACGAGTTTCATGAGACAAATTAACCTCATATTGTGCCCCAAAAACAACTTTTAGTTTCGACACGCGAACATAATTGCAACTTTAAAATTATGTTCCCGCTCATCATAAACCTTGAGATTGTTATACAGATTTTAACAAACTGTTGTCTTTCACGTTAATATATGGTGTTTTTATCGTTCTCTGATATCTTGAATTTTATAATGCCATTATTTCAGGTAGGAGTTTGACTCCCACTCGACGTGAAATATTTATATAATAACTCTTCAAAGTCCTTTTAAAACGTTCCACTACCGAAGCCTTCTTTTCAAAGTGCGTGACGTAATGGTTAATGCCATACTGCAACATTAAATTCTTGAAATGAACATTACAAAATTCCGTTCCTTTATACGGTATGCAGATTTTACGGGACTCTCTCCATTAACACAGACTGCATTGCAGCGCTAAGATGTAGTCCACTTTTATTCTTTACTGGTATACCCCAAGCGAATTTCGAATACACGTCTACAACAGTCAAAATATACTTAAAGCCACTATTATGTTTCGAGAGTAAGACATGTCACACAGATCAACTTCGAAAAGACAGTTCATTCCCGATGTAATCAACTTTCTACTGGGAAAATTAACTCTGGCAGGCGCATGCAACTCCGGAGCGAGTTTACTAAATTTCAGCTTTACTTTAATAAATNCACGTCTACAACAGTCAAAATATACTTAAAGCCACTATTATGTTTCGAGAGTAAGACATGTCACACAGATCAACTTGGAAAAGACAGTTCATTCCCGATGTAATCAACTTTCTTCTGGGAAAATTAACTCTGGCAGGCGCATGCAACTCCGGAGCGAGTTTACTAAATTTCAGCTTTACTTTAATAAATNACTGGGAAAATTAACTCTGGCAGGCGCATGCAACTCCGGAGCGAGTTTACTAAATTTCAGCTTTACTTTAATAAATATATCCACCTTCAGTTATTTTTAAAAATCAATACTATTTCGTTTGTGTGTGCATTATTACCAGAGTGTTTAGAAGCAATAAGCAATCTCAATCTATCCAATAATTCGTTAGGATTATCCCAATACATATGTGAAAGTCTATGACCTACCTCTTCTTTATATAAACCACTTAATGTGATATCCCTTAATAAACTCAATTTCGGGTGGTTCACGTCATTAATAATCCCTCAAGATGAATCGGTATTGCGAAAACGAGCGTTTGTCAGTTTGACTAACAAGTCATTGATATTTTTTTCCAAATCAGTGCCCGAAGAGCCATTCGGTGTCATTTTAAATAATAATTGAGACAGGCCTTGAGCCGAGCCTTTAGCGTAGGGTGTGATTTAGGCACGAGAACGAGCACATGTATTATCGTACCGGAGCCACGTGTGCGCGTGTTCGGGCGTGCTCGTGCAAGCTCGGGCCCGGCAGCCGAAGGCGAGGTAGGAATGTCGGCGCGGTAGCCGGTGATGCAACGCCGTCTGCATTGACTCCGCGGCGGCCGCGGCGATGGAAGTCGCGAGGAGGGAGTTGGGTGTGAAGGCAGCCTGTCTCGGAGATTGCCGCGGTGGCACAGCTGTAGCAGCGTCTCTCCCGGCAGAACAGGCGCGCGTGCAGGACGTGTGGAGGCCACAGCAACACGTCCTCTGCAGCACTCCGGTCTCATGTGAGTACCCTCGCACGCGTGTCAACAAGTGTACATGTGTAGTCCATTCTCGGTTACAAGTACGAGGCGCGGCGATACGGTCGACAATGACACGCGCGACCAGCGGCCCGTCGCCCCTACGCGCAAGGCGCTGTTGCGCTTCCCTATGCAAATGAGATCTGTAACAGTGTAATCTTATTACACGCGATGAAAGCCCATANCAAGGCGCTGTTGCGCTTCCCTATGCAAATGAGATCTGTAACAGTGTAATCTTATTACACGCGATGAAAGCCCATAGATTAAACTACGACTGTACAGTTTTATTTTTCTCCTACCTATTAAGGAAACTGCACATGAGAGCTCTAAAATTGCTTTTTTTTTTTTTACCATTCTCACGGGATTGGTTTCTGTTATAATAAACTTAATATTATAAAAACAAAATTGTACAGGGNTTTTTTTTTTACCATTCTCACGGGATTGGTTTCTGTTATAATAAACTTAATATTATAAAAACAAAATTGTACAGGGTTAAATAATCTTTTTCCAATCTTTCTTGGCAAAAAGTCGTATTGCCAGGACATTTATTTGCTGAGATGCGCGTAAACGCGCTAACGACGAATTTACAGAAAATTGGTCCTGACTACTAACTCTAATTCCAATTTTCTGAAGCCCTCCTAAAAGTTCTACTTCCAGGATATTTATCCGCCTCATGCAAACAAAGCTTAACTGAGTCTAGAAAATTACACCGAAGGGGCAACGCACTCTGTTTAGTAATTTCTTGCTAGTTATCGCCAGCACACCTATTTTCTCTCGGTTTTTAGCCTACTTTACGAAGGAAATAAAGGCTTATGAGATCACTTTCCTGTCTGTGTGTCTTTCTGTGTGTGTGTGTNTTTAGCCTACTTTACGAAGGAAATAAAGGCTTATGAGATCACTTTCCTGTCTGTGTGTCTTTCTGTGTGTGTGTGTACGTATGTAGATATTGTAGATGGGTGTCGGTGTGTGCCTGTGTTTATGTGTGTTCCCCTTTTCAATTTTTGAACGCGTTAACCGAATTTCACCAAACTCGGAACACATATATTACTAACTAAGGACGCTGACTTTTGTAGTTTTTAACCACGTAGGGCACTAACTTTCAAAATGGCGGCCATTTGAANTTTAGCCTACTTTACGAAGGAAATAAAGGCTTATGAGATCACTTTCCTGTCTGTGTGTCTTTCTGTGTGTGTGTGTGTGTACGTATGTAGATATTGTAGATGGGTGTCTGTGTGTGCCTGTGCTTATGTGTGTTCCCCTTTTCAATTTTTGAACGCGTTAACCGAATTTCACCAAACTCGGTACACATATAGTACTAACTAAGGACGCTGACTTTTGTAGTTTTTAACCACGTAGGGCACTAACTTTCAAAATGGCGGCCATTTGAATNTACTAACTAAGGACGCTGACTTTTGTAGTTTTTAACCACGTAGGGCACTAACTTTCAAAATGGCGGCCATTTGAATATTTTGGGCAATATGTCATATCTCTGGAACCATTCGACCGATTTAAACCACATTTTGTATGCTGGCAGACCATTGTGTAAGCATGGAATTTTAAGATGGACATTGTTGTTGGTCAACCATTTTAAAAAATAACACTAATGAAAAAATTAATATTTTACATTATATCTCTAAACCTATTCTACGAATCCCCACCCGTCCGTCACTACCAACTTTACAGGGTACATTCCAGTCAGTGTGCCCGTTAAGATGTACGCAGAGAGGGGTGGTGACATTTTCCAAAGGTTGATTTCAAAAGTGCTCAGCTAACAATGAACTGCATATAACAAGTATTAATAATTTAATTGCACTACAACGGTTATCTTTTTCCAGGACGGTTG
Source organism: Clitarchus hookeri (assembly GCA_002778355.1). NCBI lineage: Eukaryota > Metazoa > Arthropoda > Insecta > Phasmatodea > Phasmatidae > Clitarchus > Clitarchus hookeri. The sequence goes on along the minus strand of NQII01001713.1, from coordinate 112,301 downwards.
CGCTGGAGGAGTAGCTTCAGGATTCCATGGAACCCACACACTGGAGATAGAGGCGACTTCATACTACAGGTTCGTAAATTTCCAAAGCAATATCGCCTCTACGTTTCTCGCTGCCTACGTTTTTAGAGGTTACCCCCCTTCAGCCCGCTAGCCCTCTCCCCTGGCGCGAAATCCACACCACCCGCTGTAACCGGGAAGTTCCAACACAGTTATCACTCGCTTGCATAACCACGAGGGGAGGAAACCTGCCTGCCGCCACAGCATCCACACGACGTAACACGCGGCCAGATATTNCGCTTGCATAACCACGAGGGGAGGAAACCTGCCTGCCGCCACAGCATCCACACGACGTAACACGCGGCCAGATATTCGTGCAGGATAACGCGAGAGCCTTGTCCTGATTCCGTACAAGAAATTCTCGCGCAAGGCAGAACAAGCAGACAGCGCATGTCATATATTTTCATGCAATGCAAATCACAGGGAACAGGCGATACTGTTTGTGAATCTTCGTTGCTCGCGTGACCCACTGTACCTCAACCATCNGAATCTTCGTTGCTCGCGTGACCCACTGTACCTCAACCATCGTGATAGGAATACGGCATGACACGTCTGGCACCGTATACCAACTTTATCTGCATAAGTAAGTGTAACTGAAATGAGGTCATCCCAACTACACACAATTTTTTTCAAACAATATGTATATTTTTGGCGAAATTAAACTTGCAAAGAGGCAATGAGATAAGTATTGAAGCACTACATTTTTTTTTAATTCGTAGCTTCTTTGCAGCGGTCTGTTAGCTGGCAAAATAGCAAACCAAATATATGAGTGATTCAGTTTTGCAGGGAAGCAACACGACTTCCTCGCAAGTTAAGTTTGAATTCATAGACGCGTACGAGGACGTCTGACATCGCGTGAGGCCCGCGTAGGAAGAGGAACTCCAGCGTTTTCGAGGCCAAAACCTCCTCGACTTTCACTGTTATCTCCAGTCAAACATTGGCAGGTAAATAGCGACAACGCCGCCCAAAGGATAAAAAAAGGCGACAAGCCTACGTTGGAGATAGGCGATCCCCTTCAACAAAATGAATGCCTGGATGTTAATACTGCTCAAGAACCTTTAACCCTTTCATTCTCATATTAATGTATAATTGCTGGTGTTGCAAATCAGACACTTTTTGATGCGTGCTGTACTTAAGTTGACAGTAACTTGTTACGCTATCACAACCAATAGGTTGTAGTCTTTGTGTTCAGCGGCAGTGACTTGAACCAGTCAAAACGTAGCGCAGTAGCATGGTTTACAAGTCAGTCGTCCCCAAGGAAGATCATTGGGCGCCGAGCCTCGCAGAGTACTGTACTGGTCAAATGTTAGCTTCCTGTGCAACATGTTTACGGTTTTCTACAATGGACATGAAAGGATTAAAAAAATATTTTGTGGATATTTCATTTTTTCGTGACATTAATAACAGCTCGATAAAAGTTCAAAATCGTTTAAAAACAACAGTCATCTATTCAATGTGCTTTTTTTTTTGTGTGCATGTAAGAATTTCACTAAAATTGCAGTGCATGCAAACTTCCAAAAGTAATTTGGTTTTGTGTTTGGTTTCAGCTGGGATTTTTTTTTTAAGTCACAGGAATTTTAGGTCTAACTGTTATTTAAATTCCAACATTTGTTTCGCCAATGGAAAGTTTTAATTTCTGGCTGTATTGGCTAAATACAGGACAAGTAGAAAATAATGAAACAATTCCACTGGCTATCAAACCCTAAACGATATGGCCAAAGACCGTGCAGTGAGTGTGTGTGCAAAGAACAAACCTGGAAGTTTTTCCCCTCCTTGGTGTACCTATGATGTTTTCCCACTGCTCCGCCAGGATCGCTAGCGTAGGAAAATTGCGATTGACCAGCAGAAAGCATAATGAATAAATTAATAATTTAAAAAGTGTGTATACTCTTTATGATATTCTGATGATATTGACTATTATTTTGAGCTTTAGCGTAAGTAAATCCATTAATTTAGTTCAGTTTTGAAATACGTACAAAAAATAATTTTGCATTCTCGTACATTTTTTATTAGTTTTAAAAGAGTAATTTTCCCTCATTATGATAATTTTTTAGACTATTATTTTGTATCCTAACGAAATAAAAGGTGTAATGTGCTACAAACGTATAAAATAATTAGCGACTCTTAGACGTCCTTAATGGGGAAGATATTCTGAAAATTTCCAGGCAGCACTTTCGAAAATCCTGTTCCTAACCTTTCTGTGACATTCCACTCATGCACTGAATTGAATCGAAAGGACTTATCCACTTCCCCCGGTGTTATGCCTAAAGCCATATCAGGGGATGGCTTACAAACTAACTGAGGACCTAACTTGCACTAACACCCATGCCTTGCCCTAGGATTGGAACCCAGAACCTCCCGCGCACCACAGAACCGCGGCGCCAATGGAGGTCGGCACATGTCACTATTCATGTATACACCACTGACAGTATGGAATTGTTTAACTGGTTTGCGGCCAATTGGTAACTGCTGTTGGATGAAATCCTTGGTCTTCACTGCATAAGATTTAAAGGACACATCGTCCGGTACACTCTAAGTAAAGTTGGCAGCGCTGTATGAAAATAAGTTCCATAACTTGACGTCGTATTAAAAATAAGATGTTAATATTTATGAAAGTTAATTTTTTTCAATTATTTTCTGTTATATTTATGCATGTAAGAATAACAGTTGATATACACATAAGTAACAAACATATNTTTTTTTTCAATTATTTTCTGTTATATTTATGCATGTAAGAATAACAGTTGATATACACATAAGTAACAAACATATATTCCCAAAAATTTTCACAGTTTCAGTTGATGGGCGTGTGAATAAAATTATCCGGACCATAATAATGTTAAGTTTACATTTGTTGGAAGGATAAAAAATTAACTTGAAGGCAAACCTTATCAGAGCTAAGGTGCTCAGGGAGCCACGGTGGCTGAGCGGTTAGACTGATCACTTCCCACCAAGGCGAGCAGGGTTCAATTCCCGGTCGGGCCACTCCCGGATTTTCGCAAGTGGGAATCGTGTCGGACGATGCCGCTGGTCAGTGGGTTTTCTCGGGGATCTCCCGTTCCCCATGCCCTAGCATTCCGGTGCTTCACCAGTCTCACCTCATTTCACCCTCATCGGCTCTCAAGACCTCGTTGCTGAGAGTCGCCCAAATCTCTCAACTCAAATCAATTTAAGGCCCTCAATTTACAGCAAAGGATCTATACGAATGTGGGTATGGTAGTCACTTTATTTATTGCTGTCATGAATATGAAAATATAAATAAACGTATTTAGGGGCCGTTAATTTGAACCATGCACTTTCAATAAGAGGTTAAAATATGTAAATACTCCCCTTATTTCGCTGCCAACATTGCTGTAAGTAATAAACTTATTTACTGCGTTTGTGTGCCTGCATTTACGGGTAGGGAATTTTTCTTTAAAACGTGTATTTAAAAAATGTTCAGTTAAGGGCACAGTGTAACGGACAGTACTCGCGTGTCCGGGTCGCAGAAACTCTGGAGTGACGGCGATGACACTGGCATGTGCATAACGCATAACATACCTTCTTACAGTCTCTACACTGTAAAAAATGTCTGGTTAATTTTCAGAACTGTAAAGGAAGTTTTTAACCCATAAATAGTATGGAAATAATACCACACGCCAGGCTGCAAATATAGGGGAAATTTAAGTGTCGTTACTATACATAACTGGGAACTTTCCTAAATATTTGACTATTTCCTGAGAAAATATTTTCTCGCGATAAAAAGTAGCCAATATCACCTTTCAGCCCTCGAACTATTTCTGTGTAATAAATTACGTCGATCAGTTGCTCGGTTGCGACGTTGAATTGTTATTCCGTTTGTGCACTTTTTCATTTTCCAATAAGAATTTCCCCGACGGAATGAGATATTCTCTCGGGATAAAAAGTAGCCTATGTCACTTCCCGGTCCTCCAACTATCTCTGTGCCAAAAAAATCACGTCGATCCGTTGCTCCGCTGCGACGTGAAAGAGGAACAAACAAACAAACAAACACACTGTCGCATTTATAACATTAGTTATGATTATGCAACCAGTGTAAATTCCGAAATTCATTTATAACTTTCCAACAACTTATTTCATTTTCAAAAAATAAATATATACATAAATAGCTGTACTTACCATAACTTAATAATATATAATGTCCAAAAATGCAGCACTTATGCAAATTAACTTTTAAATAGAAAGTACGAATTTCATGACTCATATGTAATTTCCCAGTGTATATATGTAACCGGAATGTCCGCATCACCTTTCAGTTCATTTAATTCTATTAAACGTCCCGCCATAGTGCGTATGCATGTTTTACTCGGGAAACACGCTCAGAGTAATTACTCCGCAGTTTTGGGACACCGTCAAGAGCGAGTAAAACATTTACTCGAAGTGTTTTGAGACAGCAGAAGAGTAGAGTTTGCTAGCAGAGAAACGTTTTGGAATACCGCCCTGGAGGTATGTAACAAAACTGCATCTCTCGCGCATTCCCACTGCACGTAGTTTATACGGCTGTGGTAAATAAGGGGTAAAGTTTTCTTAGAGTGTGCGTGCCAGGCGCTGAACTAGCGTTTACTCTTCAAGTCGATGGCTTGCCTGAACGTGACTTCAAGCAGTCCTATAGTTATGTGGCACGCAAATAAAGATGAAAGCATGATGCATGTCTGAAGACAACTCTGAAGTTTCTATATAGAAAATTCAGCAGCTAAAACTTATTCTTAAAACACTCGTTTTAGCCATATCCAGGAAAGAAAAAAAAAACCTTGGAGTTGAAATGGGAACTTGAAAGTTGTATTTGGGCACGAAAAGTTTTTTAAGGACTTTTCATGTTTAGACGCGATTGCAAAACACCCAACTGTATTTTGAATGACGTGCTTTCTTGCAAACTTATGCAACGCACTTCATAATCCAGTCAGGCAGAGGCCTTGAGCACCGCTCCAGTGAAAAAAACCTTGAGGTGAGTTGAGAAGTTTCGATTGGCGCTGAAGGACTCCGTTGGGTTTTCTCGGTGTACTCCCGCTTCCCCTTCGCTGCTCCTTCTCCGCTTCATTCCACCATCCCTGGCGCTCCCTAGTAAAACATTTCCAACTCCTCAATGTCACACCCGGCCTTAAGGGCGTCGGACACCAAACAAACTAATAAGTTTATATTTGTACCAAACATTTTTCAACTCGTNTTTTTTTTTTTTTTTTTTTTTATAATTTGTTGTCAAATCCAAATTTTTCCTGATTTTCCTGCAGCCATAATAATAACTACCAACGTAGTTGTACATATGAAAAAATTTACAAAGTAAACTAATGCTGTGGGGTAACACGTGACACATAATATGTAATTACTATATAACATAATACAAAATGCATGAACTGTTATTCGGTGATTACATAAATATCAAGCGGTAGCCCATGGCATTCATTTACGTCGTAATTTTTTTTTCATTTGTACGACTTAGTATTTATTATTATAGCTGCAAAAAAAAAACAGAAAAAATTAGGATTTGACAACAAAATTATTTAAAAAAAATACAAAGTGGAAGTTTTTTTTATTCGAGGAAAATGTCACCGCATACAACGTGTTCAAGTTGAACAATGTTTGGTACAAGCATAGAATAATTAATTCTTTGGTATCAAACAACCTTAAGGAAGCGATGGAAAGTAGAGCGAACTTCACGCACGTTCTGTTTCCTCATGACTTTAAGCGGCGACTGTGATAGGTCACAGCAATTGTTTCGCAAATATTAAACATAGTCTCTTTACTTGAAACACTATTTTGCAGAGGGATAATTATAACGATTTTTGCTGACTGACACTTTTTGACAGCCTTTGTGTTTCAATACGCAAATTTATGAATGGGCAGCAACAAATTACCGACTTTCATTTCTGTCCTGAAAATAGTTCATATCGAAAACTTCCATAGTTTTTAGAGTTTTAATAGACACAACAGCTTGTAATGAGAAGCATGTGACAACTAGGGGTCCCTCCACTACAGCTCGCATGGGCGCTATGCAACCCGCAATAGTCCTATTTAATACATAAATACTTTTTTTCTGGTTTTAATAACAAAATTGGTGTATAACTAGAAACTTTATTTTAATTTTATTATAAAAGAAGTGTTTTCATTTTGAAATGCGTTCTCTGAAAATTTTGCCACAATTCATGGCTTCATCATAAAACTCGAGCGATAGCGGAGAAACACAAAGATTACGCTGATATCATTCCTTACGCATGATTTCTGAGAAAAGAATTTCGAAACAGAATAACTGTAGCTACAATAAAATGCAAATATAACTTATAACTTTTTACTCTTTTTATTACTAGAACCATAATGAAATTAGCCTTGAAGTAAGTGGGCTTATTGTGGGTGTCTTTCTGCGCATTACAGACTGGAATAACGTCCTAAGAGCCCGTGTTACCCAACATACAATTTTTTTTTTTTTTTACTTATTTCTTCATAATTTATATTTAGGAGGATTTATTGAAAAATGCGACAGTGGAAGCTTAGCTAATTGCTGTATACATCATTACGGACATAATACATTAACTACTAACGCATATTTATGCAGAAATTATCTTAATGCCAAATTTTATTAATTAATCCATTCTCACCTTTTAATAACAACTAGGAATCACCTATTAACAATCAGGTACAAAAAATTGCTCAGAACTATTAAATGTTATGTTTTTATAATGAAATATTTGTTTTAATGTCCCTGACTCTACTGATGTGACGCTGAAACCCCTCAACTCAGCTCAACGTTTCTTACAGAAGCAGTGCGCATCGCATTGCGGCCCAGGCACTTAGCAGAAGCAACCGCGCAACCGAGAATGACTCCGCAGTTAATGTAATATCAAGGCGTAATTTCTTCAGGCGACCGCCGTGGCGTAATGGCTGGAGAACGAGCTGAACGCGTAATACTCCCCGCCCATGTCACGACTGGGTTTGCAAAGAAAGCAATTCTTGTCGAGTCATTTCTGGCGGTCTTTGCCAACCGGTCAAATAAGTCTGGCGTGCGGTGGACCGGTTCTGCCGCCGGTGAAAGCGAGAGTGAATTTTTTCCCTCGCCTCGCAGTGAAGTGTCAACAGAGAGAAGAAGTCACGTGTGTGTTGACGGTGGCGATAATTCAAGATGGCGGTCGCCACGGGTCACGTGGTGCCGTGTGCGCGCCGTAGAGGGGAAGATCAGGTAGAGCGCGTGCCAGAGCTGCACCCTCCGTGTCCCGGCATCCGACTGCTCACCTGCCAATACGCCTATCAAAAACGACGTGGATAAGATTTGAGGCTAAAACACCATTGTGCAAACAAACAAAAATGGTAATAAATGACGATTTTTGTTTTGTTTTGTGTAAAATAGATGGAATTACGAGGTGTAGTAATTATGATTACGACCTATGATTCTCAATTATAACGTCACTATTGTCCACTTGTCCGTGGCAATGTTTAAACAGTGTTGCCGCTTACACAATCCAAGCGATCGTTTGCAAGACTAAAGACTTTCTATTTCGTTTTTTTTCTTACGAATTGCGACAATCTGTGGTGGGTACTTCGGCTGATTCTTTGTTAACCACACTAGCAGCTCGTACGTCTAAGTGAGGTGATGANTATATATATATATCGTAAACAGAGGGATGCTTATAAAGATTTTTGCTGACTGACACTTTTCAACGACAGCCTTTATGTTTCAATACGCAAATTTATGAATGGGCAGCAACAAAATACCGACTTTCATTTCTGTCCTGAAAATAGTTCATATCGAAAACTTTCATAGTTTTTAGAGTTATAATAGACACAACGGCTCACAATGAGAAGCATGTGACAACTAGGGGCGCCTCCACCACAGCTCACAGGGGCGACATGCAACCCGCAATACTCCTATTTAATACATCAATACTTTTGTTCTGGTTTTTCTAACAAAATTGGTGTATGGCTAGAAACGTTATTTTAATTTTATTATAAAAGTAGTGTTTTCATTTTGAAATGCGTTCTCTGAAAATTTTGCCACAATTCATGGCTTCATCATAAAACTTGAGTGATAGCGGGAAAACACAAATATTACGCTGAAATCATTCCTTACGTATGATTTCTGAGAAAAGAATTTCAAAACAGAATAACTGTAGCTACAATAAAATGCAAAAATAACTTATAACTTTTTACTCTTTTTATTACTAGAACCATAATGAAATTAGCATTGAAGTAAGTGGGCTTATTGTAGGTTGCTTTCTGCGCATTACAGACTGGAATAACGTCCTTAGGAGGATTTATTGAAAAATGCGACAATGGAAGCTTAGCTAATACCTGTATACATCATTACGGACATAATACATTAACTACTAACGCATATTTATGCAGAAATTATCTTAATGCTAAATTTAATTTATTAATCCATTCTCACCTTTTAATAACAACTAGGGATCACCTATTAACAATCAGGTACAAAAAATTGCTCAGAACTATTAAATGTTATGTTTCTATAATGAAATATTTGTTTTAATGTCCCTGACTCTACTGATGTGACACTGAAACCCCTCAACTAAGCTCAACGCTTCTTAAAGAAGCAGTGCGCATCGCATTGCGGCCCAGGCACTTAGCAGAAGCAACCGCGCAACCGAGAATGACTCCGCAGTTAATGTAATATCAAGGCGTAATTTCTTCAGGCGACCGCCGTGGCGTAATGGCTGGAGAACGAGCTGAACGCGTAATACTCCCCGCCCATGTCACGACTGGGTTTGCAAAGAAAGCAATTCTTGTCGAGTCATTTCTGGCGGTCTTTGCCAACCGGTCAAATAAGTCTGGCGTGCGGTGGACCGGTTCTGCCGCCGGTGAAAGCGAGAGTGAATTTTTTCCCTCGCCTCGCAGTGAAGTGTCAACAGAGAGAAGAAGTCACGTGTGTGTTGACGGTGGCGATAATTCAAGATGGCGGTCGCCACGGGTCACGTGGTGCCGTGTGCGCGCCGTAGAGGGGAAGATCAGGTAGAGCGCGTGCCAGAGCTGCACCCTCCGTGTCCTGGCATCCGACTGCTCACCTGCCAATACGCCTATCAAAAACGACGTGGATAAGATTTGAGGCTAAAACACCATTGTGCAAACAAACAAAAATGGTAATAAATGACGATTTTTGTTTTGTTTTGTGTAAAATAGATGGAATTACGAGGTGTAGTAAATATGATTACGACCTATGATTCTCAATTATAACGTCAGTATTGTCCACTTGTCCGTGGCAATGTTTAAACAGTGTTGCCACTTACACAATCCAAGCGATCGTTTGCAAGACTAAAGACTTTCTATTTCGTTTTTTTTCTTACGAATTGCAACAATCTGTGGTGGGTACTTCGGCTGATTCTTTGTTAACCACACTAGCAGCTCGTACGTCTAAGTGAGGTGATGANAACAATCTGTGGTGGGTACTTCGGCTGATTCTTTGTTAACCACACTAGCAGCTCGTACGTCTAAGTGAGGTGATGATATTACGAATAATATTAACAGGTAACTAACATAAACGAGACCACACGGATAAGCCGGAAAAAGGTTAACCGAGGTAAGAATGTATACTGTTGTGAACTGTTAGTGCTGATGCTTGTAATGTTAATGGCGTACATTTCTGTCATAAACGATAAAAGGGACCCATCATGCTGTTTATAGTTTCATTTTTACACATATTTCTTGATGAAAAGATAAACACGTATTTGAAATAAGGTCTCACATTATTATTTGTAACAAATACTTAGGTTATTTCCCGTAATATAAAGTATTACATGCACTTTTGCAGTCACTTTGTACAACGGTGACTGTGAACTGGAGATATGTGTATTATCAAAAGCAAAACATTCAAAAATTATAAATACCCTGCAACAGTTTGCTGTCAGTTTTCCAAAGAGCTCAAAAATATAATTTGTTTCGTGTTTAAAAAGTACAAACTCACGGTATATATTTTATTTTTTGCAAAATATGTAAATAACTATACTTGTGTGGGATTAAGTAGACAGTTGTATCTCGTGTTTACTGGGCATGTGAACTGCACCAGCGCATTCGTACCAACGTGCGGCAATGTACTGTACACATGGAGTGCCAGTGACGTGGTTGTGTTGCAGGACGTGATGCTGAACAGGTTGGCAGTACTGCTGGCCCTGGTACTGGGAGTGGTATGCCTGGTTCTTCCTGAGCAGCAGGAGCAACAACTTGACATTCTTACAATCCTGCAGGCGAGTGCCACCCACGCATATGCTGCCGCTCTAACGATGTCCATNAGCAACAACTTGACATTCTTACAATCCTGCAGGCGAGTGCCACCCACGCATATGCTGCCGCTCTAACGATGTCCATGGCTAAACTATACTGCTTTTTCTCTATCATAGATACACAGACAACGAGTTTTCATTTACATGACTGAAGGGTGGTGAGACTATGCCAATTGCTATAATAAGAAGATTCGCTTTTTAAATTTTGTTCATTACTGAGTACAGTTATAAGTAGAGACCTAAAAAATTCCCGAGTTCAATGACCTGTAGGCTATACTCCATTTTCGTATGCAAAATCATGCAGATGTCACTGTTCATTGATTGCTTGTTGTATTAGCGGAAGACGGTGATTCGGTCTGCATTTTACTGTGTATTTATAATAGGCTCAGAGTTGTCCAGGAGGTGTAATTTAACGGGTGGACCAATAGCATTTGCAATACAAACGTAAGGGGATTTGAATTCTAGCTTGTCCGGAAAGGAAAACGCGAATTTTTTAGGTCTTTAGTTATAAGCCAGTAATCCCTTCTCTTGTAAAATATCCCCTAAAATGAAAGGGCTAAATCTCAGCGCTTTAGGATTGAGTGCATAAGCCCAAAATTTAGTTAGGCCTGTATATGTTACCGTAAAATCCTNAGCCCAAAATTTAGTTAGGCCTATATATGTTACCGTAAAATCCTGAAGTCAGTTAAAAACTATAATTCCCTAGTCGTAACCACTTTTATCACAGTTCACTTTCTTTAAAAACTAGCATTAACCAGCTAGTACTGGAATTCGCCATGTTTTTGAGATATTAATAGTTTCCAATAAGTTTTTCAGTAAAAAACCATTATTAATAGTTAAAATTAGTATTAACTGTACATGCTTATTCGTCTAATTGTACAGTCGTGCGTCAAGGAGAAAAATAACCATAGGTGAAATTACAACAAAATTTAAAATGGTAAGCTTAATTCTCAACTAACCTAACTTAGCCTTACCTGGCATAGCCTTACCTGACCTGCATTAACCTAACCTGATGAGCACGCAAAAACACATTCAACTAATCCATTTGAGCCAGAACTAGTTTTAACTAGTTTAAAATGTAAGAATTGTTAATATATTTGTTATTTCAGTCAATTTTAGTTCTCTCTAGCATATCTTAGTGAATTCCAGTATTAACTGGTTAATGCTAGTTTTAAAATATTGCTTTGATGAAAGTATTTTTTAGTAGATAATTCTGCGTTTAACTGATTTCCTGTTTTTACTGTCACACGTGCATATGTGTGTGTTTGTGTTAACCTCATATTTATTTTCATAACCAATATATATTTTGAAATTAACTAAATTAATAAATATTACATATAATGTAGCATATCTTAGGTGAGACCACGGTAAATCTTTAGATGTCCAGTAGGCCTCAAAAATTAGTTGAGGTAAACTACAGGTCTTCTTTGAAACTCGCCATTGCGCAAGAAAAAAAAAAAAAGTAATCAATAAATTATTAACAAGTTATGCCATAGTAGTTTGTATTCCAGCTGTAGTCTTAACCTAACCTACTCTAATTTAAATGAGAACGTTTCTAGAAAGTAGTGAGGCACGTGTATTATTAACACTGCAACTTTCACTATAGCCGTCACCGNAGCATCATCACCTTCATCATTCTTACGTCACTTGTAGGATTCCGGCACAAAAAAGTTGTCGTTGAGTGGTTATAATATTAATTGATAAACACAACGGCTGTAAAATTTTAACGCATGTTTATAGGCATGCATTTGATATCAGTGACTACTCGAATGACTTCCATCAATTATGGTCGATACTTTTTTCTTTTTAGACATTTTCTCAAAACTGAAGACCCTTTTATATGAACCTTGCGTGCCTCATAAAATTACTTGCATATGTTTAGAAGGTAGTAGACTCATTTGTCATATCGGTAACATTTTGTCAAAAATCTTGTCCATAATTTTTAAAAAGGTTAGCTGTGGGAACTAATTACTTTGTTGGCTGTGTGTTGTCTTACAACTGCATTATTGGAAATAGGATTTACGGGTAAAAAATTTTCACGTTTGGAAAAAATATGTTCCTACAATTACACATTTTCGTGTTTGTAGAGTGAAATACAAAATAAAAACGTCTTCATTTGTAATGGAAATGTTACCGACAGAACGCAACCATTGTAATAGTGTTTGAATTGTAATGGGATTGTTTCTCGGTGATGAAGTGGTTTAGTTGTTGTTGTGAAGGGCTGAGTGTGACTGTCGGGTGTCTGTGCGTGTGTACCAGGACGAGGCTGACGTCACGAGCAGCAGGGTGCAGCGGCAGACACTCTCGCCTGCGAAGAAACTGGAGGTGCTCCAGTCGCTCTGGCAGCTCATCTTCGGGGTGAGTCTCTCGTCACGCGGCGCGCCTGGCCGGGGTGTTTGCTGCTTGTTCAGGCGCCTATCAACCACGTGAGACACCACCGGGTAGTGAAGTCTCGTGGATATCGCCAGCTCTGGTACCGGAGTCCAGTGGTGACTTAGTTGCGGAAAGGGGCTAGCTATGCGCAAGTCGACTGCCTCTGCTGTGTCAAAGGAACCTACACCTCCTTGTCGCTCTGATGGGTGACCCGTGAAGTGGCAGCGAAGGGGTCAGTCAACATGGGAAACTACTAGGCCTTACCTGAGCCCCGTTTTAATGAAAGTGGTACCTGCCTCCCAGGCTGGGCTCGAATCATACGCAGTTGTGATGGCTGTTGCCTGGGGGTAGGACGGTTGACTCCTTTGCTGCCAGGCCGATGAAGCCAAGGCAAGAATTTCAATGTGACGAAATTCGAACCGCATGGAACTGGACGAGGCAGGTTCACTAAGACGGTTCAACTTGCGCTGGACCAGATATTGGTGAGTCTGTTGGGAGACTCTACAAGCGTCATGGAAAGGAAGGAGGATCACGAGATGGCCTGAGAGCCCTGGCTGAGGTTCCCTCATTGTTTGACTGGGCCAGTGTGGGAGTCTGGTGGGGACACCTGCCGGCTGTTATCATTCGCCAATCCGGCTGGACTCGTGCAGGTAGAGGTTGGCAATTCGCTGGATTAGTGGATCATTATCCCTGAGGAGGAGAAAGTGCCTACATCTGGCACGGAGAGCTGTGATCAGTGGGACAGGTGGCTACAATTACCTATAGAAAAAATAATGAGAATGAAAAATCCCGTACCGCCGGTGGCTAAGTGGGGTTCTGGATACTTAAATATACATATATGTTACACGACGGTAATTTTGAAAGTTGCCATTCTCGCTGGGGTTTGGTGTAGTTTGTTTGTTTTGCCTCAAACATTTAGTAAATTAATATGTTGGTTTCTAGATGTTTGCAACACCACAACATATATTATAAAAATTTAGCTATTCAAGTTTTTCTCACAGTGACATTGACGTCGGCATGTCAGAAAATTTGGAAGATTCAGGTGCCATATCTGGTGTTGGCAAATGCTGTGTATTTAGTATAAGGATAGTAAACGTAAGCATGCAAACCATATGGCTAGCGCCTTTTTGGGCAAAATTGTATTAAATATTAATAAATATCTGTAAAGTATAAAATGTTATATTTTCCAAATAGTATTAATAGTAATTATTACTAATTAAGTACATCAGTGCAGATGGTTTCATTATCTTTTAATTAATAAACATTTCAGTGCAAATAATTTTATAGTCCTGGTCATATTTTTAATTTTTGTTTATAATAAAAAGAATATATCATAAAATATTTTTTCGGGAAACTTATGATATTTTAATACAATTTAATTGCTTGTAGCAACACAATATTTTAATGACATTTCATTCAGCCATTGGTCGACAGGGACCATTGCTCTCTTATTGGCCAGATGTAATTGAATAATTTATGGTAAATAATGGTATTTCTAATTTAAAAATTGGTTGTCAATATTCTGAGTCTCTCGCGAAGCTTATCTGCACAACGTATATGTAAACATTAATAACAAAATATTTCGTACAGTTGGTTGAGACGTTAGTAAAAAATTGGAAGTTTCCTATTTCGAGTCCCGGAGAAATTGCTCAATGTGGCTGTTCTCACATGTATGCTTGTGTTTAGTTTATTTTAGGCATTTCTTGATTAGAGTACGTACATAAATATTCCAAAAAAAAAAAGGAATTCTATCAGAGTAAAATGTAAAATATTTCTGTCTATAAGAAAACAGGTTAAAAAAAATTTATATTGGTTGAATATCACAGCAGTTCTACCTAAAAATGTAATTACGTGCTCAGAGACAATGTTACTATGACTTGGTACCACAGCAGAGTTTAATGTCTAGTACGAATTAAACCAAAGATCCGTGTGTAATGTATTCTGAGTAGTACAGAAAATGTTACAAGAGGAATTTCAGAGTACCCGAATAGTAAGTTATGATCAGAGTACTACACTCACCTTATGCACTGAATTCTGTTGCTAAACGTGAGTCCTCATCACCACGCAATGCGTGTTGCGTTTCCGTGTTTTATTTTCTTACTTAATCATTCATTTTCATAAAATCTGATAAAACTAAAAAAAAAAAAAGGCTAAAAAGTGTCTGATATTCAAAAATGATGTAAAATTGTGTAACCAAAACACAGCTGGGTTTGTTCATTTAACATCTGCTTTGTGGAAAGTCATTTCTGTCAATTTAGAAGGAAGCAAAAACATTTTCGTTTAGCAACTAAAATTCCTGGTTGTAATTATTAGTTCATGTGTCTAGTGTACTTTAAATATTGATCCGGCGTGTACGATGAGGCACATTTAAATATACATATGCGTTGTACGCGCTGAAGCTGATGAAAGACGAGTGCGTGAGCAGAATGTGTGTCTCCGAGATTGAATACTTCGTGTTTATGTTGGACCAATGGTCCTTCCTAGACCCTGCCACTGGTGTGCAAGGTAGGCACGTCTGCTAGATGCTAAGGAAAAGGAACTGTTGTTACCAATAAGCTATTCTAGAGAGTTGTGCCGGTGGCTCGCCGACGTTGGCGTTGTGTTCCAGACTGCACGAGACACTCGACGCGCCTTCGCCAACATCACCGACACCGTACAGATGAACCTCATACCCGATCTTCTGGACGAGGTCAGTTCTGCACGTATCACTATTTTTGCCGTAACTTCCATTTAAGAACGTTCGACGATAACAGTTTCTAAAGCTATATGAAACTATTACAACTATACTATGTTTATTAATTTTTGACTAGAGTCTGCCAGCAATAAATAAATTAATATTTTGTTGCCTGCCTTCACAGAAATGATACTTGCAACAGTAGTCAGCGACACATTTTTCAAAAACTCGTGAATGTCAATGCCCCGTGCCTTGTCGACGCCCAAAATAAAATATCAGATCTGTGTTGCAAGTTACAGCGAAAATTCCGTAAATCCAAGATGCTAGATACTGATNCGCCCAAAATAAAATATCAGATCTGTGTTGCAAGTTACAGCGAAAATTCCGTAAATCCAAGATGCTAGATACTGATTCCCCTTAAGAAACAAACTTCGGTAGACAGTCCCTCATCAAAAAATTTAAATATTAAAAATATGTACGACCTATAGCGTAAGTCTATTCCGGAAGGACGAGACCACCCTTGAAATTGTAGCTGAAGCAGATATTAATTGCAAGTAACATAGCTAGAATGAAGCATAACTCTCTGAATTTCTGAATAATGCATTACTGAACGACGGAATGCAAACCATAAAGTATTAGTTGGAAATATCAAATCCGTTCCACAAAGAAGAAGGGGTTGTAACTCCGTTTGTTAATTTCTAAATTGAACTCTCCAGAATGGTTGGTTGGCTTATTGCGGATGTGTAGTGTAACGTAACAAAAAGACAGACTGAAGTTTTTAACCAACACGCCACCGTTTTCGACAAATAAAACATAATATTCTCACACTACTAATACGTCGCCTATGTGCCAGGTGTTGTGATTCTGTTTTATAAACATTAATCATTAATTTCTCTAAAACAGTGGCGTGTGAGGTAAAAACACAAAGCGTCCTTTTCGTTCATCATGTACGTTACATCACTAATCTGGAAAGAAAAACTCTAAAACGCCGGAGAGTTACATTTTTTTAATCCTCAAACAGGGTTGTAACACCCTTCTTATTTTGTAAGGTTTTTAATATCACCACCCAATTTTTTATGGTTTCCACGCCGTCTTTCAACAGCGCATTATCCAGGAACTCAGACATTTGTCTTTATTTCTGGCGGTGTTACTAGCATTAAAAGATTGCTTCAGTTATACTTTCTGAGGTGGTTCCACACTTCCCGAATAGTCTTAGGCAACAGGTCTTGTATATAATTTTTTTTCTACGTGTTTTCTTGATGAGGAATCACCTGCCGAATTGCGTCGGTAGAATCTAGTTTCATTCTGTATAGTATATGCTGCAATGTCATCCCGTCACGATTTTAGTTAACATTTGTTACAAAACTTGTTCACAATAAATTTTTCACTATTGAAATCAATGTTACAAGAAATGTCATATCCATAACAGCATTCAGTCTCTAACATTCATACTGACGGTTAATTACAACATTTGTGTTTAAATTGGTTACCATTGGAACCAATTTATTTTATTTTCCGATTCTTTATCTTAGCACTGGGTTGGTATAAGGAGATCAAAAGTCAGGCTCATGACTATGTAAATATTTACATGTAGTGAAAGTATAAAAGGACAAATTACGCATTACGAATCATCTATGGAAAATTTCAATCCTCTCTTTACAGGACAGTCAATTTTTTCGATATCGAATTCTACACTGTGCTAACTTTGATTACTGTAAAATTATAGAATTCATACGTACCCACCTGTATATGGCGCAAAGAAGTAAAACTTTATATATCTATATTTTGTCGCAAAACTATAAAACTTTTTTGTGAGTCTCGGCTCGGGTCGCACTTCAGTCACATTCAAGTGTTTGTTTCTCGGTTTTTTCACGAAATAGGATTGTCGCTAGTAAAAAGTGGGAATTTCAAAATAATTTCAGGCTTGAAAATTTTGGTACAGAAACAAATTTATCAAAGACGTAAAGCACACCATTACCTTTATTGCTACGCGATTAAAGTGATGGGGTCACAACTTATCCAATAGCTGCAAGCTGTAAGATAAAGAAAGGCTTTTCGCGGCAAACTGAGTAATTTTGAAAGCCCTGCTCAAGACGTTATTTATGTGCGTTGCGTATTCTTCTACCACATACAGGGGTCGCAGTGGTGTAGTGGTTAGACCACTCATCTCTCACCTAGGCGAACCGAGTTCGCAAGGCCGGGCCACTCCCGGATTCTCGCAAGTGGGAATCGTGCCGGGCGATGCCGCTGGTCGGCGAGTTTTCTCAGGGATCTCCAGTTTCCCCCACTCCTTGATTCCGGCGCTGCTCCATACTCACCTCTATTCGCCTTCATCGTCTATCAAGACCTCGATGCCAAGAGCCGTCGAAATATCTTCACTCACTCCACCGTATATACAATTAACATTGCTATGTGCCCGGTCACTTTATTCATGCCCCGGTATAGCGAAACTATGATATTATTAGAAGCAGAAGCATTTTTTAATTTGCTTATTATTGCACTTACATGTATTTAAAAAAAATAAAGCAAAATAAATAATTTCAGTATTCACGACTGTTTACCGAACAAATTTTATTCGATGTTCAGTAGTGCAAGTACCTCCTCTCCGGCGTTACCAACTTTACTGGGCGCATACCCGTCAGCTAGCCCGGTAAAATATATGCAGTTAGGGGCAGTGATCTTTTTCAAAGATTTATCGCGAAAGTACTTAATTAATCATGAATAGCCTATAGCATGCTAGTACAGCTCTTTGCGTATGGAGGTGATGGATTACTTGCTCGCGCCTAAGATCCTTATAACTGGATTGATTGTGTACCCACACACACGAGTAACAGTTCCGTCTGAGCATAATTTTAAAGATATATATTTATATATAACTTATCGATTGCGAGCAACTGTAGACTCCACAAACGTTTGCTAGTTTTCTGAAATGAAAAGGTGCGCCTGCAACGGTTGCTAGACGCAACTTGCTATACAAGATCGTCAAGAGGACAACCGCCTTTGCAGGGGCACGTCGAAACACTACCTTCCATGATGAACATTGCAGCAAGGATTTTGCAGTAATTATATAAAATACTAGCATTTGCTCGCGAGTTTACCGGCGTGAAATTCTTTTTTTCGTTACAATATATGTTTTTAATATAAAATATGTATTTAAAATAGAATACCTGTTTTAAAAACAGAAAGTGGAATGAAATGCAATTCCTAAATAAGAGAATTGTGGGTGTTAAGTTTGGTGTGGTTACTATAAATCGGCATAGTTAACATGTAAGTTAGTCTCTTCACAATACGTCTTTGTAAACAATGTTGTTGACCATCTTAGAGGCTGGCAGTAATACAGCCAGGATGAGCTGACAGCTTACACGCGAGCACGCCATGTACAACTGACGGCGAGAGAAACAGCCCTGCCTCAAGTCAGCTCCTGCGAAGTTGAGAGTTTGCCCCTGCCACTTATTTATCGGCATATTAAATGAAAACACAAATCCTACGTGGGTAAAGTTGTGGGCATACGCTAGTAGGTTATAGATTTCTAAACTTAATTATTTTTTTCTTAGAATACTGATACATAGTTTCTTGTTATTAGAACGGGTTTATTATGGGTTTATTTCGAAAAAAATTGTAAAACAAGTGTTTCATTATTAATTTTTGCAGTACCTTCACGAAGTTTGGAATTAAAAGGACCATCTAAAATATTTTTTCAGACAAACTTTCCCCCTCCATTTCACCCATTTACAAGTTGAATTGTAAAAAACCCGTAGTAGTGACTGCCTTCGTTACATTATGAAAGTTTCCTCCAAATTGCATGTTTCTAGGATCAATGGTTGAGACTGGGCGTTGATATGTCAGTCAGTCAGTCAGTTTTCGCTTATAAACATGCACACACACACATATATTGATTAAACAATAAATACTCCCAGTCTAGTGTTCGCATGTCTTTAACTTCCGTCCACGACGTACTGAGACCCTCTGCTCTCGGAAATATCTTCAATTCTGATGATCACGGCTGCCCACAGGGGAGAAGGGGGGGGGAGAAATTGGGCATTTTGCTCCAGGCTCCAGATGCCACAGGGCTCCTCAAAACTATCAAAAATTAGGAAGATCATTCCCATATAATCTACTGACATTGCCATGTGACGATGGGAAACCTACACATAAAATAATGTATACTATTTAGAATACAATACAATTATGGGGAGAGTGACTTGGTTTAAAACAAGAAACTTACGGTGTCGGATATAGTTCTTTACAAATTTTTTAATGAGAAAAAGGTTAAAATTTTTTGTATTTAACATAAATGTTTACTCGCTTGACAGCAAACGTTAAGCCTGTTTCTAAGTAACGTGTTTTATACCGATGATGTAAAATGACAAGCTACAAGTAATATTCGAAGTACGTATTGTCGCATCATAAAGGGGGCTTTGCCTCAGGAACCCAAAAGAAAGAGCGCGGCCCTGCTAGCGGGAGAGGTATACTTATCTCTACTGCCTGTCCTCCAGCATGTAGTTCCAGACAGCTGTCACCTGGAGTCTATCCTCACGTGATGGACCAACAAGAAAACCTCTGGAGCGACCCATCCTTCGTCCCCGTGGCACTGCGATGGAGAGACGAGTGAGCAATGCGGGGACCCCGAGCCTCCAGTAGAGTAGTGACGTATTGTCACAAGAAGCCGGAGGGGCATGTTCAAGCTCTTGACTCAAGGACGTCTTAATACAAATAAAATAACTACATGCGACTTTTTATTTATTCACACAGCTATTATTTACAACATGAAACTAACTTATCTCACCTATCACCCTTGTTATTCTCAGTAAGAGCAACATTTAACGTCTATCTCAATTCTAATGAAAGTCTGTATCATTGTCTCTATATTGGTTACAAACACTTTATTCACACTCATTATTTACACATATTCAATCTGTCTATTGCCATAATTCCAAATATCTTACACTCCCACATCCAGTCCAGTAGTCCCGCCCGTTAGTCTCACTCTCCACTGTACCGACGCTCGCGGTCCGCAGACTTCACTCCCGCCTGTCACTCTCGCCGCCACTCGACGCTCTCCTGGCTCGTCGCTTCGTTGTCTTCGCACACCTGGCGCTCAAGGTCACACAATACTCCAAACTCTCGGCTCGGAGGCCCGTTGTGGCTTACGTAGTATCGTTGGCCCGATCTAGAATGTTCCCTCGCACCACAAGTCTTGCAGGGAGAGGCTGGGGCAATGACCAGTGAATTCTTTCAATGATAACACCCATAAATTCAATTTGCTCAAGGACGGGAGCACGCGAGTTATGATAGACTTATCTGGCACACTCGGTGGCCCACCTTTGTAAATCTCCGCGCGCTGCTCGGGTTACGACTCACCCTTGGCACACCGATTTGCTAGCTTGAGTGGGACAGAGCAAGGAAAGCGACGCAGAGCATCAAGCATGTATAGGCTGTTCTTGGCTAACTGAGCACTTTTGAAATTAACCTTTGAAAAATGCCNGAGCATCAAGCATGTATAGGCTGTTCTTGGCTAACTGAGCACTTTTGAAATTAACCTTTGAAAAATGCCACTGCTCTTACATGCATTTATTTTATAAGGTCTACACTGACTGGCAAGCGCCCAATAATGTTGGTAACGACGCAGGGGGAGAGCAGTTCTATATCTTAACGTTGAATGTAAAGTGATAGGGAAACGATTGTGATTATTGAAATTTATTATTTTTCTTTGTGGTTTTTCAATGCACATCACTGTAAGAATGGGCAAATTTGTATAATATTTACCTTTCCTAACAATTGCACAGTTTCACTTGACTCACGTATGGGTAAAGTGACCAGGCCCATGGTGGAAGGATACGCAATGAGCATGCAAGTAGATCTCAAGCAGGGCTTCCGAAAGTGGTCAGTTTACCGTGAGCAGTAGGTGATATGTGTTGCAGATGCCTCTACCTCCAGCACCGCCCACAACCCCAGCTGACCCCACCGCCAGCACCACGGAGCCGCCTTACAGACTGACGAGGCAGGAACTTCTGGGCCTCATCCGCAAGAACCTGTATGGCCTGGTGCGCCTCTTCAACCGCGAGTACCGCCTGGCCATCAACGTGAGTGCCTCAGTAGAGTGAGTGTGTGTGTGTGGAGAGAGAGAATGTGTGCACGTGTGTGGAGAGAGAATGTGTGCGTGTGGAGAGAGATAGAGATAATGTGTGTGCGTGTGTGGAGAGAGAGAATGTGTGTGCGTGTGTGTAGAGAGAGATGTGTGTGCGTGTGTGGAGAGAGAGCATGTGTGTGCGTGTGTGTAGAGAGAGAATGTGTGCTTGTGTGGAGAGAGAGAATGTGTGTGCGTGCGTGGAGAGAGAATGTGTGCGCGTGTGTGTAGAGAGATGTGTGTGCGTGTGTGGAGAGAGAGAATGTGTGTGCGTGTGTGAAGAGAGAGATAATGTGTGTGCGTGTGTGGAGAGAGAATGTGTTCGCGTGTGTGGAGAGAGAGCATGTGTGTGCGTGTGTGTAGAGAGAGAATGTGTGCTTGTGTGGAGAGAGAGAATGTGTGTGCGTGCGTGGAGAGAGAATGTGTGCGCGTGTGTGTAGAGAGATGTGTGTGCGTGTGTGGAGAGAGAGAATGTGTGTGCGTGTGTGAAGAGAGAGATAATGTGTGTGCGTGTGTGGAGAGAGAATGTGTTCGCGTGTGTGGAGAGAGAGCATGTGTGTGCGTGTGTGGAGAGAGAGCATTTGTGTGCGTGTGGGGAGAGAGAGCATTTGTGTGCGTGTGGGGAGAGAGATCGTGTGTGTGCGCGTGTGTGGAGAGAGAGAATGTGTGTGGAGAGAGATATGAGCGGCTCTTAAAGCTTGGCCTCAACCTCTTTTGCAGAAATTCTTCTTTTTTGTGTCATAATTTCAAATTCAGAATAATTACTGACAATGTACGATTATAGAAAATTTACATTTTATGAGTTGTTTAATATGTTTGTGCCTAATTTCCATTGTGGGTTATCTGCTTGTTGTATGATATCAGAAACACGTTAATATGTTATCAGTACGTTTATGCCGTTTTGCAAGCAGAAAATAACACATGGTGTAAATAAGATACAAAAGTATTAAACAACTGGTCAATTGTAAATTTTATACAATCAAACATTTGCATTAATACTTCTGAAATAGAAATTATGACACGAAAACTAATAATATGTTGCTAATAAGTGAAACAGAGCCTTAACATCGAGGTATTGAGAGCAGAAGAGGGTGAAGCGAGGTGAGTATAGAGCAGCGTCGGAATTATTGAGTGGGGGAAACGGGAAATCTCCTAGAAAACACGCCAACCAGCGGCGTCGTCCGGCACGATTCCCACGTGCGAGGATCCGGAGGCGGCCCCGCCGGGAATCGAGCCCGGATCCCCTGCGTGGGAGGCGAGTGGTCTAACCACTACACCACCACGGCCTCTCCTTTATATAGGCTGTTCACGGTAAACTGAACACTTTTGAGAGCCCTGTTTAAGATCTACCTGTATGCACATACTGTATTATTCCACCATATGAAACATTACCATTTCCATGGTTAATTTCATGCGTTGTCGGTCAAACAAAACTGCGAAATTGTTATAAAAAAATTTTATTCAAATTTACTTATTCTTTGAATAACGCGCAATAAAAAAAGAAAGAAAGAAAATGAAATACTAGAAAACAAAAGAATTAACGAGAGTTTGCCGAACATCTTTACAGTTCCCGCCTGTCTTGCGCTTGAAGTGAGTTGTAGCGTGTTTGAAATGCGCATGTATCCATGAAACTAATAACAGTGCGTCTAATGTGTTGTCCTACGAAGAAAACACGTACTTCAGACGAGGGCGGTTGGGCACTTTCAAAATATCACGCATATTAGAAAAAACCATTTCAGAATACTCCCAAACAGTTAAAAACTGCTTTTTCAAAGCGCTGTAGCTCACAATATACGCTTCAGATGCATGTTAAACTACTCACGGGCCCTGCACTGAACCTTCTTATAATAAAATAATACGGTCACCGCTAAAAATACCTTAGGTACACGCAGCGCGACTAAAACACTACACGCCAGTTCAGAGCCTTGCGCTTAGTGGCGATGGGGCACTTGATGCGCGTGTCAGTGTCGCCCTTATTGCTCCCGCGCTTCTCTGCCTCGAACGCGGAAAACAGCTGCAGGTAGACGGGGGCCTTAATTCAACGTCATGACATGGAACTTCTCTCGCTCCATCGTTACGAATGTAACTGGGCGCATTCCAGCGAGTTAAACGTGGAAATATATGAAGATGATGTCAGTGATATTTTCAAACGTAGATTTCGAAAGTGCTCAAAAAATAAATGGCGTGTGGGGAGCGCACCCAGGGCAAGGCAACATTCTCCAAGTGACGGTCTTTCTAGCTGAGACTTGTAGGTGACCGTCATCCCCGGGCATGACAGAAATTAAACCCTACAATGGAGCGGCGCTGGAATGCAAGGGTGGGGGAAACGGGAGTACCCCGAGAAAGCCCGCCGGCAAGCGGCATCGTCCAGCGCGATTCCCACATGCGAGGATCGGGGAGTGGGCCCACCGGGGATCGAGCCCGGATCGCCGTGGTGGGAGGCGAGCGCCCTGGACACTACGCCACCGCTGCCCCTTCGAAAGTGCTCAATCAACCGTGAGCAGTTTCCATCTGCATGCGGCTACGGCACTACAGCGAGGTATCGATGTGGTAGCACAGTCGACTCGCAGTCGGAAGAACCCGGGATCGATTCCCTGTCCGGCCGTTCTGATTTCAGTCTTCCCTGGTTTCCCGAAATCACTTCAGGTGATTGCTGGGATTGTTCCTTGCCACAGGACATAACCAATATTCCTCCCCCGCTTCTGTTTCTCTGAGCAACTCGCTCCATCTCTAATAACCTCTCGCTGGCGACAAGACGCTAAGTCCTACCTGCCTACCCACAATGCAGCTTGTTTGATAACTGTTCATTTAACTCAGTTATTAGTCTTTCTTGCTGTCTTCTTTCTTCCCATTACATGTGTTTCCACACCCAAACATTGCAAAGATCTAGATACTAGTACGAGAGGATGTCTTATGACGATTCTGGCTCACAAGAAAAATACAGTGTTTTGTCGACCCTCGACAGTTCATCGATCCGTTCAAACAGCACAACACAATCACAATGCAGACACGCGTTGTTTTTTGTGTGCTATTTTTGCGTTGTGTTCGTATTGTTTGAAAGTGCCGATGAAATGGTCGGTGGTAAATAAAACTTTGTAATTTTCTCGTGGGCCACAACGGTGGCTGAGCGGTTAGCCTGTTCGCCTCCCACCGAGGCGAAACAGGCTCATTCCCCGGCCGGGACATTCCCGGATTTTCGCATGTAGGAATCGTGCCGGACGATGCCGCTGCTCAGCGGGTTTTCTCGGGGATCTCCCGTTTCCCCCGCCATTTCATCCCGACGCCGCTCATACATACCTCGCTTCACCCTCACCGACGCGCAAGACCCCGATGCTAAGAGCCACCCAAATCCCTCCACTCCACTCCACTACAGCCAATAATCACGTGGAGGCCGTGGTGCGTGGCAGCCTACAGTCGAGGCGCCAGTCAGTCTACGAAGTATTTGACTGTAGTAGTGTAACTAAAATAATTTTTTTTGTCTAAAATAAATGATAAAACTAAGTATACATTAACCTGCAGCCCCAGATTTACACTGAGTGAGAAAGAGTGAAGATAATGCAATTGTTTTTAGTTTGAGTGATGTCATCCGCTGTGACGTGATGTGACATAAATTCGTGTTGCATTCTTTATGGTTTTGATACTACCCGCTAAATGAAACTTTTTCTTGACAACCAATATCTTCAGACCTACTAAGAGTAACCATTTCAGCCTGATAGTTGTCAAACTAAAATATTAAATGGTTAAATAGAAATTCTAAATAACTTTTTTTATTATATAAGTGTAAAGTGCATTAAATACTTATAATTAATTGTTACTTGTTAACTCACCCTCATCCTCTCCTCATTCTCTCTCTCTCTTTCTATATATATACACACCGGCCTGTGGACCCCTGGCGCAGCATAGCTAAACTAACACTTAAAAATGGCACACACATTCATACCTTACACATGATTCGAACCCAGAACATATATTGCCGTAACTGGCATGTCAAACAACTACGANCACACACATTCATACCTTACACATGATTCGAACCCAGAACATATATTGCCGTAACTGGCATGTCAAACAACTACGATAACAAGGTCACCTTTGTCGGAAATTAAATGTGCACACGCTGCTCAATAGAAACTCATTGCCATTTTATGGGAATANTAACAAGGTCACCTTTGTCGGAAATTAAATGTGCACACGCTGCTCAATAGAAACTCATTGCCATTTTATGGGAATAGTATTTTTTTATAGTTAACTGATATAAGTTATAAACTTGCAGTAGTCAGTGACATATTAAACTTAATTTATGGTTTTCAATTTTGTCACAGTGTTATCAAGGGTTTCATAATTCATAACTCATTAAGTCACGCTTTTAAAAAAATTGCCTTCATTATTTCACATAATCTCACTAAATACTACGCCAAATTCACAAGTTTTGGTATTTTTATTTGCAATCCCCTTCGCCTAAATGTTGCAACAAGAGTCCAAGGGAAACACATCGATCATCGGTGTCATGTGTGTATTACCCCTACGTGTCTCTTAACACACGTTGGCTCTTGTCACTGGTCTTGGAGATAGTGTGTGTTGTTCGTGTGTATGTTCGATGTTTCCTGTTAGTTTGTTGTTTGTGTGTGTCGGCAGGACTCTCGCGTGAATGCAGTGAAGGCGGACAAGGACCTCCTGAACGCCCTGAGGACGTACTTCAAGTAGAGACGCCACTGCGCATGCGAGCTGCGCATACAACTCCTGAGTCACTCCTGGCCACAGAAACTTCACACCTACCACGAAGAACTGAGGAACTTGCCATTCGTGGCGCTAAGTGAACATTTCTTATCACAGCAGGGAGCGCTATCATTTTGCAGAACACACAATTCTGTAAGAATAGGTGACACGTGTATTTGTTCTGTGTTCGTTGTTCACGTCCCATAAATATTCGTGTTGCTAGTAAAGACGAAGACCTTCATGGATTCAGTGATACGCACTAACACTCGCAGTGAAGTGAAGAACGTTCTAGTAACACGGAACTATAGTGCGGGGCAGTTACAGCGAGTATAAATATGCGTTCAGGGGAATTTTGAACCTAGCACACGATTGTAATAGAAGAAAATGTCTTAGTATGTTAACAAAGATCGAGATGAAGTGAAGCACATATACATCGCCAGTGAAGAAATAGAGAGACAGCCTCTCAGATTTATGTAAGATCTGACTTGCATGACCTCGGTCGGAATGTATGTTCAACCATAAGGACCGCGTGATATAACAGCCATGCCGTATAACGTATAACCAAAGGAAATAAATGTAACGTGGCGATAGATATGTCGATTATAAGAATGGTCACCAACAAATGGCTTAATTTATGTGACTACAGTTGAAAAGTCAAAATGTCCCAATCTTTGAAGTGGGAAAAGAATTTCCAGAATTTAAACCGCTGTGGTTAACATTAGCAGTTTTTTATAGATACAATTATCCGTCTCTCATTACATTAAGCTTTCAATATTCCAATCCCATTTTACGAGTTTTTAAATCAAGAATTTATGCTAATGAATATTTTCTCAGAACTGTTTCTCGGTGACTCGAAAACGGGGGGAGTGTGTGGGGATCATGTTTCCAGTGTACAAAAAATATTCAATAGACTTACTGTAGAAACAAGGTTTTTTTTTAAAAATAAAAATGTTTATTTGCTGGAAAGAAAAATTGAGTACATTATTTAACACCAACATTTCTGCTATAGTGTGAGAACTACCTCTGTTCCTGACGAGTCCCCTGGCAGATCTGTAATTGACTGTCCACGGCAAAGTGAGCACTTTTCAGACTATAGTTACTTTTTCCTATCCGCTAATTTTCACACTTCCGCCATTTTTTTAAATAAATACTGCCATGTAATTAATAAACACAGTGTATATATCGCACCGGACTCGAAAGTTAAAGTCTAAGGATACAACGAACCGTATTTATTGACTATTATACCAAATCAGAGGGCTTCACAAAGTGCTCACTTTACCGTGAATAATTTTTATTTAAAAGTACTTCGTAGAGAACGCCGCCATCATTAGCTAACACCAGAATTATCCTCAGAGGTTCTGATGCACCCTCCACACGTCAACTGCCAAGGGGTGTCCAACACACATCAACTTCCAAGGGGTGTCCAACACACGTCAACTGCCAAGGGGTGCCCAACACACGTCAACTTCCAAGGGGTGTCCAACACACGTCAACTGCCAAGGGGTGCCCAGCACACATCCACTGACGAGGACGTCGCGTCCTGTAGTCCTGCAGCGAGGTCTTCATTTCCTGTTCTTCTCTTATTTGCGTATGTTTTCTATTTTTTTTTTTTTTCAATAATTTAATGAGATATCCACACCTAAGTTTTATTCTGCCCAGATAAGGAACAAACTAAGATTCGTTCCAAAGAGGTCGCTTTCGAGCTGGCTGTAAATAGAGAAATTGTATTTAATCGTGTCTTTTAAAGTTTGTGTTTGGCTCAAAGTGTGATATATACTTGCACAAGCAAAAATGTTATGTATTAAATTTTTTCGTGGCTATTTTTCACGCCTTCAATGGTGTTCACAAGACCAAACAGTAAAAATGCTACTGTGTTTGTAAGGGAGCACTCATAAGAGAGCTTATCTCAATCGATAAACATCACGTATTTTTAAGTGCGAAATAAATATAGCCGTCATTAAAAGAATCTTTGTACTTATCTTCTTTCTCTTAAGGAACTTGCACAGGACAGCCCTAAATACGATATTTTCAACCATTTAGGATCTTTTTTTTCGATTTAGTTGGAGTAAAGAAATCGTGTAAGTCAACTTTTGGGTAAATCTAATTTATGGCAGAATATTAAACAACATGTGATCATATCGCGTTATAATTCCACTCTAGTATTAGTAACAAAGTTTGTTGTTTACGTAGGTTTTGACACAATACCAATCGGAATATTTTACACAATAATATTTATTTGATGAAAATATCAATCATCCCATTTACTTATATAGAAAACGAAACCATCCGGTACGCATCCGAAAACATTGCTCCCTGGCAGTGAAAAGTTTTAGTAGCCAAACTAAAAGCATTGAGCTTCCCAACCCGAATAGTATAAACATTACCGCTGGCGTAAATCCTGTGCTATTATTTTTGTAATAAGATATTCACGATGTTTCTTTAATAAACATACAGTACATACATTTGTAAGTTATTCATCAATAAAGCCCGTTCACGGTAAAGTAGCCACTTTTGAAACAAACCATTTGAAAAAAAATTACTGCCCATAACTATATGTACACACCAGCATGCAGGCTTCTGGTAGCGAATTGATGAAAATAATTTTTTATACTTGAAGTTGTACTGTGAATATAATATTTACATTTATAGCCAATGAAGCAAGTGAAGATAATGTTATTTTTTATACTCACTAGAACACGAATTAGCATCTTATAGTCTTTTCACGGTTTCTTCTCACTTTTTGAAACAAATTTTTTTAAATTCACTTTATGTATGATGTGCTTAGTTGTTGCCTAAATATGACACGTAGCACAAGCGTTTTATACTTGTGTTAACATAAAATTACCTTATTTTCGGTTGAATTTAAGGTTTATTTATGTGTTATCTATCAATTATAATATCTCATTTATATTTAATATGAATAATAACAGTGAGGAAATAGGTGTGTTGGTAATGCCCTTTAAGAAATAGTTCTTACGCGAAATATTATTACACTCGGTGATCACAAATGTGGTCCGTTGTCCCTTGGTGTAATATTCTAGACTCAGTTAAGCTTTTTTGCATGAGTTGGAGGGATATCCTGGTAGTATGATGTTAGCAGGGCTCCAAGTTGGAAGCAGTCGCGAATGGGCTATAATGCCATATTTTTATGGCTAATAACTCCACTGTTTCACTTGTGTGGTGTATTAACAAAGTGAGCAGGCCCGCAGAAATGTTAGATTTACATATGGTAGAAGGATATGAAATAAGAAGTGAAAATAGAGCAAGATTTTTAAATGTGGTCAGTTTACCGTAAACATTCTATACTTATTTACATTAAAATAATTTTCGGCCATGTATAAGGTACGTAAGTGAGTAAATTATTTGTTGTGAAACACACGTTAATGATGGGGCAAAGTTAGCATCTCTTGACTGTTATTATCTGTTGATGGTTAAACCAAACTTTGCAGCTCCCGTATTGAGTCCTAAAATGCTGTGCATAATTTTTGGTAGTTAACCTTTTATATTTAATATATAATTAACTACAGTGCCAATACGTAAAAAATTGGTTCAGTGATTAAAACCCTTCAACAAACAGTTTGCAAGGAAAGCATAGCCAGACAGTTATGGAGACTTCAATGCACTGGTAGAGAAGGTACCGAATAGCAGTGGACCGTACAGACATTCGCTGATTATACAGTACCCAACACGTACGCTGCCAATGTATTTTAATATATATTACACATATTAAATGTATTTACTTTACAATAGCGTTTCGGAATACCTTCCGCCGTTGTCACTGCATGAAAGACAGTGTCGGATCAGGTATCGTCTCACACAGAATATACGTGGGTTGTCTGTAACGTCCCTGACAACACACAGCCCTTCCTATCAAGTCTTCGAGGCTCGTGACAGGTGTCTGGCACACCTGCGCCTTCACATGACCCCATAGGAAGAAGTACCTAACGGGTTCTAATCACGAGACCGCGCGACCGTGCAACAGGCCCTACACGGCTGATCCCTCTGCCCGGGTATACGTGGACAAGGAGCCGCCTCACTCCTCTCTCGTATTGTGGAGGAGCACCATCACGTTAGAACCACCATACATAGAGCGACACTCCTTCTAACAACTTCCGCAGTTTGTCTCGTAGTTACGCCAGGTACTGGTGTGACGTCAGCTGTCCAGGAAACATTGTGACGTTGCTGTTTTCCAGGTATTATATATATATATTATTATTACCTTTTGGTTTTGGATTTTTTTTTTTTGGTGACGATTAATTAAGATAATTTTCAAATGAAGATTTAGCATATCATTTAAGAGAAGTGCACTGTGATTTTCGTTAGATCACGAGTTTATTGATGTAGAGGTAATTTAGAGGTTATGGCTACTATTATTGTTATTGTTAATTTGGTNTCGTTAGATCACGAGTTTATTGATGTAGAGGTAATTTAGAGGTTATGGCTACTATTATTGTTATTGTTAATTTGGTAATTAGAGGATAGTAAGTATTGCAAGTTATAAATCACGTGAACCGAAAGAAAAGTATCCTGGTTGGCTCTCATCTCNAATTAGAGGATAGTAAGTATTGCAAGTTATAAATCACGTGAACCGAAAGAAAAGTATCCTGGCTGGCTCTCATCTCGCCATTGCTAATTGGAGGAGGAATGGGGCGTGGTCAGACGGCAGTCAATCAGAGCTCATGTAACAACAAATATTTACGCTAAAGTTCTAATCGAACGAATCCTTTTACAGAAATGCTGCCACCGCCGTCAAGAATGGACGCGTGCGTGATGAAAAGACATCGTTAATTTCATAATTGTAATAAGTAACAGAATTAAATATGATATAACTACTGCGACAAGTTTGTAAATTGTCGTCATCGAGAATGGAAAACGAATGATATGTATTTATTTGTTTTGAGAAGATGACAAAATAATTTGTCT
Source organism: Clitarchus hookeri (assembly GCA_002778355.1). Taxonomy (NCBI): domain Eukaryota; kingdom Metazoa; phylum Arthropoda; class Insecta; order Phasmatodea; family Phasmatidae; genus Clitarchus; species Clitarchus hookeri. The sequence continues at coordinate 81,196 of NQII01001713.1, read as the reverse complement.
ATTTTGCTTGAAGATGCGAACGAGTTAATAAAAAAATGGTGAACAGAATTTCGACATTCTAATTCCACTGAAATGTTACAAGTATAGTCCGAAAATGTGGTCACCGAGTATATCAGTCCATGTGTTGACAGAGAACCTGTGTTGGTAGCCTATTACTGATATGACATGTGGATTTTCATCGGCTCATGCATATCTGTTGCGGTCGCTCATGCCGGCATTACCGAATGTGAACTCATCGGTAAACAGTACCATGCTTTGAGTCGTCAGTAGCACGTTGAAGACACCACAGAGGAAACTCTTCTCTAGGTTAAAAATCCTGTTGTCCTAATTATTGGGCATCCCGCGGACGGTAGAGGTGCAAACGCTGCTCGCGTAGAACATCACAGACGGTAGAATGGACCACTCGTAGTGCCCTCCCAATGCGGCGAGTACTTGTTGATTATGCGTCTGTAATTATACGTAACACATCTTCAAGTTGTGGTGTACGCCTTGCTCACTGTAGGACGCCTGGGTTGTAACGATGCAAGAATGTTCCTGTAGGCATATCATCCGCAGTGACCTATAATGCACGTCAGTCTGGAATGTTATCATTACTGATTATCAATGCCCCGCTATTATGCTGTAAGAGCTATCAGTTCAAAAAGTGGCACGACTTATAGGCCAAGGAAAAATGACCCTCAATACCAACAAACACCACACATTTCCATGCCCAACCCAGACGTCAAACAAGTGTACTGAAAAGCAAGCATGTTCACTAGTTGACACACATTACTACGGCAGCTCAGGACAGATAACCAGTTGCATCCTTTCCTTAACCACATTGGCCTATATCTCATCATGAAGAACGACGGCACTATCACAAATAATGTACAAATTTAGCGCACGTGTCTGTCTACCCCGAGCGATGGTGAGTCGCCGTAAAGGTGCTATGTCGTGGGGTGACGCGTTGTAGGTACCTGTCTTGGTTCAATCTGCTGTCTCTGAGCGCATTGCAGCCTGCTGTGTCATATGCCAGATGCACGACTGCATCTCCTCCCAAGAGTACCTTGACACGTTGATTGGAAAGTCGCCACCTTGCTCATGTTGCCGGAGGCTGATTCTAGGAGGCGGTTAACGACGGCCTTGCACACCCATCTCCACGTCTTCGTGGTCTGCTGCCCCGACGACAAAAGGCACCGCCCACGGGCTACACCGCCCGGTATCGTCTGCGTTGTCCCCGTTCACTAGCCGGTGGAGGGGGTTTCTGTGGTTTGCGATTTCATACCTAATTTCAGCAGTCACGGCCCGTGTCCAGGATCAATAAGTGAAGGAGTGATCAGGTAGACCGCTCAGCTAAGGCCTGATCACTTCTCGTAACAGTACGCGCAAGCACTGATTTTGCAGGTAATATTTAACTACGGAGTCTTCTAAAGATATCTCTACGACGGAGATCAGTCATGGCTAATGTGCATTTCCTTTATAACATTTTCCTCTGCTGTCCTATTTTAAAATTATTATTTCCAAAACAATAATGAAAGAGCCAATGTTGGGCAGAGTTTTTTTCTGCGCTCTTCAAATGGAATAAGTTATTGAAGTTTTGTTATCATACCACAAATACATCACAGAGGTATTTACGAAGCATCGCTCAAGGAGCGACTCAAGAAAAAAAATAAAAGTTTAATATTTGCAGAGGAATTTATTTCGTACACTTCACAATATAAATAAAATTATCTTTTATGACTACATATACGATAAATACTGTACATTAATTTTATTTCGCATATGAGTTAACTTAATTTGCGAAGATGAACTCGTAGGTAAATAAGTGACATGGTAACATTTTAAATATCAGTCAAACACCTTTCGTGCTTGAATGCCTGGGGCCACAGGAAATATATGTGACAAGAAGAAGAAATAGATTCATACGCATAGTTAACTGTATCACGGTTACACAGGCAATAAAATATATTTATCACGATTTTTGTTGTTAACATGTATTTGCTAACAACTACACAAACACATAACTTTTACAAAGAAATATATATTCTGAAATTTAGTGTAATAAAAACACAACCAAACTTTAGCATTTAAAATGTAAGTCAATGAAATAGTATCTTCCTAGGGCGTGAACGTTGTTATCGTGTGTACGATAACCTCAATTGTATCTCTGATCTTTTTTTCTGAATTCGTAATGTTTGTAGGCCTATAGATAAACTCTAATGTTTGTCATACAGGTACGGCGATCAACATAAACCTCCGTTTACTGTTAAAATATTATGGAAAGGTCAAATAATCTCCGATTTTATATATGTATCTGTAAGATTATAGGCCATTCACGGTTACTTCACACTTTTCTGAAGCCCTGCTAAAGTTCTAGTTACAGGATATTCCTCCGCCTCATGGAAACCGAGTATAAAAAATTACACTAAAGGGACAGCGCACCGCATTCGTGCGCACTAAGTGTAATACAATTTTGCATAAGAACTATTTCTTACTAGGCATTACCAACATACCCTTGTTCTCCCTGGTTTTTATTTATATTTATCATAAATTAATTATTAAGATTTATAGAAAATATATAAGTAAATGTTCAATTTAACAAAAAAATAAGGCATTTTTATGTAAACACAAGTATAAAAGGCTTGTATTAACCACATAAATAGTAAACAACCAAACACATCGTATATGGGGTGATTTTTCAAAGGTTTGGTTCAAAAAGTGTGAAGAAACCACGAATAGACTATATTGTATGTGTGTCATTCATAAATATGGCCTGTTTTTTTTTATTAACTTTTCGAGTGCTTCCCTTGCCGACGATCTATTTCGCAAAAGTAGTAATTAAAAACCAATCTGAATTTTACGTCAGACTACTAAAAGTATTTGTAAACTCCTCAGTGAAATGCTCCTTTACAATTCAGTGGCAATCGTGGAACTACGCGGCCATTCGGTGAAGTCATCGTGGAAGAAACGCTTTCTACTAGTTGTGACGATCACTGCCATTTGTACTTCGGAACAAATCACGCTCTCGATCTGTGGAAGGGAGTTGCTGAAGTGACAATCGTGGCAGTCTGGTTCCCTGAACAATACTTAACTCGTAACGTATTCAGCTACACCAACATGCAATTCAGTTAGCAGCTAAAGGTTGTTTGTTGCTGTCATTGCTTTGCGGTCGTGGTTTCGTGTAGCTCGTCCAGATGAATCAAGTGGTAAACCAAGTAACCGCCGAAAAAAATCACACTTGAACACATTTACAGTAACTATATAGGCTGTTCGCGGTAAACTGAGCATTTTTTAAAAGCCTTGTTTAAGATCTACATACACCCACGTTGTGTATTCTTCCGCGTTATTTAATATTAACGTTGCCACGGGCCTCATCGCTTGGTTCATGCGTCGGTCGAGTAAAACTGTGAAATAATTAATTAGAAAAGTAAATATTTCACAAATCTACTTATTAAGTTATTACATTTTAATACATCAGAAAAATAGGAAACGAAATAAATAATTTCAGTATTCACAAACGTTTGCCTGGCACGTTTAATTCAACGTTAAGACTCGGAACTACTTTCCCTCCGTCGTTACCAACTTAACTACGGGTGCATGCCGGTCAGTATGTCGGTTAGAGTATATGCAGGCAGAGGCGGTGACATTTTTCAAAGGTTGATTTCAAAATGCTCACTTTATCTTGAACAAACTTTATACCCCAAATAAGCTGCCTGTGCAAAATAATATACATCTCTTTTGGTAAAGAAATAAATGTCAGCAAATAGAGCAAAAACCATAAAACGTTACGCCATGCAGAAACGAATATGGAATCTTCGATCTATGGTTGCTATTATCTTCGCCATAGGGTGGCCAGATGTGCAGATTTGCCTAGAACAATTCCAACTTTGCACGTTTTGTTCCGCGTACTCTTATTGTATGAGACGGTACTCTAAATATTCCGATTTTTAAGATCAACTGCACAACCTATAAAAAAATTTATGTGATTACAAACTAGTGATCATGGCATCGTTTAGAGAAATATGTATTTTATCCGTATCACTTTCTTGGAATTCAAATAATTCTATTTTCATAGTCCTAAAAGACAGAACAGAAAACTTATTTTCATGAACAAAAATCGAACATAATGTACATCAAGTATTTTCAAAATTTAATACATGTACAATTTGACTCTGTTTAGTGCATGTATAATTAGCATGAAAGTTTGGTTTGTTAAATATACCTCTATTCGACTTGTATAAGGCCTTTGTTAATTTATGTTGAGTCGGGAAAGCAATGTCACCAACACATGTTCTGATTTTCCTTTCCGAATATCTGGCAATCCTATTCGCCTAACAAAAACTAATAGTTAATTAATTCACACCCGACATATTTTTGTACCTCGAATTATGCTTATCTTGTAGAAATACAGAGTTATGTTGATTCGCAAAGTACTTCTTTTTTGATCTACAATATTTGTTCACTCGTGTGGATAATGACAGAACATTTATGTTTCTACAAGACTAAAAAGCTGTCCCTAACATCATAGCACCCACAGTTTCTAGGAATTACGCCCATTACAAAATTCACTGAATTTACCTGCCCGAAACAAAAGCAGTGTGTATTTACAAAAGTAATTTTTGGAAAATTTTTTGGCAGTCATTGCTTGCCAACATGAAATTGACGTGCTGTTGTTGGACGCCAAAGTTTTTATTGGGTAATGTAAATACACTAGGGGTAAGTTTTAATTTCAAGTCCCTCAACCAAATTTACACTATATTTTCCTCCCAATTTTAAAATGTGTGTATAGTACTCCTTGGAATTGTTCAATGGCTGTATTCTTTGTTTTCTAAGTAGGTACTGAAGTTGTTGCACAGTGCAGGGTTGAGAGTCCAGGGTGTGATACTCTCGCAGCCAGTGGTGGCCCCTGGCGGCGAGTCCTCGAACGTTGCTGAGGTGACGTCACAGCCGGGAGTGTGAGGAACGCTATCTGATGGAGTTGATACTGCCGTCAGGTTCCCTCCGGGTCCTGGTCGCTGTGATCCCCAGCTTGCGACCCAGGAACGGTGACAGCGCCTGAACGAACCGCTGGATCCGCACCGCCGTGTTCTGTCAACAAGACGACACACACTGAAGCGCGGGACAACAACACTCAGAAGGATACGGATATTCGACTAATATCGATATATCGAAATTACTATATAACTTCAACGATATATCGATATAAGACGTCAATATATTCCAACGATATTTTATCGAAATCAATATATTTTTCCAGGTATCGGAAATAAGTATTTTTTCAAATGCTCTTCTAATAAGCAGTGTTTTAAATACAAAAATTGAATTAAAAATTAAGTTTTCTTTGGCAAAATGCACCAGAAACAAGCGCTACAAATTTCTGAAGTTCCTAATGCCCTCAATATGTAATATTCAAAGCTATTTCACATTAAGTCAAGTCCTTTAATACATAAAATATCCGATTCCGTTGCACTGAAAATCGATATTTTTCTTTCAATACATCGTTTCATAAAATGGTACTTTTATAAATAACCAATATAAATAATAACGATACTATTTTCCGATATCAACATCCCTACACAAGGACAGACTATAGTTTATTCACAGTATTTTTTCTCTTTGTGAATTAAACCGTTGAAAAATCACCCAATGTATGACGTGTTTGGTTCTTCCTGCTTATGTAGTCAGTCACAAGCGTTTTATATACACCTCTGTTTACATAGAAGCATTTTATTTTGAATTAATATAATCTTTTACCAATAATTAAAAATGTAATTCATTATTTCATTCATAAATAAAAAATAAAAAATAAAGAGAAAACATGTGTGTTTTGTAATGCCTAGTAATAAATAGTTCGTATACAAAGTATTATTAAACTGAGGGCGCACAAATGCAGTGAGTTTTTTTTGTGTAAATTTCTAGGTTTGGTTAAGCTTTGTTTGCACGAGGCGAAGGAATAGTCTGGAAGTAGAACTTTAGCAGGGCTTCACAGAAGTTGGAAGGAACCATGCATGGACTGTGGCAGGGAAAGTTCACTGTAGAGATTGTCTGTGCTTGTTGCAAACAGTCGTTTGTAATCCAGTTGCCAAAGAACTTCTTGTAACTCCACATCTGAACTATTGTGCATTTACAACACAATACTTTAGAAAGCATACAACATTGTAAATGTAGCTCTATTGTTATAATAACCAGGAAAACTAAGCTGTGGGAACTGACCAAGGTGACTCAGCAGTAAGCCACTGGACTCGCGTTCGGAAGGAACCGGGTTCGATTACCGCTCCGGTCGTCCTGATCTCGGTTTTTCGTGGTTTCCCCGAGATCACTCTGGGAGAATGCCTGGAAGGTACCTTCAAGCAGGCAATGTCCGATTGCGTCCTCTTCCTGCTTCTCTGAGCAACGTACTCAGACTATAACGACCTCGCTGTCAACGAGACGTTGAGATCTACCTTCCTATTCTACATATATGGGGATATACAGGATGTATCAGTACAGCGGTTACAAACTTTCAGGAGAGATGGAGTACACCTAGACGATCGTGAATCACATAGCAATGCATGGTCGGAAACGCTTTCCTGGCGCGGTAGTGACGACACAAAACACAAGAAATCAAGGACACGAACAGGGTCATCTGTTGCATTGGTTTGCGTAGCAACATCTATCGCGTACACCAGCGAAAGACGTCCCAGTAATTTTGCTGCACTAAGAAAATAAACATGTTTTATAGCCCCTTTTGTGCATTGCTGAAAAGTCTAGCATACAGGACTGCCGTCTTGCAGCCCATAACTAATGCAATTCATTTTTCAAAGTAGTGAAACGTAACACAATTTGAATTAGCAATGAAAATACAGCAGTGCAGTTTAAATACACGTCAGCAGACCATAACAAATAATTTAAATCAGAAAATAGAGACACTGAAGTAGAAAAGCAATTAAGATAATAGTTAGTTAAAAACACTGCTAGTGACAAAACAAAATCCAACACGAGAACGAAATAAAAAAATTGTTGAGGGAAATATTCCCGCCATCTTGAATGTGCATATACACTGAGGAGCCAAAAAAACTGGTACACGCCTAATATCGTGTAGTGCCCCCGCGAGCACGCAGATGTGCCGCAAGACGACGTGGCGTGGACTCGACTAATGTCTGAAGGTATTCAGGAGGCAATTCACGCCATGAATCCTGGAGGGCAGTCCACATATCCATAAGAGTGCGAGGCGCTGGAGATCTCTTTTGAACAGCACGTTGCAAGGCATCCAAGATATGCTCAATAATGCTCATGTCTGGTGATTTAGGTGGCCAATGGAAGTGTATAAAGACAGAAGAGTGTTCCTGGAGCCACTCGGTAGTAACTCTCGACGTGTGGGGTGTCGCTTGTTATCGCTACCTCGGAGATGCTATGTCCCATCTCTCGTGCGCCGACTATAACACCACGTTCAAACGCACTTAAATCTTGATAACCTGCCATTGTAGCAGCAGTAACCGATCTAGCTGCCGACCGCATCGCAATACTCTGATTGGTTCCATACCTCTGTTATTTGCATACGCACGCCTACACCAGTTTTTTTGGCTCTTCGGTTTATTTTCAGAGTCGATACTTAAAAAGCGAGCTTTCCAAGGCCCAGATAACATCTTAGGAAATATAGTCGAACTTATTTTTTTAACATTATTCGTTCCACATCTGTAACCGCAATCAAAGATTGCCTCATTATTTAATAATTTCAGTCGCACACGGGAAAATACGGAATATAACTTAAAGTGTACAGACATCAAAAATTTTCCTAAGTGGTTTGATTTTTAATGTCCGGTCAAAAATTTTGATTATGAAGGTTTAAAAAAAAAAAATCCCAAATGGAAGGAATACTAGTTCTTTAAAGTAGAATATCCAAGCACCATTAAATTGAAGTAAACCAAGGCAATGATGGTGCAGTCACCAGATCACTCGCCTTCCTCCACAGTGAACCGGTTTCGACCCCTGCCAGGCCAAACCCGGCTTCGCACATGAGTGAAGTGTTACGGACGTCGCCGCAGGAGGGGGGTTTTCTCGGGATACTCCCATTTTCTCAACCAGAGCACTCAGTCGCTTCTCCAACTGCGCCTCATTAATCCCTACTTTGGCTTCGAAAATATCAGGTGTAAAGGACTGCCCAGACCTCTCTCGTCGCACGTTAAATCAAAACAAACCCTTCAACAAGATTTGGGGCCGCGGTGATGTAGTGATCAGACTACGCGCCTCCCAAATAGGCGAACCGGGTTCGATTCCCGGCGGGGTTGGTCTCTTGATTTTCGCAGGGGGGAATCATGCCGATCGATGCCTCTGGTTGGCGGGTTTTCTCAAGGATCTCCCGTTTCGCCCACCCTTGCATTCAGGCACTGCTCCATACACACCTCACTTCTCCCTCATCGGCTCTCAAAACCTCGATGATAAGAGCAGCCCGAATCTCTCTGCTCTATTCGACAAGAGTCACCAAATGTATGATATGACAAACGTCCCAATGTATATAAACCAAACACGGGTCACGAATTGTATATTGGCTTTCCTTTCCAATACGATATTCCCGCGTGTGCTGAAGCAAGGGTAGTGTGCGTGGTTGACGGTCGGAAGCAGGAAGACGTGCGTTCCCCGGCGTGTTTTGGCGAGCTGGGCTCACCATGATGACATCGCCGACGACCCTGGACCCGCGGTTCACCAGGTTCACAGACGAGCCGAACAACTCTCCGGGCAGGTCCAGCCTCACGGCGTTGCGGTCGAAGTTTGGGATGTCGTCCGTCGTGTTTGCCGGGGTCGCCTGCAACAAAGCAACACGCCGTAAAGCCTACACTCCGAGGGCATGTGACACATTCTAGGTGAAGCACTTGCTTGGCACAGCAGCAGCATACATCGGTCGGGGCTTAACACTGGGCGGTGTGAACAACGTGTGAAAACGGATCGTGACACCGGGATTGAGACGAAGATATACGGGTAATTTTTAAATATAATCAACCGTTAGGTTTCAGCAGCCTCGTGAACCTAGCGTATGATCGGCAAATGACATCGCAGACATGTTGGCAAAACTTCACGCCGCGATTATTACGGTGTATGAGGAGATGCTGAACGATGTGCAGGGTAATACCGTGCGGCGCGCGACCGCATTCCAGCCAATGGGCTGTAGGCACGTTGAACGTCTGATGTAAATCCCGTCCGTCTACCAAAGTGTTGTGGAACGCTATTGTAAACCACTAGTCCGGTTCTTATGCTTGTACTTCGGAGCGGTGTGTAGTGCTGTGTACTTTAATTACATGATTAATTACACGCGGAACTTTACAATGCATTGTCTACCGCCTTCTTCAAAGCACTGCTGCTTAGGTGATGCGGTGCACCACACATGAACATGCGCTAGATATACGGCGCCGTTCAGACTCAGCGGTTGGCCATAATAAAAAACCACCCGTATGTTTCCTTCTAAATTTTTTTTACTTTTCTGTGCAACCCCGGTGTTACATTCCGCCATTTTCACACGACGTATACTATTAGCAAATAATAGTTTGTGCATGCAGTAGACAGAACGTATGCTGTGAGGGAACTACGCTAAGAGCGGCATATACTGTGAAGATAACATGCCTACATTTTATACTTTGCGGAAATTTTGGTGGATGTATCATTTACTGAGCGGAGCACATACTGAAAGAGACATGCAGTGTGTGTATTGTATGGGGAATACACTAAGAGGATCACACAATGGATGGGGTATGCAGTAGATGGAGAATAAACTGGATGGTGATTTCAGGGAGTGAAAGCACATGCTGGGTGTCGCGAACATGTTAATATGCGCATGAAAATGAAAATTCACAAGGGGTTCATGCCTGAGGCAGGATCAGTATGGATGAGAAGAGTCTGGCGCTAATAGGAGCCAGCTGTTCTGCCTGAGATACGGACCTGTCACTCCGGCCAGCCTGAAGAATGGAATGGACGACACGAGGCGAGATGGGAGTGGAGAAGCAGCGGAATTAAGACAAGGGAGGGAACGGTAGAACCCCGAGGAAACCCTCTCAGTACGGCAGTGTCCGCCACTCTACTAACGGGAACACCTCCTGCTCGCCAGGGCCTGGAACCGAACCAGGGAGCTCAGAAGTGCGAGGTCGGTGACTCACCAACTGAGACATCTGTGGGTTATGACGCTGTGCATGGTGTATGTGGTGTTTGAGAATTAAGGCTCAACTTTACCTATTATGCAGAAATTCTTCGTTTTCACGTTACAATCTCAGTTTCAGAGGTATAATTGAAAATGTTTGATTATAGAAAATTTACAATTTACTAGTCGTTTTATGCTTTCGTATCTAATTTACACTGTTATTTCCTGCTTGCAAAACGACAGAAATTTATTGATTATATATATATATATATATATATATATGTATCTTCCCGACGTTTTATAATAAGCAAGATAACACACAATAAAAATAAAGCAGAAAAGTATTTTTAAAAACTTGTGAAATACATATTTTCAATGATCTTTCATCGTCAGTAATTACTATGAATCCGAAATTATGATAATTATGATACGAAAACGAAGAATGTTTGCAAAAGGGCTGAAGTCGAGCCGTAAGCGGTGATCACACGTGAGTGCAACGCACGTGATGTGTGGTATGTCGGCGGTGTGAGTGACTATCGCTCCCTCCGTTAGAAATGTGACTGGCCACTCAGAGTGGCGACACTGCTCACGTTTTATTCACAGCACTGTACGCGATACGGCGTGTTTGACTTTCGGCTGTGTTTTCTAAACTTAGCCGCGGGCGATCAAGCGCGGTACGCCCGTGCACATGTGTCATAGCTGGTCATTCCATATCTTACTATTTGTTTTGTTGTTCCATCACAGAACAAAGCTTTGATCGTGGCTGACCACTGCAGTGAACACAGCAATACGAACGCAGGGTAGCTTGAAGTGTGTGGTCGCTGCTTTACACAGGGTGTGAAATACTATAGAAAGATATCCCGTGAGGGGCACTGACAAAATGGGGCATATAAAGTAAGGATTACACGCCAGGTCGGAAATACACTAGATCGTATACTGGAAGAGGCGTACACTGAATGGGGTATATATTGGCGGGAGCATATACCAGCAGGAGCATTAGTGGGACTGAAATACACTCGACAGTGTACATACTATATGAGACACACGCTAGATGGAGCATACAATAATATGGTCATATAATAGGTGGGGAATATGTAGAAATATAATATATTGTGTCAGTGGCGTAAACTAGGCAGTGGCTTTTGAGGGGAGATATGCTACCGGGGAGAGTGGAGGTTATGGAATACCCCTCAGACGGGATTATGGGGGTTGTAGGTCCTCCCCGGGGAAATTTTTAAAACTTAACCTCCAAAAGACGCATTTCAAGTCGTATTATGAAGGAATTAGTATCGCCAACTGAGAGACATAATTCCTTGAAGGGCAACTTAAGAATTGTTGTCCGCCAGTAGCGACCAGCAAGTGCAGCTGAATGTGCCCGCAGACTCTGGCCTCTAAGTGGGGGGGGGGAATTGCCCGACCTGATCTCCCCACCGTAGTTACGCCACTGCATTGGGTGGGACGTGCACTATACGAGAACATGGTGGAGGAACATACGCTGTACGAGGAAAGTACTAAAAGTATCATAAACTGGGATGGGCTTGTACCACACAGTGCATTATTTTAATCAGTTAAATGGACTGTGCGCATTTCCAAACATGAGTACTAAAACAAAGGAGATAGGACACCACAGATAAGTGATCACCACAGAACAAGTCGACTAGGTACTTGGAGCAGCAGGGACCCAGCAGTCATTAAACACGTAATCAGTATTATTTCTTGCATCGTTGTGAGATTTTTCTACAGAACGCAAGAAACTACGCACAATGGAAAATATTCAGACAAGTATAGTACCTTCATTAAATAAAGGTGAACAAAAGATCAAAAAATTGCGAATGTAGTAAAAAATCGATTAAAAACGACAATAAGTAGACAGTACACAATCAATAATTAATAAAATATTAATAAAGAAAATTTAAAAAAATATTTCATGAAGGTGACAATAAAACAAAAGACGGCAAAAACACAGCGGAGACACCAAAACACGACTTCACAAAACAGAAAAGAAAAATCCAAATTTACAGAACACAAAACGCAAACAAGAATTTATGATTTTTTTTTTTTCAATTCTGGCAATTATTGTAAACTTAATTATGTTAATGAGTGGTAGGCTTACAGCAATTTCCTGGCGTGATTTGGACTGCATAATGTATCTCTGGTAGGGGTAACATTTTCTTAAGTTAATTTCTTTGTTTTAATATTAAGATTTGTAAAAAATTCTAGTATATTCAGAATTGTATATGCATTGTAACTAAACATTTATTTAATACAAAAAGTATTAATAAATTACTTTTTTACTCTAATGAATTTTATGTGAGATTGGCAATATATTTAAAACAATATTCTTCGTTAATTTTAGGTATTTATGTAACATAAAATGTATAAACTTCAAGAAGGAATTACAGATCTCCTTTAATTCTTCCTTTCAGTATATCATAAGTAATATTCTTTCGATTTTATAAACAACATTACGTATACTTTGATAACTAACAGCTTTATTAAAGTCAACACTTCTCATGATGTTTGTTTTTTCTTTAAAAATTATTGTTTTCCTGTAGTCAATAACATACATAAATCTTCTTGCGAAAAATTTATAATAATTAGATAATTATTACAATTATTTGTAGGCGTGAAATAAAGTTCATAATTTCTGTACATTGTATTACATTAGGATAATAGATTTCTTAAATAATTTTAGGTAATGTACAAAATCTAAATCCCAGTTTTCTTTAGGAAAAATCTAATTTCTAGTATATAATATAAAAAAGTTTCTTACACTACATTGATCATACATACAGTAAAGAACATACATATTTACATTATCTCTTCTGTCAATTATAAAACCTTTAATTACGAAATCTGAAAATCGAATTAAATGTTATTAAATTTAACTTTGATATTAAAAAAGATCATCGAGAAACTTTTTTATCTCACAGCTGCCAAAAATTGATACTTATCAGTATGTTTGAATAATAGTATAAATTTGATTTTATGACATTTTAAATATTGGTTTCATAATCTACAATAGGCCACCTAATTTCAATTTCTTGAATAATGATTTTCTTTTTATCAGCATAAAATTTAATTATAGCAAATTATTGTCTTGGTTTTTATAGATTTACAAGCAGTTATTGTCACAAATTTTCGTATAAAGTTAATATATTACCCCACTTTCCAGTTACTTAATTATTCTCCTGAATGAAGCCAAACAAGTATATACGGTTGTATTTGCTATATCAGAATGAACTAATTTTACTTGATATTTATTACAAGCATATCTACCCGGCATTGTTCCGGTATAATGAGTTATTAAGAGATAAAAGACCCCGTTTTAGGGGTTTCGGACCCTTCGAGGGTCCGGAGAGTCACAAATCGGTTTTAGGGGTTTCCAGCCCAAAAAGGGACTGGAGCCCATATTTAGCATAAATATTATTTAATTTGGGAACATAAAGGCGTCCCTGCCAAACTTAGTTCAGATCTGTAGAATGGTGTAGAATTTAAGTATGCGACCCTATTATAAGAGTTTGAGCCCAATGAGGAGCAGGAGCCCATTTTGACTTACACAGTATTTTAAGTTGGGTACTGAAGGGAATACCTACCTAATTTGGTTAAGATCCGTCGAACTGTGTAGAATCGTATAAGGAATAAACGTACATGCAAACTTTGATATAAATAGAATGGATTCTCTATCCATCGTTTCTCAGGTGACTGACTAAAAATTTCAATACATGTGGACTTTCAATGCACGTGGTCTTGAAATGCAGATAAGTAAATAATGGGACCGTAGAATATATTCCATGGATGAGGACTTTTAAATCTATTTGGTTTCAATACATAGAGATCCCTATATNTATATATGCTTGTTCCAGAGAAGTGAAGTTTAGACAAGGGTTCATAATTACAGCCCAGACACAGATTTTAATAAGTATTATAATGCATATTTCTTTAACAAAGTTATATTTTTTTCAAATGTAACATTGTTTATTCACATCAAGAAAATAAAACTAGAGGAAATTGCAATGCCAACGGTGTTTTTTTTTGTAGGATTCTAGTGCAAGTAGATTACCTGCTATCGTAATATGACAATTGTAAATACCTGCAGTTGTTTGCTCCACTTAACTGCTTAGTTACTAAGCTACGATGTTCGTATGTTTACTTTATGTTTAAGTGTGTGTGTGTGTGTGTGTGTGTGTGTGTGTGTGTGTGTGTGTGTGTGTGTGTGCGTCGTGTTCTTCTGAATGTGCAAGAAAACACATGTTACATTTTGGACATTTATGTGATTTTACTTTACCATGTATCAGCTCTCTCTTAAGAAATACAAAGATGAATAAACAAATTCTGCGAATTCTGAAGAAGGAAGAGAAAACTGTGCTTCTCAGAGTGTGTTCAAAATGAAGACAGCCAGCTACAATACATTCTGTCATGTAAAAACTTCTGCAAATGTTGTAGCATTCCAGCATAAATTTCAGAAAAGGCAGCTGTAATATGTTGATTCATATATTTTGGTGTAGTCGGCATATCCTTGTAGACAGTGCCTTTCGGCGTTTTACACAGAAAAAAAAATCTAACTGAGTTAGGTCTGGTGAACGGGCAAACGAACGTACAGATCCCCTCTTTTCCAATCCAAAGATTTTGAAACAATCGGTGAAGACAAGCTGATGCCACATGATCCTCCTAGTCTGCTGTGTAAGTTCTTCTAACATCTGCGGAAGTTCGCTTGTTAGGAGGTTGACGTACTTTTGGGAATCCAGCGTTCCTTCTGCGAAAAAAGGGCCTATGAGATGATGGTTCGCTATTCCGTACCATAGATTCCTTGTGCGTGGACACTGACGCACCACTTGACGAAGCCAATGGGCATTGTTTACTGACCGATAATGCATATTTGTGAGGTTGACTTGGCCATGATTTGTAAACGTTGCTTCATCACTTAACAAGATACATGAAGAATCTGGTGTATCGTGTCTTCATGCCCATGTACAAAAGTTAACACGATCCTCAAAATCGTTTCCATGTAGTTCTTAATGGAGATAAACTTGATACGGATGGAACATATGACGATGCATAATGCGCAGTACACTTGTGTGCCTCATGTCGCTCACTCTTGCGATTGCACGGGAGCTCACTTGCGGGTTTACAGTAACAGCAGCTAGAATATTAATTTCACCCTCTTCTCCGGCCACTCGTTTGTTTCTGTTACGTTTTTCAAGTGTTGCACTTACAGTTTCCCGTGATTGATCAAAGAGGTTCGCAAACAATTGTCGAGATGGTTCACGTCTATTGGGAAGTCTTCCAGCGTGCACATTACAAGAACGAACAACATTCTTCGTACATTCGCCATGCACCATGAGCATGTGGGCTTCCTCAGCTTTAGAAAACACCATCTTCCAGCACGTCCTGCGTCTTGGGTCGTACGAACTGTCGCGAAGTGCCGACAAGGAGGTCCCGAGGAAGCAGAATCCAAACAAACATACGGACGTCGTAGCCTAGTAGGCCTGACCAATCAGTTGACTGGAGCAGGCACCTGTGGGCATTTAAAACTGACATATTGCACTAGCACGTCAACTACTTGTACTAGAACCCTGCAAATAAATGCAATTTACATTCTAATTCCCTATAGTTTTATTTTATTGTTGTGAATAAACATTGTTCCATTTAAAAAAAATGTAACTTTGTTTAAGAAATATGCATTGTAATACTTATTAAAATCTGTGTCTGGGCTGAAATTCTGTGAAATCAGCACATCAATACCGCCTTCCATTTCCGAAGTATTTGCGGTGCACGTTTTAGGAGATTCGCTCTGTACGCACATGTTGTTTGTGTGTGTGTGTGTGTGTGTGTGTGTATATATATATATATATATATATATATATATATATATGCCACTCACGTGTAAATAAAACATTTATCTCTGGTGGTGATTTTAACACAGCATTCACCGTCCCTGAGGTGATTTAAATATTACCAACAGCCTCAGTGTTAAGAAACTTCAGTTATTGGAGACTGGAAAGAAAGGTTAGAACAAACGCAAATTGTTGCATCTTTTGGATAGTTTCCTCCAGCTGTATCTCTTTTTTACAAATATGAAATGTTCACAATCATAAGTATCATAAATAATTGAATTACCATCACCTATACGAATATCGAATTCAGTTCTATCGTTTTAAGGCCATATTTCACGATATTTTTCAATTTCATTATTTGAAAGAGATTTATGTAAGGATCACGTAAGTGTAAATATTTGTAGTCAAATTATTAGAGTTTTCAAAATATAGCAGCAAAAATTCGAAAATTTCGGAATATGGGATCCTAAGTTTCTATGCTCATAATTAACTTTGTGGGGCTGCGGTGGCTGAGCGGTTAGACTGCTCGTCTTCCAACAAGGCAAACCGGGTTCAATTCCCGGCCAGGTCACTCCCATTTTGGCAAGTGGGAATGTTGCTGGACGATGCAGCTGGTCAGCGGGTTACCTCGGGTATCTCCCGTTTCCCCCGCCATTGCATTCCGACGCTGCTCCATTCTCACATCATTTCACCCTCATCGGCTCTCAAGACCTCGTTATTAAGAGCCGCCCAAGTATCTCTCATCTGAACTGTCAACTAATTAATTTTTCCAAATAAATCATATGTCACGTAATATGTATCATACATACAACATTAATTAAGAGTTGAGGATATTAAACAATCGGTACTCGGGTACTGATATTCTGACTTTTTTAAAATAAGGTATTTACGTTTTTGCCAAACTCGTTTTTTTCGTCCAAGAGAAACTAATAAATATCTGCAATTTCACTTTGATTTTCCCTAGTCCCTCAAATGATTTGATCGACCTTATACCAAGGATGCTGAAACTTGAGATGTTATAGGAGGGACAATACTCTCGCAAAGCTCTCATAGAGGGCCGCAACTTCTTTTCCTCCAACTCATTCACCAACATCACATCCCATATAGCACAGATACATCCAATGAATATCTGACGGATGTCACTCTTCGACATTCAGGATACCCACGGACATCTAAGATTAGCAAAGTTACATTCAAAAGACTACCAAAAAATATCCAAAGGCCACCCAATATCCGAAAATTGATATAGATATTTGGAATGTCCTATATATACAGGGGATGGACAAAATAATATGAACACCATGCAATATAGTACATTTTGTTGCATGTTGGCAACACTGCTTCCGTGTAAATAATGCGACGCGTATGTATTGCACATTTTACGTGCCAAGTCTTTTAGGTTATATTTCAGTGTATTATTCGCTTTGTTCTGCGACGGTTAAAACAAGCGATCGGTGAAATGTGTGATCTCTCAGACTTCGAAAGAGGGCAAATCGTTGGTGCTCGGTTAGCGGGAGCGTCTGTGACGAAAACATCTGAATTGTTTAACGTTTCACGAGCGACAGTATCCACGGTAATGACAGCATACACAAAACATGGTAAAACATCATCGGCGAAGAGGAATAGTGGGCGAAACCCAAAGTTAACTGACAGAGACCGACGAACATTAAAAAGAATTGTGGCCAGACAACATAAAACTACCGCGGCAAAAGTGACAGCAGAACTCAACACTCACTTGAGTAATACTGTTTCGACAAAAACAGTACGGCGGGAGCTCCACAAAGCTAACATTCATGGAAGGGCTGCAATTGCGAAACCCTTTATAACGGAAGCCAACGCTAAGCTGCGAAAGAAGTGGTGCCACGATCATAAAACCTGGACACTTGATGATTGGAAGAATGTGGTATGGTCCGATGAATCATCGTTTACATTGTTTCCTACAAACGGCCGGGTTTATGTATGGAGAACCCCAAAAGAAGCCTACGATCCGGACTGCCTGCTTCCTACAATCAAGAATGGGGGAGGTTCCGTTATGATTTGGGCGGCTATATCGTGGTATTCAGCTGGTCCTCTCATTCACATCACTGGCTGGATTACTGCGAATGAATATCTCGACACCCTCAATAATGAAGTTCTTACTATGACTAGCATATTACTGCCAAACACTGCCATATTCCAAGATTATAATGCGCCCATACACACAGCCAAAAAGATTCAGTCTTGGTTTGAAGAGCATCAGAATATTATCAAACAATCGCCAGACCTCAACATAATTGAACCGTTGTGGGGAGTTTTAGAGCAGAGAGTGAGGAGCAGATTTCCATCTCCAACATCATTGAAGCAATTGGCGGATGTTTTGGTACAAGAATGGGACAACATTCCGTTGGAAACTATTCAGATAATCTACGAATCTATTCCGCGAAGAATTGCAGCTGTTCTAAAAGCAAATGGTGACCTAACACCTTATTAATAAATAAATATTGTGTATATGGGCATTTCTCTGTAAACTGGGCAACAGTACTAAGAAAACTGTCTAGGCAACTTTTTTCTTATATATCAAATAAATCGTATTCAGCGAATACATAACCACTTATTTAACACTAAACGGCAGATGAACCAAAAATATTTCTATTATTTTAGAAAATATTGAGCATTTTCTAAAAAATCGATACAGGGGACTGTTGCCTATGGCAGGGGACTGTTTATATAAATGAAAAATACCATTTGAGTACCAAACATAAATCGTTTTTATTATTATAGAAACTTTGGAGCTTAGGAATTAAGTAATTAAACAATAGATATACAAATAAAATTAACAATCTTTTATAATATTCCACTTATACTCAAATTGCAACTCTGAAATCTTAATATTAATTAGTATCAATTAAATCACATAGGTACAAAGAATATTTAAGTACTTTGAGTCTTAAGCTACAGAATCAGTCTCATTATAATTAGTTATTACTTGAAAATATAGTATAAGTAGGTAAAGAAAATAATATCAAGAACTTGGTCTTATTGATTTTCAAAAACATTTACAGGTGAATCAAATTTGTAGAACATTCTATGGCCTTTTAAAACTATATTTGGATTAGGGAGTTTCTGTATCACCTGGTCCATTGTAACATATGCCACATCGTTTTGATCAAATCTAAATGTTTGGCCTTTATTATTACAGAGTTTTAGGAATGTGACACGGATTTCGCCATCTTCTTCATCAATCATGTCAATAACGCTCGCATATCTATATTCTGTATTTCTAGAAAACAATTTGACGAGGATGTAATCACCAGTGCTTTTACTACAGCAGAACTAGGTCCAGCTTCATTATCAGATTCTGAATCTGTGAAAACATCATCCACATTAAGTTTTGGCTTGTCTTCATAAATTATTTTTCCGATATTAAAGTGTAGACAACAATCATTGTCACAAAAGCAGCTTAGATGTTTCATCACGATCTCAATCGAATTTGATTTTATACCCAAAGGATTATAGAATATTCCAGCGACTTGACGCACTTTGAGGGTGCCAACAAAATTTTTACCTTGGTTACTCCTCGTTCGATTTCAGCACTCATTTCTTTAATTCCATCATCTTGTATAGTACTTAAACTAATAGCGGGACATCTCTCTTCAATAGCTTCTACAAACTTCTCGCCTCCAGCAGCAACCACGGCATCAATTAACTTGTATTCATGTTCCAGTGTTGCCACAACTTTGGTCGTTGCATTGCCTATCTCTATATCCGCTTTGCGATAAAATGCTTGGGAGTGTATGTGCATTATAGGAACAAGAGCCTTTTTACTTAAGAGAACTGCAGATATTTACAGGTGTTCTTACATGAAAACGCTAACTGCATTGTAAACTTCCTTGTCACAAAGCCTTCTCATGCTCTGTAGTCAACATGCCTATTCAAATGGAAATACACTCACTTCTAACGTACTAAGATAAGATTCGCAACGAAAAATGTATGTGCCACAGTTACAGTAACCATTTTTGAAGTAAAAGATCAATTATACGAAGATGTATAGGTACTTACCTTTCAGCACTGTCGTAATTGCGCACTAGATACGCGCTTAATCTAATGCCACATACCAAAAGGTTGCAAGGTTAAAAAATTATTTGCAAAACGGGATGCATATAAACATCAAAGGTGAAGAGCCGAAAAATTCTACACGTACTTTTGTGCTATGAAAAACGAAAACAATCATGTGTCCATAATTCTAAGTTTCATTTATACATGTCGAGATTAAATTTTTATTGCAAGTTTTGTAAACGATAGTGATATGTCTGTAAAACAAAGAATATAAGAGATGTCCCAAATGTATATTTATACTCTTGGTACGTTAATAATAGAGAAACTATGAAAGACAATCTGATAGGACTGAGGCCATTATTCTTTGACAAAACGATGACAGGTGAAAGTTACCATACCATGTTGCAGGGAAACATTATGCCAGCTGTTCACCAACTCTAACCAGATGATTAATTGCTCTTCCCAGCAGGACGGTCCACCGCCACATCACCATTGAGACGTACAGCCGCTTCTGGAAGAAATATTTTTTGGGAGGTGGATAGGCCGACGAGGAAGTGACGAGAGCCTCCCCCTCCGTCCCTCCCTCCATTAGACATATGTCTGTGGTGAACTGTGAAGGACACTGCGTGCACCACAAAGCCACGGGCACTGGATGCCATGAGGGCGGTTGAGCGAAGCGTGTGATGCTGGGACTCTCCTGCCCCTAGCCGCAGTTGTTCTAGTACCAAGCGTTCAAGGGAACTCGAGGCCGTCCTTCGTCCTCGAGGCGTGTGCTCGGGTTGCATGCACCCCCGCGAGATCCGATCCAAGGACACTGCCGGGAGGGGAGTTCGACTTGGGACGATCGCGTCGATTGTGACACGCCCGTGATTCCACTCCCATGGAAATCACAGTCACGTGGTCTCCATCATTGCAGACGACGCCTTGCTGCCGATGTCGGAAAACGTTTGTAACAGTTATCAACATTCGCACACACCCAATGTTATCACGATAGCGTCAAATACAAGCAGTTCTATAAGATTGTCTTAAATCGTTTCTTCGTCATTCCCGTTGAAAGAGTGTTGAAAGACCGATGTAAAAGCAAGGCCTAACATGATGATTTCGTTAGGTTACTTCACAAG
The DNA here is from genome assembly GCA_002778355.1 of Clitarchus hookeri. Taxonomy (NCBI): domain Eukaryota; kingdom Metazoa; phylum Arthropoda; class Insecta; order Phasmatodea; family Phasmatidae; genus Clitarchus; species Clitarchus hookeri. The sequence goes on along the minus strand of NQII01001713.1, from coordinate 60,119 downwards.
GCCAAGTCACTATATTATTGCCACCAGCTAGTATGCATACTAACCACCTTGAGCAGCACAGTCAGAGGCTATAGAGCGTGGTCGAGATCCTGTAAGATGCTGAAGTTTGCAAGCGGTATCTTGACCCACTCAGGCTACAGTGAATCCACAAGGTTCTTCAGCGCGCTTGAGGGAGGATCCATACAGCGAACACGATGATCAAGGCGGTCACAAGGCTACTCGACTGGGCTCAAGTATGGGGACATAGGGGGCCAGGTAAGTGTTTGGAAGTCTTTGGTTGTGCTCCTGCAATCACACCTCTATGATTATTGCCGCATGGCACGTTCAACTGTTAGGAGCCGCGGTGGTGTAGTGGTCAGACTACTCGCCTCCCACCTAGGCAAACCGGGTTTGATTCCCTGCGTGGTCGCTCCCGAATTTTGCACGTGGGAATCGTGCTGGTCTATGCCGCTAGTCGGCGCGTTTTCTCGTGTATCCCCCTTTTCTCCCGTCCTTGCAATTTCCGGCGCAGCTTCAGACACGCCTCTCTTCTCCCTCATCGGCTCACAAGACCTCGATGTTAAGAGCCACCCAAATCTCTTCACCACACACTCTCCACGTTTCCCTGTTCTGTTGGAAGATCATATCCGCCCTAGAAAGAGGGTCAACTGTATGGGGTGCATGATCTCCAAGGATGGCTGACGAAATTTACTAAGAGTATCTTCCAAAAGTAAGTTTGGGAACATGCACAAAGAAAAAAAAACAGCGTGTCTTATATTTTCATAATGCTGTAGTTTTTTATTCACTTTCATACACTGGACTGTACGAGTAATATTAGACAGTAACAAACAATTGATACATAAAATGACATAATATCACGAAGCAAACAGCACGTATAAGGATTCACAATTATAGCCTGTCCACGGTTAATTGAGCACTTTGAAAGCCCTGCTTCGGATCTACTTTACTTCTGATTTCGTATTCTTCCGTCATATGAAAAATTAGCAATACCATGAGCCTGATCACTTTATTCATGCGCCATCAAAGTGGGACTGTTAGAAAAGTGAATGTGTTACTAAAATGCAAATCCATATTCTAATGTGCATAAAACACGAAACATTAACTTAATTGGCTATAACTTTAACATGACCTTCACAGTACGCCACTAATTAGGCTTGACCCTTTCAAACGCATAATAAATTATCGTTTCTGGTGTTACAAATAGGAAATATTTTGAAGCGCGCCGTACTTAAGCTGGCAAAGAACTTATTTCATTATCACAACCAATAAGCTGTAGTCTTTGTTTTCGGTGATCAGTAATATGAACCAGTCATAACGCAGAGCAGCAGCACAGTTTACGAATCATTTGCCATCAGTGAAGATAACTGGACTATGAGCCTGACAGTGTACAATGCCGGCCAAATATAACCTTCCTGTGAAACATTTAGCCAATTGTCTACAATGGGCATGAAAGGGTTAAGAACTATTTTTATTAATTTAATACCAGTTTAACTGGGAGCTCCAATCCAGGGTGTACTGCAGTACGTTGGTTGTTTCGATAAATAAGGCCGCTGCTTACAGCATGTGTAGTTTTAATATATGAAGTAAAAAACCATAACGAACATATGGACGATTCAGTTCCACCTCTGCGCAATAACCCCTCCCCCCCCTCCTCAGGACAAGAAGCTAGGGAGCATTCCTACGTTGAACAGATCGTGCATGCCGTACCAATTACAGGACCGGCCAAGTCACCTGACCTCAATCCCACCGATATCTACCCACGGGGTCAAGTGAAAGCACTCATGTTTGTCGCTGTTGATGTCCTAACTGCAACGCACTGTGAACTCATTCGAACGCAATTGCGCCAACCACGGCGCATTTGTAGGGGTGCGATAATCTATTGAAATATGTCTGCAGGGATGTGTTTACGCGCATATTACGCACTTTGAACATATCCTGTAGCCAGTCGCACACTGGGCAGTGCACACTACGTCTTC